>VZTI01001584.1:760611-990844 GCA_013397865.1 Struthidea cinerea | reverse complement strand
AAAAAAAAAAAAAAAAAAAAAAAAAGTAGGAAAGATAAGAACAATAACAAGGAGGTAAGGAGGTATCAAGGTATCAGTCTTGGAGGAGCACATCCAAAGCTTGCTGTGGCTGCTGTTATAGCACATGCCCGACTCCTTTGGGAGTGCCTGGATCCACAGGCACTGGGCTCTGCTCTGAGCCCCTGCCCCGTGCAGGCAGAGCCGCCTCCTGTGCAGAATTAGCATCCAGACAAGCAGAAATGCCAGACATTTCAAGGCCATTGCAGCATTGTTTCTAGCATTGCCAAATGTGAAATTGGGTGCTTGCTCCATCTTTGGAAACTTTTGTGTGGGAGGATCAAAAGAAGGGATAAAAAAGAATCCTCTGGCAGTCAAGCTGAGGGCACACTTAGGAATTTTATTTCTGGAGTCTCAGGAAGCTTTTTTGGCATAGTTAGGTGTTGCAGATTTTATATCCAGATGCCAGCTCAGCGCATATGGAACATGTCAGGATTATTTTTTTTCTTAGTGGAGAGATTTCTTCTTGAATGTTTGATTATGCTCACCACCTGCAGTATTAAGATCTGGAAACTGATCTCAAAGATTCCCCAGGAGCAAGCAGCATCCTGTGGATGGAAGACCAGAATTGTGACTTCCCAAGCTTGGGGAATCAGTCCATAGGGGAATAGATAATGAGTTGACAGCTTTTATTTTTTGTTCTTCAACTTTTTCCAGTCAATCTTTGGCTTTATTCAGTTCAGTCACTGCCTTCTTTAAAGCCTGAAGATAATATCTGACTCCTTACTCATTTTTCTACCAGTCTTTGAGCTGGCCAGGTCCCTTTCTGCCCTCTTTGGCCTGCTCTCTGCTAAAGGATTTTCGGCTGTGTACTCCAAACAGGAGCTTCCTGGGGCCTGACAGAAGCTACCTATTACGGCCCCCATTTTTTTTTTTTTGACTAGGCAAGGTCCCTGAGAAGCAAAGTTTTTAGCTTTAATACATCAGGAGATGCTTGCTCTTGTCTTTTGATCCTTTGTCCTCCACTTTACCTACATATTATGAATCTAAGCAAGGATTTTGTGTTCCTGTAGGGAACAAAACTTGTCATCTCCCTGTTCAAAATGGTTTCTCTGTTATCCTTCTTCATATTCTACTGTGAAGAATCCACTGCAGACTGAGTTTCGGATACAAATGCACTTCATTCCTGCAAATGTGCAAGTATTTTAAACTTGGATGCATATTTCTGTCATCTTCCAACTGTGGAGTGCTTGCAGCAGTAGCCAGACCTCCTCAGAATCATCAGGCACCTCATCCAGCAGTTACAAACAAATGTTATAATATTTCACACGTGGTGCAGCTGCCGAGCTGCAGTTCAGTTCCTTAAAAGGCAGACAAAACCCTGGAGGGCCTCTTCATAAAAAGATGGGTGAAGAACCTTTTGTTTCTCTTTTGGTCTTTTAAGAGTTGGTTCAATGGTTGGCCTTTTTAGGAAGTTTTCCTGATGGTTCTTAACTGCTTGTGGTGGAGCTCAGGGCTGGAAGTGGAGACCCAGTCACCAGAGAGTATATTCAATATATTCACATGAGTACTGTCCATATCTAAAGTAGGATGTTGCTCTCTTCAGATGGAGGTGGTCACCATAAGCACTGATGTTTGTACCACTTTTAGGGATGAATAAATTGGAGTAGGGTCCAGGATTAAGAGGATTTGTTTTCACTTTGCTCTTATAGACCATTTTTTGACCAACTGGAATCACTGCTGCTGCTGCTCCTGGAGGGCTTTTGTAGTGAGCACAAAGAAGTGCAAATTCATCTTACAGCCTGAACTCATCTCTCTTGGGCTGTTCAGATTTCTGAGGGATTTTTCTGAAGTTGTGGGTTTAGATTATTTTCCTTTCTTAGCTATTTTTCCCCATTTTTCTCTCCCCACAGTATTTACGGAAATGCGTGCTGTTTTCTTTTCCGTACTTTACCGTAAAGGCAAACAGACTCTTACAGATGTCAGGTAACAGTGTGCACTAACGTGTGTAAAATCTGTGCAAGCCCCTCCCCTCTAAACACCAGCCATAAGCCAGCTTTCAAAAGGCTTGGATTTTATCCAAGATCTGGCAATAGGAGTATTTTTAGCCCCCAATATTCTCAGAGTCTTGTTTTGTTTCCTGTGTTTGCTAGATTTTAGTTTCTTTGTGGGAGAAAAGCAACTGTCCCTCACTATTCACATACATGGAAAGCTGTTGGAGACACTCCTATGTTTAAATTTATCCTGTATGCTCTGGCTTTTGCCAGCAGTCGGTAATTCCAAGGTTAAATATGTCTAGATGCCCCAAGACATGTCTTTTACTCATTGATTTAGCGTGTTCTATCAGTAGGATGTAATTTGTTGATTTGCCAGCGTGGCATCCACCACACCTTCAAAAGGCAGAAATGAAAATTTTTACCCTCAGCCTCCAATAGGGTTTTCCAGGCTGGGATGCCAGAATGGAAAGCCCAGTGCAAGACAGGAGGGAGAGGGATCCCACAGCTGGGTTTGCAGATGCTGAGCATCTCAGGCTAAGTGTAATTTGACCTGGAGCTGACCTTGAAGCTTATGGGCTGAAAAGGGAACAGCCATTAAAAAGAAAATATAAGAAAAACAGAAACCTGGGACTCTTTTCCATAAGAAACAGAGCAAAAATTAGTTTTTAATCAATCTTTTTTTCTTTATAGCTGCTTAAATGAATGCTTCCTCTTGCTTCACCTTAAATCAGATGATATGAAATGAAGAAACAGATTACACTGGGCAAGGTCTCTTGATTTTCTGTTTGCATTCTTGATCTGTGCTTTTAACCCTCAACCTCTTGCCAGCAGAGGGCAGGGAAAAAAGAATCTGAAAACTTTTGTACAAATCTTGATTGTAAGTTTAAGGAACGGGATAGAAGGCAACAAACTGCCTGAAAACAAGTCTCCCACCAGCTGTCTCTCAAGTTCTGATGTTGCACAATAACTCACTGGGCTAGTGGGTAATTGAACTTGCTCTCTGTGTCACCAAGATGCTCCAGGTGCTATGAAGGATTTAAGTCCTGGACAGATTCCAAAGTGGTCTCTTAAAATGGTTTTCTAGTTCATTTCATGGAGGACGTGCCTTCAAATTCTTTGAATTTGATCCTGCAGGAAACCTGAAGGAGTTAGTAAGAGAGTGAAGCTGCTACTATAGAATAAATGCCACTTGGGTGGGAGTTTCTTTGTTGTGTTACGGCATTTGCTTGTTTTGTTTTGCTATTTGTTTGGGACTTTGTGGTTTTTCTTTGTGGGAAATGCAGTCATAAGTGTGAGAAGGGTCCTTTTGAAGCCTGTTTCTTCTACTTGGGATCTTACCCAAGCTCTGTCTCTTCTTATGAAGAAAGAGGAGGAATATACTGTCAGGGTTAAAAGCTGCTTTTCTGTTTATTTTAGTAAGCATAAATCTTTTGAGCATCAGGACATAAGTGATAGTAACTGAAGGCCGGGACATGTTTTACCTCCAAGCATAAATTCATCCTTTACATGTGAAAAGAACCTTTCCGAAGTAGCAGAGGTGATGACCTTGCTTAGCTGTCTCCAGGGTATAAATTTCTCCTAAGGCAGACAAACTTGAGTTCTGTAGCCATTGGTGTCAGATGATTTTGGTACAGCAGCTGTACTGGAGAAAAAAAGCATGGCACCTAGAAATTCCTGTTGTGGTATTGGGTCCTCAGAAGCTTGGGGACATCATCTGCCAGATTTCCCATCAGACTGAATGCGCATCTGAATAAATGCATGGCTTGCACCTCACTTTATCTGTTTTATTCCTCTGTCTAGCGAGCCAATCCATCTTCGTTTCCAAGCTATGCTTCCTACCAGAGGAGGAAACAAAATACCGTTCCATGGGGAATAGGAATCTTATAGATGCATGTTTGTTATATTGCTGTCGAGGCTCACTTCTGTCTTCCGTGCAGAATGAAAGCGACTGGCAGCAAGCACTTATGCTGTCCTGGCTGCTTCTAGACTCCCAGTGAGTGCCTCCATGTGTGTAAAGGCTCAGTCTGCAATTCCTCTTTGGATGTGTTCGTAAGGCATCTCTGGGTGACAGAGGGGGCTCTGCCTTGGCCATGTGGCCAAGGGGCGAGTGCTCTCCGGGGCAGGAATGCCCTTTTTGGGGGCCTTTTCCAGCGTTTCTCTTTGTGGGCTGCATTGCTAAGACTGAAGAGAACTGAACGCAAAAGCTCCACTTTAAGGGTATTTTTTTATACTCTCTTTCTGCCCCAAAGGTACAAAGACACAAAGATTCCATTCCCTTTCAATACTTATTGTATCCTATACAAATCTTTTCTGGCTGCAATCCATAGGAAAGTGCATCTCCTAGTGCAGAGTTCCGCCCTAGAGGTGACTGCTCGTGGTCTAAAGAAGAGCAGAATCTTTCCATGGAATGAATGGTGTCCTGCATCCAGACAATGATACGTGTAAGTTGTGTCAGGAGGGGGTGGGAACGCTCCTGTGCTTCCAGGGGCAGCTTAGCACTTGGAAGCAGTGAGGGAACGTGGTGAGCAGGAGCTGCAGTTCATGGTCTCTTTTACAGGAGTTCAGGCAATCAAATGATGAGAAGCAAACAAAGGCAACAGAATCCAACCTTAAAATGAGCTGCAGGGCTCTCAAAGTTGTTAAATTGCATTCATCCTTCCCACCAAGATTTTTTTTCTTTAACTGTACAGCTCCTAAGCTTTAATACAAAGGGAAACACACTCTCCCTGACTTCTAAAGCAACATGAAAAACACTATTGTCTGTCCCTTGTAAAATCTCCTGGATGAGATTTTAGTGTGAAGTATCCCAGGAGAGAGAAAGGTTGTTCTGAGAATAATAAAACATCCATATTGGAGTAATGGAAATAAAAGCTCCTTTTAAAATTGTGTTGATGTAAATAGACCGTAAGAGGGATCCCTGCTACCAGTGTGACATTGGGTGTTACAAGACAGCACAGGCTTTGGATCAATCCACTGTGGTGTCAGGCAGGTACGAGAGGTTGTACACCTGGGTTCTTGGGCTGGAGGAAATTTATAATGAGTTTAAATTTCTCTGGCTATAGAGTTATGTGATTCACTCCCTTACAACACATGTTTTCTGGAACTCCTGCACTGAAGAGGTGTGATGGTGCAGGGTGTGGAGGGGGACTGTGCATGGGCTGGGTGTTGCTGTCTGCAACAGCAGAGAAATCCCCAGAACCTCTGGAGGCCTGAGCTGGCCCCAAGGGAGGAGTTGTGTCATCTGTGGCTGTTCCGTGGCTGAGACATCTCTCCCCACCAGCAGCAGATGTTGCTGTCCCACCTCTTCCATTCAACCTGCAGCAGCTGGAACAGAAAGCTGGCCTGGTCAGGCAGGCTCACCCCTCCCCAGCCCGGCCCCGTGTGCTCATCCTCCTGTTCCAGTAGGAGGAGTGGATCAGCACCGACTCCTCATCCCTGGGACGGCAAGGTCAGCTCTGCCTGTGCAGCTAAGAAATGTCAAGTGGCTTTGTTTGATTTGGCTTGCCCTTTGCCCAGAGCAGGCCTTTGACTACCTCTGCTTAACTAATCCTCTTTACAGTAATCACAGGGCTAAAGGAGCCCTTGGTCTTCAAGGGGGAGAATTGAGAAAGGCTTCACTGTACAACAGCAGGCAAATTTGTTTTGTCTCCATGTGAGATTGCCCAATTAATCTCTTGAACATCCTGGTTTTGCAATGTTTCTTGACTGCTCATACTTTTGGATAACATTGGCTTAAAGATCATTTCCTTCCAGCCCTACCAACTTGCCTCTAGGGCAAAGCACCTCATATGTGTACACACTGTGGCACTTCGCTGATGTCTGAGGATAGGAAAAAGAGAAAATATTGATTCACCTGGACTTCATGATCACTTGGCTTTCCTTAATATGACCTGTTTTTCCTACTAGAAATTGCAGCCTGAGTGGATTCTGAAGGTGCCTATCCATGTCTGCCCAGTTATCAGGGCTTTTTTCCGTGTTTATTGCTCTGTATGGCTGTGGGCAGCACGTCCTCCTTTTAGGGAGCAGTATTACCCCCAGGTACCAGATCTTCTCTGGGCCAGGGCATGAAATAAATATGCAAAACTCAGGACAAAGATGTAAAAATCACAGGAAGTTTGGGTTTGTCTTTAGATCTCATTTGCGTGGCTCTGTTGGTAACGGCAAAGAAAAGGCTCTGATAAGTGACCATTGTTGCCATCAAGGAATCAGAGTTGAGATGAGCCCTTTCAGTCAGTGCAGCAGTGTGTGAGAGCTGTGCTGATCAAGCTGCAGGTCAGGATTCACAATTAGGAATCTCCTCTAGTTTTTATACTTTAAGCCCTTTCCGTTCTCCTTCAGCGCTGTCCCAGCTCTTCCTCACAACTGATATTAATCTTGCTGGTCTATTGTTTCCAGCTTTGTCTTCTGACCCTTTGTTCTTTGCCTGCCCTGGCTGGGTTCAGCTGAATTGATTTTTTTTGTTTTAGTTTTGTTTTCAGTCCTTTTGTCTCCGAGGTGCCCTGCACTTTCCTTCCTGCTCCTTCTGCTTTGCTCTGAGGAGCCAGCATTCATGTGTGACTGGGACTTGGCCGCTGCAAACTTTTCTTTGACACCAGGGCACTCAGATTAAATTTTCCCCGTGCCCCTGCACAGATTGCTCACACGCTCCTCGGGTGCCTGCTGCATTGTGTACATGTTTGTAAGAGCCACGTCACCCTGACTTCTCCAGCTTACAGAGAAAAGGGTGTGTAAAGCTTGTTTGGAGGGCAAGAAGAAGGGACCTGGGATGAAAGCAGGCTTCTGCCCCAGTCAACAGCCCTTTAGAGGTTGGCTCTGCTCTTTCAATGCAGTCTGGCTTCTCTGGGCTCTGAGGATGGAGAGAAAGGGTAATGGGGCACATTCATTACCAGTCCTGCTTAATTTTAAGAGGAAGTGTAGGCACAAATTGTTTTGCTGGGACCCTAATGCAGGGGCAAACTTCTGATAAACACTTTGTAGGCTGGAGGGATAAATTTTACAGGAGTTTTGAACAGTGGCAAAGAGCTCTCTAAAAAGTCACTCTCCCCAGGAAGGTTGGTTCCTTAGTGACTGATGTCACCCCTAAGTGGCAGTTTGCAGATGTGCCCTATAACGTTAGTTCACGGGTCAAATTTCTTATTACATGTTCAGCAAATGGTAACACGCTCCTGGTATCCATGCCCTGACTTGGAGGTTATGGTTTTAGTCTTTGCTGCTGCTAAATGTAAAAGGTAATTGGAGATGCATGAAAAGCAATTAATTTGTATTTTTTTTCTAATGCCACTGGTTTTCAAATAGTGCTTTATTATAAATTTCATACAAGACCAGTTATTTTTCTCCTACTTTCTCTTTCTCTCTTTTTTTTCTTGTTTCCCTACTTTTTTGTCACCTTATCACTGATGGAAAAAAACGTGGTGGGGAAGGGTAAGAACAAAACAAGGCGAAGATCTGTGGTGAGGTAAAAAAGGAGGAAAGGAAAAGTCTGTATGTCTTCTTACGTTAAACTTAGTTTGAAATTACCAAAGTTTACTTCAAAATTTTCAGCTGGTGGTATAGTGTGTAGGCAAAACATTACAGAGATGGATGTGCTTGATATTACTGGCAAGCATAAGCCACGTCTTTGGGTGACTACAGAACAGCTGTGACACAGACAATGACAGCAGGGCAAGTACTGGTTCACCACGGCCTCCACCTACCCAAAAGGAGCATCAGTGAGCATTTTCAATTTTCATAGTTATGAAAGTTTGCTGTGGTGACTTTCAGTGTGACACTGATCAGCTTGGTGCCCTGTTCCCTGACAAACACTTGTGCTTGGTGTCATAACAGCAAAGAGAGAACAGGAGGGTGCCCAATTCCCTGGTGCAGGAGAAGCCATTCAGCCTCACTGAGCTTTATCTGCCTTCCATCAAATGGGACATGATCTGTCACAGAGTCAGGAGCAGAGCTGAAAAATGCTGTGACCCAGCCTCGGCCCAGGTGCCATCTTCTAAAAGCTGGGTATGTCACTCATTCCTTGGGAGAAGCAGGGCACAGAGCTGGAAATCTGTTGGAACTGCATCCCTAATTCCCTGCAGGAGGGTTGCCTGCCCTGGAGACAGCAGAACACTGGGATATCAGTTTGCCCACCGTGTTCTGTGGCACCTCTCCCTTCTGTAGTCTGGATCTTTCATGCAGTAAAAGGGGCTGTTTATTAAAGTTAAGTCTACCTTTAAGATCTTAAAATTCAATCTGACTGTTCAAGGGAGAAAGTGAGACAGTCCTCGCCCCTGGTTACACGTGAACTCTGATTTTTCTTCCTGGCAATGTTCCTAATGGCCAAGGATATGAGGGAAGTAGCACCTTGACATCAGCTGGTGTGGTCACAGTGCTGCCAGAGTTTAAACCCATCATTGCAAAGTGCTTGGGGAGAGCTTCTGTCTGGGGCTTGCTGGCACTTGAGATTTCATTTGCATCTGAGTCAGACTGTGAATGTAGAGTGCAATAGAACATTTCTCCAGCAATTCTTATTCTGGAAAAAGAGCATCTTATTCCTTCTTAGTTTAATATGCTTCAAAGTAGGTTTTGCAGTAAGACTGTCTCCAAACAGAATTCTTTTGGGAATGGTGGGGTTTTTTAGCTTCTTCTTCCCAAAACAGCGACAACAAACCCCCTCCATCCTTGGAGGACTCCTCAAATTTATATCCTGCTGACTTTTCTCCCTCATGCTCCTCAGATGGAGACATATACTTCCACACCCTCCTGGAGAATTTCACCTCTTCACAAGGAGAGATGTCAGCTGCTTGTGGTGGCCCTACTCACGTGGGGAAATTTTGCTGACTATTTCCTTTCCAGCGCTAATTACCATCACCTTTAGGATCTGCAATGCAGCTTCCTTTTCACGGCAAAATTTTCTCTGGAGCGGAGGTAGGGGCTTATGCCATATTCTGCTGCTTAACAGCCAGGAGCACATCTGCACTGACAGAGAGTGACCCTAATTTATTTCTGTGGAGCTTTTTCTTGCCTGGATGTCACGCAGTGTAAATAAAAGAACAGATCCGTCTCCACTGACGAGGGGCAGAGCAGAGCTCTTGCAATTTCTTTCTTCATGTAGAGACATGGTCATTTTTTTTTATTCTTCTATAAGACAAAAAAATAAACCATGGGGAAAAAAGCTTTTTCTTGCTGGAGCCTAGTGCACGCAGCTATCCAACAAGTCCCCTCCAGTACCACTGAAAGCAACTTGCAGATACACAACTTTCATCTCTGAGTCAAGGGGAGGAAGTTCAGGTGCAGCCCGCTTTTTCTTGGCCATCAGATCTTCCCTGAGGATTAGGTTTTTGTGTAATAACTCACTCCTTTTATTTTTGTGGGGTTTTTTTTTTTCCTTTTTATTCTTTTTCGCCCAGTCACCCAGAAGCAGTTCAGGTGTTGCATACAGCCCTTGCTTTATTTGCCTGTCGAGACTGAAGCGACAGACTTTGCTGTGTGAATGGACTTCCATGTTTCATTTCAGTTCTAACTATCCCTTGACACTGATGAGAGCAGCTCAGCCTCTCCTGCTTCGATACCTTCTGTCAGGAGGGAAATGGATGCAGATCTACTTTAGTTTGGTTTTGCTTATGCAGTACTTTTGGATGTCTTTGAGGGGCAAACCCAGAGCAAGCAGGAAGCTCCCACTGGCTTCAGGGGACAGTTATCCACCTGTCAGGAAGTTGATGCTACTCAGCTGTGATGCCACTCTTGCCTTTCTCATGCCCAGAAGGTAACCACAGCAGAGTGTAAAACAGGTCTTTATTGATTAACAGGATTCTCTCTCTCTGATTCTGGAATCTGATGGTTGTCCACCTTAGAGTTGCTGCCTTACTGGTGTCACCAGCCTTGCAGGGTGCCTGCAGACTTTGCGCCCTGCTTTGCCACTGGAGCCTCGCAGGTGCCTTTGCCTCTGGGAAGAGGCGAAACTGCCTTGTACCTTTTCAGTAGATTTGAACGGAAGGACAGGAAAATCCTATAAAAGTGAAGCAGTATAACCTGCAAACCCAGTAAAGTGGAAATCAATGAAGCAGCCAAAAGGTGCCATTACAGCTGGCTTAGTGTAAGTTCTCCTGTATCAGGAGTTACAAAGCGATCACGTCGTTCGTCCCCGCAGGGCAAATGGGGGCAAACGGCTGTGCAGGTTCCTGCCAGGCCGAGCTGTCGGCTGCCATTGTTTGGATCTGGGGAATGAACGGATGTGCCACGTATGAATGGCAAAGCCACATCTCCAGCAGAAGTGAACAGCTGGGGTTCAGTCCTGAGGAGGGGTCACCTCAGCTCTTCTCTTTAGCTGAGAGGATTAAAGTTCTGAGCTGAAGCACAAGAAAGAGTTCCTTTCCCACATTCCAGTTTTATTCCGAGTCCTGTACCTGTATCCTCTGGAGATCCAGAACATTAGGGCACCACATCAACCGTGGGGGCACCCCATATGCTCTTGCTCCTTCCCTACAATATGTGTTCCACTTTCACCCTGGCAGTGGGTGGCACCAGGAGTCTGTCCAGCTGAGGAGCCCACTTGGGATGTGGCCAGTAGCAAATGTCTACAGGTTGTTAAAAGTAAAGGTAAATAATGTACGCTCCCAACCCCCTACAGGTGAAGGGAATTGGAAAGGATAGCTGTGAATGAGTGACATTCTGCATGGCCCCTCTGCTCTGTGTGTGTGCCTGCCTCACCCAAGCCTGTTGCCTCTGGGTCTTTGCTTGGCTGAGCAATACATTTGCAGATGCTAGAAACCATTTTCAGAACGTGTTTAAAAATACATATTTTTCATTTCTTCCCTCGCATTATTTATGTAATGCCCTTTTCCTTTTTCACCATGTATTAGATTTTCATATGTAAATGTATTCTCCATCTGCCTCCAGAGAAATCCACCTTTTGCCTTCTCAGCTTACAACACATTCTTTGCTTGGGCTAATCTATCCATCTTCAGACTCCTGTAGCTCTTGTTGCGGCCGCAGTTAACGCTCTGAGACTCAGAGCACGGTGTAGCTGCTGCTCGTGTTTACTGTGCCTGCCCAACAGCACTCTGTGACAGGCCCAAGGATAAAACTAGTCCATCCCCCCACTCCCAGTGCCCACCTTTGTTGAACCGAGCACACTGAAATCCCAGAGCTCCTGATTCCCAAAGAAAGGCAGCTGCTGCCAGGTTATGAAAAGGTTACTCTGGCCGTATGGGAAGTGCTCAGACTCCTGGGGAAGCAATTCAACAAAAGGCTTGAAACGGGAAGGTTCATCCTCTTTGGCTATTCCTTGCAACTTTTAGTGGATTCCCAAGTAGGATTAAGTCTGCTTAGTCCTCCTTGTGTCCATCAAAATGTATTTTTATCTCTTTTATAGCTCTGCTGGGAATCTTCTCCCCAGTGCAGGCAACTTTGGAAAATTTACACTTGTGGTGCAGTCTTCTTGCTGGCCCTGGAAAGGTTTCTGACCTCCACGTTTCCAGCTGTCATGATGGGGAAGGAAGCAGTCATCCTCCAGGCCCTGGGGAGCTCAGCCTGGTCCTGGGTAAAGCAGCAACAGTGTAATGATGCAGTTTCTCTTTTTCCCCTGCAAGACCCTTACAGCTCTAAATAGCAATGGAGAATGAAGTGATTTTCTGTTTCTGGTTTTTACCTCCTTGCTGGTGCTGTGTGAGCTGTTGGTGGACAGCTGAAACTCCTCTTCAGGGCCATGATGAAAAGCCTGGTGTTTTGTATGTTGATAAGGGTAGCAGGAAACAGTGCAAGGATGCCTGAGTTAATTCTGCCAGGGTACATGCCTGCTTGACTCTGGCTCATGCATTCTGAATTTTACTCCCCTTGTGTTTATTTTTCCCCTCTTTGCAATCAAGCCTCTATTCTGGGTTGTCTCTTGTCTTGCACATCAGGGGAGGTGGAATCTTCTGCATATTACTGTTCAACTCTAAGGCTGAAACCATAGCTGTGTTTAGCATTAGTTAATTCTGTAAAAATTGAGGGCCATAACGCAGTGAATATTTTTTGAGCTCTCTGGGGGACTCACACTCATGGGAAGGACAGACTTTGAATAATAATGACCAAGCACATCATATTCTGAGGTAACATCTTGAGAATGATTCTGATAAATCCCAAGCAATTCATTAATGAAACAAGATCATCTGATCCTTGCAGTGTTTCTCCAGGAACCCTTTTGTTTTTTCCCAGGAGGAAAAGAGGCATTATCCAGGGGGTATTGGTAGGCTCATTTTGATGCAAAGAGAACTCCAAGCTCCTTACAGTATATTAAGAAAATTAAAGAAAGGAAAGCCAGCCAACAAAGCCACCCACTCAGTCTGTGCTGTGCACTGAATTTAGGAACCCCTTGGGGAATCCTGCAGCAGCAGCTGTGTGCTCCTGCCAATCCCTCCTCTCTTTGTCAGCCTGACAGGTTCTTTCAAGTCAATTCCACAGGTCTTTGCTGTTGCATCTTCTGCTGGAGAACTGCACAACTGCCCCTGGGTCTGGGGAGATTAGTTTGTGGTTAAGCAAGTGACATCAGCCATCAGGGTAATGAAGGGCTGAGGTAGGGGCTCATCGCTGCAGAGGGCAGGAGACAGTCTGCTTCCCTCTGTGCAGGTTTGCACTTTTTGCTAGACAAACCCAGCCCTGGCCTCATTCTGCTCTTCTGTATTAGTCTAGTCCTTTGAAGCTCGTGGGTCTCCCATTGCTGCAAGGAGCAGGAGAGGCAGAAACCATGAAATAAAGGGGGAGATTAATCCGATGTTCCAGCTGGGCTCATGGTGCTGCTGGAGAGAGCACGAGCCCCATGCACTCAGAGCTGCAGTGGAACGAAGGAAATGGTGCCACTAACACCCTACTGCTGCTCTGAACACGTGTTCAAGCAGCCTGCTGCTGCCATAAACACCCAACTTGAATCTAGTGGGTTTTTTCATTGTTCTATGTCTTTTCCTAAAGACTGAAAAGACCCACAATCCAATCCAATGGCATCAAAAGGAGTCCTGAGGCCATAAATTGCTGGGTCCAACAAATAAGAGGAAGGGTCAGGCTGTTTGGTTCCTTGGGGTCTCCAGCTGTTAAACTGCCAAAGCATCAGAGTAAGTCTTAAGGCATGTTAGAAGACAGTGTTATCAGAACAAGATTACATAAACATGACCTAAGTCATCTCTTGTAACACGATCATTTGTGTGGTCCCATCGTCTGCTAAAGTCTGTTTAGTAATGTTGTCTTTTTTCAGGCTTGTCAGACTGGATCAGGCTTAGGGTAGAATAAAGTACCTAGAGAATTTTGAAGTAGGAACTAGACTTGTCCTCACAAAATTGTCTCTTAGTTGTCAAGACTTTGAGAGCTTAATTGTCTCTTTTTTGGCTGACAATTTTAAGAGGCAAAATTAAATGCCACATTTTACCTTCTCCAGGTAATCCTGTGAGGTTCTGAGAGCACTTGGTTTGTGGAACACTTTCAGTGCTCCTTGACTTTGTTTGGAAGAAAAGAAAGCAGCAGAAGTGAGAGTACTCAAGGCTGCAGTTCTGAACTGACCAGCAGCACTGCTTGTCTGTGTCACCAAAATCTTTCCATCTTGACCTCTACAGGGCTAATTTTTAGAAAATGCTTATCTTTAGGGAAGAGTGGGCTGGGGGTGGGACAGATCTTGCTAGTGACAGCTGAGTGAGAACAGAAAAGTTTCAGAATTTTACTCAACACCTAGCATTTTGTGGCCACTTGCCATGTTTCCAGGTGCAGCGGGCTCCAATGAGCTTTCATGAGTTTGTTTGGAAAATCCATCTGCTGGTTTTGGCCCCAGAGATGCCAGTTTTGCTGCCCTGCAAATCTGGCCATTGCTATCTCAAGTTGAACACGCTAAAATAGCAGACTCTGGTAGCGACTTGCCAAAAACCGGCAGTGCTAGAGACCAAGATCAGGCATTCTGGCTCCTGGTGCCACATCCCCGTCACTGGGAATGCCAACTTTAATTATGTTTCACTGGCAGTGTATATCTATATCTTTTCAGCACTGAACTGGGATGTTGTGCTCCAGCCAAGCACCAGCAGCCGCGTATCCTTCAAAGCAGTTGTGAATCTTTTTATGGGGAAAGAGCAACAGCTCATAAAAATACATAGGAAATCCCAAACACTCATCACTTAGCAACTTTCTACACCGAACTGATTGTACTTGCAGACTGCTGATTTGTGACTGACTATTCCAGTCACATCCATTTCACTACTTATTCTCCCTGTTTGAAATGCATCTGGAGCGTCAGCGTCTGGAACTCTTTGGTGTTCTGAGGCCTTGTTTGCATGGTTTAAATGTAGAAGTTTCACAAAAATAGTAGGATAGTGCAAATGAAAGGCAGTGATGCAAATGTACCTCCTTTGTTTGGGATAGCCACGATAAATTTGAAGGTTTCCATCCCAGTCAGGCCTGTCCAATCAGCAGACACATGAAAACGGGAAACAAAGTCTGCCTGTGGTATCATATGGTCCATCTTCTTACCGAGTAGTCCCAGAATGTTTTACTATGGCATAGTTTTCCCAAACCTTCATGGAAGTAGCAATCTTAATAGATGTTAGGTGTCATTTGAGGCTGTAATGGCAGAAGCATCTCCTGTATGCTTACAATGGTGTGAGAAGGACTTTTATTACCATATAATTCTGGAAAGCAGTTGAAATATTTGGGTACCAGAATGGTCAGGGTCTTATTTCATCATAGCACAACAGGCACTCACTGTCCCCACACCCTGTGACCTGCTGATGTGTTTAGAGAGGGCTGCCACACACTTGTGGTCCTCCACCAGAGACTTCAGTCCCCTCAGTTAGATCGTGACATGCAAAAGAAGAGATCTGGGAAACCTGGAGGGGTGGAGGTGTTGGCTGGGATGCCCTGACTTAGGTCAACAACTGGCAGAGCAGTTTCCTCTCTCATACTGAAAGAACACATCTGGGAGGTTCCTGACTGCTGTTCCCTCTGCTTCACACGGATTTGTGTTCCAGCCACACCAAATTCCAGACTAATTATTTATGGAACTTTGTGCTAACTGGAGGAGGGAGGGAGGGAATGGTCAGGATTTATGTTTTTTTTTAAATCTTCTTTAAACCAATTACTGTCCGTGCTTAGCATGCACATTAAAACAGGAGAAAATCCACCATGCCTTGCTCTGCCATTTGAAGTATTTGTTGCCAGTCATTCCCAATTCCTTTGCATGCAGCCCCTCCAGCAGAAGCATGGTTTTCTCTGGAGCTGACATTAGCACTGTTCCACTGGGCTGGCAAAATGCGGTGAGGATTGTGTTCCCTGGGAGACTGGCTGTTTTCCATTTATTTCACTGCTCTGGAAACAGGCCTAGCTGTAATGGCCTAACATACCTTAAAACGGGAAAATTACTAATTCGAGTCAGTGAGCATATTTTCATTTTAAAAGAGTAACAAATTAAATAAACTCCCTGCATTCTGCATTTGAGACCTCAGTGTTTCATCTGCTGTAATCTAATTCACCCATTCATTTCCTGCACATTCATTTTATCCCATTATTTGAGATTTCCTTTGCTTTTAATCCTGTGTTTTGAAGAGACCAAGAGTTACAGCAGAGAATAGATGAGAGACTAAATGGTAAATAAAAGAACAAACATGCTGAATTATAGCTTGATGTGTTTCTAATCAATCTGCTTATTGCAGCTGGATCCTTAGTTAGGTGTGCAACTTTTCTGTCTCAAGTTGACTAAAACTTCTTTAAAAATAGGTGAATTGGGGCTCTGTGTACAGCTCACCAGGTACTCACATTTGGTTTAGTTTTTGGTTTTTTGGTTTTTTTTTTTTTTGTTTTGTTTTGTTTTGGTTTTTTTGGTTTGGTTTTTTTTTTTTTGGTTTTTTGTTTTTTTTTTTTTCAATAGCAATGATGGTTGCAGGTTTAAAAAAAAAAAAAAAAAACAACTGAAATGACCATGGGGGCCTAAAGACTTTTTTTGGGGTGCTTTCAACCAACCAAACTCATGCAATGAGATCTCAGTTAGCACTGAAATATTTACCTGTCTATCTGGGGACAAATTGCTGTGTGATCAAAAGGTTTGGTACTCCAAGAGAATCAATCAGCCCTTCTCTTAATGTGCCCTTCAGAAATAATGGTAACCGGGGCCTTCCTAGAGCTGTCTCACTTGCCTTGGTTGGCTCTGATGTATTTTGTCATGGGCTATTATTGTTTAGTTGCTGACTCCCTTGAGAACTTCCTGTCCACAGGAACCACGGGGGAAAATTGTTCACTTGTCTGCATTTTCAAAAAACTTGATTGTTCTTCATCATGCGGCACCCGCAGGCCTGTGCACGTCCCCTCTGAGCCTTTCCTGGGGGAAGTTTAAATGAAGTCTGAACGTCAGCAGAGGAAACAGGAGCAGTCTGACCTGAAAAGTGGGGTCTGATGGATGCTCACTAAGGTTTTGTGCAGGGCCCTGCACCCCTCTGAGAGCAAGCACGCTCGCCCTTGTTTTCCTTGCACTTGGGTGTGCTGAGGATGGCCAGAGAGGGGGTCCATGGAAAACAGACCCTGTTCGGGATCTTCCCAGTCTCCTTGATTGCAGAAACTACTCAGAGAGAGGCCTATGCACACAGATATACATCAGGTTTGGCATTCGGAAACTGGTGACACAATTCAGGCATCAAATTTTCCTTCAACACCCCAGGCAGGTGCCTGTTTCAGTTTTGCAGTGCTTCTTCACCAGCCATGTTAGGTTTTCTAATTTTGATGAAATAAACCTTGGTTTTGCTATGGATTCCAAAGGCACCTTTGGAAAGATAAAGCAACCTATTAATAAAGTATTCAAAATCAATATATTCCTTCATATATATGTATTCCTTCATATATATGTATTCCTTCATATATATATATTCTTTCACATATATATAGCATCCATGTGTTCACCCTTGTTCACCCCTTCCCCTCCCCAAGAAAACATGCTTCTAAAACAGTGTAAAATACTACAAATAAAACACATTTGGGATTGCCAGTCTGTTTTTCCACATTAGGAGGAGGAGCAGAACTGTAAAAAGGGGCAGAGTCAGCATCCGTGATGATCTTGTGCATACGGACCCCTCTGTGATGATCTTTTGTAGGAATAGTTTTGGTGACAGCGTGATGTTGGATCACATCAATAACCTCACTGTGAGTCAGCTCTGCTCGTTCATCACCCTGCACATGCTTTTACATTTTTTCTTGCTGTCGTGCTGAATATCGAAGCACTTCAAGCTAAGGCATTGTGGGACCATTCCTGCCTGTTGGGCTCTGCTGGGGGCTGCACTGGAGGAGCAGATGTGCTTTCCCTGGAGTCCACTCTGGCACAGCATTGCTGTGACCTGTGCTAGGCAGAGTTCAGTGCGAGTGTGACACCTCTCCCACCACGCTGGGGTGGAGAAGAGGATCCATCTGTCTTTTTCATGTTTTGTTGTTTTGGATGACGTTTTTTTTTCCTGCAGTCCCATGAGAGAGGGCAGAGGCTGAACAGACAAGGGCCCTGTTGCTGAAGGAGAGTCACTTCACAGGCAAATGGTGACACAGTGATGACTTGCTGTCATTGATTCTGTGAGTTGTACTTGTTCTTTGGAGACAGAACATTCTAACTGCTTGGCCATTATCACCTGATGTTTTTTTCGCCATCACATTAAAAAAAAAAAAAAACCCTCTCCAAAAAGCCGAACCCCAAATTTTTGCTTTCTTACTCTCCACTAGAACATAACTATGGTGTCATTCACACTGGATTTAGTCTCCTTTAACAGTATATTTCAATAGTTTCATATGAGCATAAGCATTTGGGACTCCTTTACATTTATTTTCCAGTGAATATATCCTATGGCTGTCAGAGCCCAGTTGTCACATTCCCTTTAACCTGCAGGCTGTGGTGAGCTGACTGAAGGATATCAGCAGCTCCTCAGCGTTAGGAAATGGGTCTGAAAACATAAATCACTTCTTTCTTGGCATATACTAGATACAGTGCAGGGTATGTTTGCATTAGCAGTTGCCATATTGCATTAGGATCTGTGCTGATTAGATTTTCACTAATAGGAGCAGGGCAAACGTATTATATAGTTGCACAATTAAATATATTGTCAGGCTGAGGGTGAAAGGATGGAGTAATGGAAAAAACAGGGGATAAGACAGGCTTTTCTTTGGAAGGAGAAAATGTGGAGAGGTCATGTTAGAGCCAGCAGGAAGTTTAGACAGAGTTTAAGGAGGTTGATTGAGGAAATGTCTTGACAGAACAGTGGAAATGACATGTTTATGGAAGAGGGAATGATTAAGATGCTTGAGAAGAACCAGCAGACAATTTGGGATGGATTGGGGTGGGCGCAGAGATGCCGCAGGACCTAACATTGGAGCAGATGAAAGATGCTGAGCTGCAGAAGGCAAGAGAAATTTGAAAAAGTGAATTCAGCCTTGAGAAAGAATAAGGAAGTGACTCAAAGGGTTTTGGTCCAGATTTGGTGCAGTTTCAGTGAAACTGGGTTTACCAAGAAAGCAGTTTTTTAACAGTCTGACATTTTAAAGTCAATGTGGCTGTGTCTCTAATACTTGCAGTTGTGAGTATTGTTTTCCCTTTTCCTTGTTTTCAATTCTTTCCTCCCTTTCACTTGCAACTATCAGAAGCTCCTTGAAGTTAATGTAAAGACTTTGGTGGATTTTTAGTGGACTATGAATAAGCCTCTTCTTGTGTCATGGCTGAATGCTGATTTCTGAGCTGTTCTGGTTCCAGGCAGTATCTATAATTGCATGTTATTATTTGAAATATAAGGATTTTAATTGCTTTCCAGAAAGCTTGAGAGGAAAATAATCCATATTGTTTTGCTTCTTTTAATTGGAGAACTTTTCCACAGTGTAATGTGTCTCAGTAGGCCCATTCCATCACGATCTCCATTTTATTTCGAAGTCTCTTGAAGAGTTAATACTTCATTATTGAGCTATTTTCCTTGATCTCCAGCCACAGAGGTTTGGTTTTTTTTTTTTAAATAATGCTTGTCTTATTTTTCATAGCTGATGTGACTGATTCAGATTGGATTATTTCCTTTGACCCAAACTGGGGCTGCAGTTCGAAGATCCAACCAATCTCTGGGCAGCCCTTTTTTTCTTTAATAGCAGACTAATTGGCAGACCAATTAATCTGCTCATCTGTGAAAAGAAAATTTATAGCAATAAGTAGTTCTATTTCCAGAAGTCATTCTCTAAAGTAACATTACAGTGGCCTTGTTTACTTCATGCCCTGCAACACGATCCAGTGCTTCAACAGTAGCACAGGTCAATTAGTGGACAAATTAAGCAATTATTAGCCACTAACAAGGGTGACTGGCATCATTACCCTTCCTGTTTACCAGCAAACTGTTATTTTAATACAAAGATCAACAAATAAATTAGGGCATCTGTTGTATTGCCATGTCTGCCTTGAAGTAAATGATATTAAATGGGCCTTGGTTGCTGCCAAATTCTTAACCCCAGCCTAATGAGATACACTGATATGTCTCTTGCTGATTACAGAAGCTGTAAAATTTAGTTTGTATTGATTTATTAACAGGAGGACCAAGTTCTCTGCAATGGTATCTTTTTTTTAATAGTCTGATATCTGTCTTTTTATTTTAAACATTATTGATCCAGGCTACTTCAGACGGTCCAGAACTATCGGGTTCCTCTGAAAGACAAAGCTATTTCCTTATTGTATTGATTATTTGGACACTTACAATAATTTTAGGGTGAGGTTTTCATATGTAAATGTATGCTTTTATCTGATGCTGGTCTTGAGCTCCTTAGAACTGCTGCTACTTCCAGGTTAGAATTCTGAGAGTTATTTTTAACTCTTCCTTTGCATTTTTACGATGGGGTAAGGCTTCTTCAGGCTTAATTGACTGTCTCCTCAGTAAGAAAATCAAGTAAACCTCCTTTTGATGGGTAACTTGGCTGCAGCAGCCCCAGTAGATTGGGGTGCCTGGGGAAATGCTGGGTCTTGTTTGACACCAAGCTCTGGGTGTCAGAGGTCAGGCTCCTTCAGTTGGGTGCAGCAGGGAATCAGGCAGAGCAGAGCCTCACCCACTGCATGTTTATGTGCAGCCTTCCACGCCGCAGCATGCTCTTGGTCAGGGAACAGTAATTGCCTGCTGAAGCTGAAAACTGCAGCTTCCAGTTGCCAAGATGCTCCTGCCAAGCTCTGTGAGCAAGGCTGCATCAATAACAGGGGCAAAACGAGCAGAAGCTGGACAAGCCTCTTCCCTGGCACAGTGACAGCCACAGCAAAGCCCTGAGAGTTTGGGCTCTTGTGTCACACTGAATGAAGAGCAGTCCTGTTGCCCCTGAGGTATTCGCAGCCCTCCCTGCTGCATGAGGAGCTGTGGCATGTGCCTGCCTGGTGCGCTGCCAAGGCCCTCGGTGAAGTGATGGTCCACAGTGCCCACGATGCAATATTTACACTGGCTTTATTTCAGCTTGAAGGGTCTTACCTAACCTGGGATGAAATTTGTTCTGATTTCTGAATAGTTAACTCCTCTAAAACACAAACTGATGTGATGTTTCATTCTAGTTGAGTCTAGTTGCAAACTCTTTCAAGCTAAAATCAGCACGGCGTCTTGAGAAACCACGGACCAAGTGAGGGGTTGTGTCCCTTTAAGTGATTTGGAGCCCTCCAGGTGTGCGTACTGTGGATTATGTTTCAGATACTGCCAGGAAACAGTCAGAGCAGCAGTTTAACATAGCTGAGCTTTTCGTGTTTGCACACAGTCAGGAAATCTGGTTATTCAGGATCCAACTGTGTCCCCATCGTTCCTTCGTGTTCTTGCTGTTGGGTAATGAACAAAAGTCACAACACCAGCCAAAAGTCAGATCGATGTTCGGTTTCCTCCATCGAGAGGAGGTAATTGCAGGAACGTTTCCTGAGCAATATAATTATGTATATGCTAATTTCCCTCAGAAATTCAGGTTTAGTTTCTTCTCGAGTGGAAGACCTGGTTACAGAAAGTTTCTCTCTCCTCTTCAGGATTAGTCACTGAGACATGAAAAAATTGTTGATGTTTAGAGTCAACTATACCTTGATCATCTCAGACCTCTCAGAAGCCTCATTTTTCTCCATGTGCCTAAGCAAATTAGAATTCATTTCAACAGCAGCATAGGTTCAGATTTGCTGGTATTTGAAATACAAAGTGGGCCTCAAGAATTTAGCTAAATGAAGGAGTTCTGCAGAATGTGAGATTCTGGTCTCATCTTTTTGGTGTATGCTTCAGCCAAGCTGTAAACAAGTGCATTTAACCTGGCCTGAACATGAGGTTTAGAGGTTTTTTTAAATACTTTGATTGAATCACAAAAAATCAGGTCTGAAGTCAGCCAGTTAGCCCAGGCCATCTCTTCTGTGCTGAACTGTTGCTTGTTATAGCTATTCCCTAAGGCTTTACCCTGTCCAGTGTTTAAATGTTTCTGATGATGGGATTCCACTCTTACCCTGGAGAGACAATTCCACACTCTAATAGAGCTCACCATTAGTGAAATTTTACTGATGAGCAGCCCTAATTTTTCTCTGCTTAATTTCATCCTGTTACTAGACCGTAGTGATTGATTTATTCTGGGGAAATTCAGTAAATGGTTCCTGCTTCACAGGATGGACCTTACAATAAATAGCAAATTGTCATGACCTATCTGTGGGTGTCCTGAGATTACACAGGAACTCAATTTATCTCAACATTAATTCCCTGGAAGCTATTTCTCTCAGTACCAACTCAGTGGAGGGATAAGCAGTGAATTTAACTGCCACATTCCTGTCTCCTGCCCCAGCACCAGCCCTGGGCTGAGGCAAGGTTTGGTGGCTCCCCGTGCAGGAGGCCAAGAGGAAGGAGCTCCTGCAGGCTCTGGTGCTGTGATGTGCCCGAAGGAAGGGCATTTAGGATCTGCTTCCCCGTCACTTGCCTGGGTCCACATTAAAGAAGCTGATGAGGTGGAGTTAGTTACTCCTGGTTTTTAGGACTGTAAAATAAATGAAGAATATGACCTTATAAATTCCAGTCCACCAGTGGCACAATACCCCTGTGCCCAGTGCAGATATTATGTAACTCTCCCAATTTTTGTGAGGCATTTTACACCTCCCTATACATGCAGATGATCTGAAACCTGTGTTCATACGCCAAGGATAGGTCTGGGTGTTTGCTGAAATGAATTTGAGGTGGCTCTGATCAACAAATTGCCTCTCACAAAGTGAGCTGCAGTGTGAGCAGGCTGGCTGTGAGAGGTATCTTCATTTCTCCTCTTAGGAGGAGAAAGGTTATGTTATCATGGCTCGGCTGATGAGCAGTGACTTCTCCCTCTGTGGAAACTCAGCGGAGTCTGGTAATGCAGCCATGGTGTACTTGCATTCTGAGGACAGATTAAGGCATTTCTCCTTAAAGTTCCTGGAGTTTTAAGCAGGTGGCAGGTGCTACATGATTGCAAGGGGTTTGTTCTGCTGAAGCAGGAGCAGTGCCAGGAGGAATCATCATTCTAATCTTTTATACGTGAAATTTGAAGTCGATATCTGGAAATCATTGATGTCATGGACACCCCCCCCTCCAAACTCTTTTTTGTCATTTTTTCCTCAGGTATAATCGATTTCCTCGTAAGCCACCATCCAATTGCGAAAGTGCTGAGAGACCACCTGGTGTTCAAGATTGCTCCCATGCTCAATCCTGACGGAGTTTACCTAGGAAATTACAGGTATGGCATGGGGAATGAATCTGTGTATTGTTACATCTGCCTAACACACCTTGCACTGTTTTGTCATTAAATCTTACATGGCTTGTTTCAATTAATTCCTCTTAAACTGGAGATTCTCACGTGGCCATGTGCTTCCTGGAATTCCCACCTAGGAAAGGGGCAAATAGAAAATTTGTTTGCTTCGGGAGGTAGAGAGCAACTCTCCAAGACAGCAGGGTGTCTGCTCTGCAAGCCTCCTCTAGGTGTGGGAGTTAATGTCAGCTTAGAGATAGACCTTAGCTGTGTTTCATAAATGCACTCATTATGCTGCTCATCAGCCTCTATGTAAATGTGTCAGTCAATCACAGCTCCCTTAAACTACCCAGATCATCCATTAAAGTCACAGATTTCACTCTGTTATTGTACTGTAATAGATAGGGATACATGGAATGGAATAATCATTCCACCCTATGCTAATTTAGCTGCATTTTAGTATCTGAATTACTGCTTTACCACCTCCTCTGTTGAGATCGTATTCAGATAATCTTTTGTTTTCCCTAAAATTGTTTGCTCTTAATGCATTTATTTACAAAATAAACGTGCTGCTGGAGGTGATAATGAAAAGCAGTTGATTAGTTGATGATTTGTTTGTGGGGGCAATTACATGTACCACACAGGTTTCTGGAGAAGCCCCTGAGAAATGAAATATACTGCCTGTGGTTTTGCTTACAGTGCAAGACTAAATAACACAATTCACTTTGTAGCCAGGCTACCTTGAGCTTTGATCTAATTAGGTATTGCATTGCTAAACAGAATGAGGCTGGGTTACTGTATGATGAGGAGACAACTGAGGAAGCAGGTAGAAGGTGCAGAAAATGGGGCTGCTGGCGGTTCTTTGTTGAGGAAACAGCCTCGAGTTGTGCCAGGGGAGTTTTAGGTTAAGTATTAGGAAAAAATTGTTTACTGAAAGGGTGGTCAGGCTTTGGAACAGGCTGTCCAAGGCAGTGCTGGAATCAGTGTCCCTGGAAGTAATAAAAAAATGTGTGGATGTGGCACTTAGGCACAGGGTTTAGCAGTGCTGAGTTAATGGTTGGACTCGTTGGTTTTAGAGGTCTTTTCCAGCATTTAGGATTCTGTGATCTGTGCTCCTTGTCCCTCCTTTTCTTTGCTAATTGCTAAACTGAAGCAGCAGGGAGTTGTGGGTGCGATTTCAACAGCGATTCTGAGTGAAACTTCTGAGAACAAGTGGTGTCCTCCCAGCTGCAGTGACACTCACTCACCTCTTGGCAATCCCAAATCAGACAGTGGTGGCATCTGACAGCACTAGGAATTTATCAGAATGTGTCACCATACAGGAATAAAGCCCCCAAATGGCTCTAGAATCTGGTACTACATCACTTTCCTTTCTTCCAGGTTCCTTGCCCACAAGCAAACTCCAGTTGCAATTAAGCAGCTTTTGTTTTCCCCATAAGTTCACTTGCCCCGTAGTGTTTTTTTTCCTCTGCACTTTTATAGTTTTTGCCCTGTAGGTTTTTCCCCTGCACTGTTATCTACAGTTTTTGAGAGACATGCAACTTTATAGGTATTCATATGGCTCAGAACTTGAAAAGCCTTTTGGGAACCCAGGTAGTAGGAAAGGGCATGTGAATTAATTTGGAATTGCTGAGCCTGATGTTGTACTCTTGGTTTAACTTTCCATGATATGCAGGAGTTTCAACCCTCCTGAACTAAAGAGAATTTTAATGAGGTAGTTGAAAAAACACTTGATTTTCTTGCAATTCTTCACTGTATTTACAAATGGCCTATGTAACTAATAACTTAAAAACAAGGATAATAAGCAAAATGCTAACTATTATCTTGAGAAGAATATTAAAAAGCCTAGTAATGTGCCAGCATTGCAGTTAACTAGTGCTGGGTGAATAATTTACAACAAACACTTTATTTCCCGCTCATACAAAATCCACAAGCACATCACAATTTATTTACTTGAATTTACTGGATGAATTTCTAAAAAAATCTCTAAGGGTCACTTGCTTGTATTTGAAAATTTGACTCTGAGGCTTCTCAGTGATTGGCTAGATAACTCTGCTTCATCTCCTTTGGTCTTTGTTCAGACTAGCACATAAATAGGACTTTCAGAAGTCTTCCACGTAGTGGGGTCTAACAGAGATCTGCTGGCTGGGGACACCCCCCTGCTTTTGCAAGCAGGGGTGCCACATGCAGCAAGAGCAGTTTTAGGCATTTGAACTTCTCCTCGCTGTTATCTCCCTCTTTCTCAAAGCAGCAGCTGGTGACTATTTCTTTGGTTCATTGAAGGTTCACATTCAGAGCTATGCAAGCTAAGATAATGAAACGGGTAATTAAACCTCATGCTTGAGTTTGTAAATTGATCTCCTGCCATTGTGAGAGAGGTTTTCCTTTTACCCCACCAGTGCACAGCCTTGCACAACTGGCCCTGTCGGAGGCACTTGGCTGTCCTCTGAAATCCCAGGCACAGTGGGCACCATCAACAGCCTGAGTGTGTCAGCAGCTCTTGGAGAAGGGATGGGATGGACTGGTTCTCCTGACATCAGAACAAGAACCAACCACTCGCTAAGCCAGGGTGATAGGGGAACAGTTGGCTGGTGAGGTTTTCTCCATTGTCATTTCTGGGGGTGCAGGACTTTCACTGAGGGTGAGTCCTGTGCTCTCCTCCAAAATCCTCCTTCCTTTGTCATTGTGAACTGAGGTTTAGGAGTTTAAGCCAAATCTGCAACGATGCCACCAAGAATTGCCTGTTTTCTACAAGCTGTTGCTCATTCTCAAGAGAACAGACAAAATGGGTTGTGACTCTGACTTGGATGTGGTGAACTGTTCATCACCAGCAATAAGTGAGTTTAGTACTGCAACCATGAAGCACAGACTCATCCCTGAGAAAAGTTGTTTATATGTTGCACGTACATTTAGGTGGCTCTAAAAGAAATGGTCATGGAAAAGAATGTCAGAACTCAGCATTCCAGGATACACAGAAATGGATGCTAAACTTTACCAATTTATTCAAGTTTATTCAAGAGTTGAAGAATTTGTGGACCTATACAATTAGGAATGAAAAGAAAAAGTGCCTTGTGGGTGTATGGGGTGATTAAGCAGCTCCTTTAATTCAGAATGTTTGGAAAGTTTACACACAATTTGAACAAAAGTTTTTGTGGTATTTTTGTTTTAAACTCTCTTTTCAGTGGAAAAAACCCTCCTCCAAGTCCTTTCCTCGCTGCACGAATATACCCAGCTCCTCCTGAAATACAGAATAATGACAGGTACCTGCTGTTCACTGTGGCCGAGGATGTAGAGTCTTTCCCAAAACAGGAAGACAGGCTTCACCCTTTTCTTGAAGTCTTTAAAGCCTGATATTATTACACTTCTAAGCTTTGCAGTTACAGTGTGTAGAAGATGTTATGCTGCATGGGCTTGTTAATTAAATTGCCCAGGAAGATGCCATTGGTTGACCCAACTAAAATGCAGAGTCTTCAGCATAATCTGCCATCATTTCAGCTGGCAGCTTGTCCTCAGCTCTCCCCTGAATAGAAAGACCCCTTTTGCTGGGGGTAGTGCACGACTTGATCTTTAGCTTTAGTTTGAAAGAACATGGCACAAAAATAAAAATATTTGTGAGTTTCTCCATAGCACTAATCTCACCCTCTCTGATGGATTAAACTGTGAAACAGCTTTAGGAAATAAAGGCAAACTAGTGCAGGGAAGAGAGATTTCTTGACTTTTCTCCCTCTGTTTGCAGTACAGCATTATCATATTGCCATCCCCAGGGAGGAGGAGGTAGACTAAGGGGGGAAATAAAGTGTTCTTGATTTAAAAGTCGTGCATCCCCAGGCTTGGCCTGAACTTTCCTTTATCGAGAGCTTGTTCTTCAGCTGGTATTCTGCAGCTGAATGCTGAAATGTGTCCCTGCAGGCAAGATGACTGTACCACACCGTCTTAGATTAGTTCCAATTTGTCAGCCTCACCTTTCAGAGGCAAAATCCTACACTGGCACCAAAAGGGATGTGTTGCTTAGTCTGGGGAGCTCCACTTAGGTATCCCAGAAATGCCATGACAAGGCAGATGAAATATCCTGACCGCTCTCTAAAGGCTCTGTGGCATGACCTGATGAGTATCCCCATTCCTTGGCTTTTCTGTGTTCCTTCTCTGGGAGGGCTGGGACAGTATCAGCCTTGGGTAAATTGAAGCCAAGAATTAGCCGAAATGTTCTGAAATGCCATCGCTGCTGTATCCTTCTGCCCGACTGTAGGGACTGCAGGAATTTGTGTGAATGGGAAGGAGAGGGCACACACCCATTCCAATCCTTCCTCATTTCACCCTCACCTACAATATTTTTGGACTCAACACAGTCTTCTTGCTTGTGTAAGGGGTTAGCAAAGTCGTTTGTTGGACAGAAAGGAGGCCAGTCCCACCCAGACTGGAAAACCAAATTCACCATAAGCAGTCAGTGTCCATATGAAAGCTGTGCTGGGATTTCATGTTTTGAGCAAATGGTATATTTTTGTCCCAGAAATGTGTTTTTGTACAGACTGTAATAGTTTGTGGAAGGGAGTTGAATTTAGCAAATTGTTTCAAGTGAAAAAAAGGGAAGGCTTGAGAAACATTTTAAATTATTCATACCAGCATTTTATAAAGGACAATCTACTTTCATTTTTGTTTGTTAATGGCATGATTTGTTTAAAAACTGACCTTTTCTTAATGTTCCTTTTGAAAGATTTGAAATAGAAAACTAGGCTTTGGATCTGGTGAAATATTTCAGGTTTATCCCGAACATGTTTTTGTGGGTATTGCAAGTCTAGAAATAGTAAAAAAATTCATGTTCACATGTAATTCATAAGGGTTTTTAACAGTAAATGCACATGTGGTCTTTATCCAAGTTATTTTATTATTTATGTCCCTTTGGGGGGGATACACCTATACCTGCACACATATATGTGTGTGTATGTATGTTGACAGTGACTGATATGTCAGGTGGTTCTTACCATCACTTGTTCGGTTGTAAGACACAGCTCCACATGTGCAGATCATCATTTGCTTGTCTCTTCATTATTTTTCACCTATTTTTCGGGCAGAGGAGAAAATTTTTTTCCCTTAACTTCATTTAATACGTGTGAAATTCATGCATTTCCTTAAATTGAAAAACAGAGTATCCATCTCAGATGACAAGATGAAGCTCTCAATGGAGTTTATTTTTCCTAATTAGGTGTTTGTCATTGTGTATTCTATATAGCAACGTATAAGTAAACAATCGTGGACCTTTTGAATAAATTTATTGGTTTTATTTATGTTACTGGGTATAAAAAAATCTATAATTACCAAGTACAGCCGCAATATAACTGGTATTTAATGACAATTACTTTTTGTTACCATAGAAATGAGTCCAAAGTAGTTACCTATAATTTCTCATTTCCAAACCTCACACATGTTGTATTGCAGTATTACCATAGTAATTGCCTATTAGTCATCATAAAATAAGCAGTTACCCAGAAGATACCAGGATAGTGTGAAATTTCTCATCTTATTCAAAACTTGCAGCACATGCCGCTTCTCGCCTTCTTTGGGGGGATTTTTGCCTGAATGAGAAGAATGTCCCTTGTGCATTAACCCAAGGGAAAGGGGGATGTGGCTCAGAGAGACTTGTGCTCTATAAACACACTGAGTCAGGAAAAGGAGGCTCCCTCCTCGGAAAATATAGAACTATTTCTTATTATTGAAAAACAGGGATTTCTCAAGCCCACGAAATGGAGGTTTTTTTCCTTGCTGTGAATTTCTTGTTTATATTTTTTTCCAATTCAGTTGTGACCAAAGCAGAGGCTGCACGCCCTGGGGAGGTCTGCGAGCCCAGCTGTGTGTGCCAGCGTCCCCAAGCCCAGGTTCCACTAATGTGCAGCCATGGTGCAGGATGCTTCCTGCACTTCCATCTTACACCTTGTTTGGCTTTTTAATTTAGATTGCATGCTACTGGGGCCAGCAGTCTCTCTGAGCTTGCCTAGATCACATCTGGTATCAGCTGGGAATGGCCATTTCCGCGTGTCGCCTTCTCCCAGGAGGTTGGAGGAGAGGAAGAGGCATGGCAGAAGCTTTCTCCTCCCCCAGCTCTTGCTTGGCATTGAGGGTAGGTCAGGAATCGTCTCTTCTGTCTTCCTCCCACACCCAGCGTGTCCCAGCTCATGTGTTGTGCCAGGGTGGGGCTCTGGGAAGCAAATTCAGGGGTGGATCCCCAGCTGTGACCCAGGTGTGCTCTGGGCAGCAGCAGTGGAAAAGCCCAGGGAGCAGCAGAGTTATCTCTGGCCCTTGCACTCACCTGGCCTCTAGCATTGCCATTCCTTTCCTACCTGGAAGTTTTCTGTCCATCGTGGCTTTTATTGCCCGGAGAGTGCTGTCACCACAGGACAGCTACAGGGGCTGCTGCTTTGCTCACCATTACTTAAAAAAATCTCCCTTGTAACAAAAAGTTGTCAGCCTTTATCTTAAAACAAATCCTGGGTTTGCAAAAGGGTTCCTATCTAGTGCCATTGAAATGCTCTTTATATTGATGTGGTAACTGTTCATTTAAACCATATTACAGCTCCTGAGTATTTTTCAGTTGCTATTGATGTGACAAATTCTCTCGCACAGAGGACTGCACCAATCAATAGAGTCAGTATATGTGCTTTAACAACAAAGCCACATGCCTTTGGGGTTCCAGTTGAATCTGAACGTTTTAGTAGCATTAAATAAAGCTATATTTATTTTGCTTTTGGTGCAAGGGAAAAAAAAAAAAATCCCAACCTAATTTAATACAACTTGTTGGAAAGGTTTGAAGGCAGCATTATGGGCCATTTCCACATGTGATGAATACCTAACTAGTGTCAGAGCTGCTATTTTGTTTTTGTAAGCGAATTCTTCTCTTTTAGTTAGATTGATCTGGAGCTACAGAGTAGCCTTTTATTTTTAGACGAGCGGGGAGAGAAGTCATAACAAGGAATACTGAAATCATAGCTTTTTTTATAGCTGCCACTATTCCACTGAGAACGAGACATGATGTCCTTAAAGAGACAGGGCTATTTATTTTCCATTTAAATAGCACCATTTGTGATTATTACCTTTGAGCCATTATGCAGAGAATAAGCACCCAGCTCATGAATCCCAGCCAAGTGAATCAAAGTTTGGTACCTAAGTGCCATTTATGTCTGTGAGTTGCTGTAGGAGCCTATTCTTGACCTTCACTGGCTTTGTTTCTTTCGCATTTTTTTACCTTCCAGAATGTGTTTGTAATTAACAGGGGTGTTAAAGCCAGTTTGGTTGAAATATTTGTTTCCATTTTCTCCTCTCCTGAATAGCTGATCTTAGGTCTGAATAATCCCGTCTGGATTTCTTAGATTTACTTTCAGTTAAGTAACTAAACATATTTGGCTTTCTTCTCTTTTTTAATTTCCTCTATAAATCTGGCTTGTGTCTCTGGTGGTTGGAGTTCTTAGTTCTGTTCATAGCAGCAAGCAAAGGACCAAATTCTTCAGTGGCTTTTTCTTTTGGTTGGTTGCTTTGCTTTGATTTTGAGTTTTATTTGGGGTTTTATTACTATTTTTTTTAATTTTGCAAATGACTTAGTAAACTTCTGCCAGCGTGCTGCAGGTCTTTGTTTTGCTTTACCCTTGAGAGAGGGGAGTGTTAGTGCAGTGGCAGAGGGCAGGAGACATCTCTCCTTTGGGTGCTTGTCCCCAGAGGAGATGGTCTGTGATAAGATGTGGCTGTCACCAGTGGGGACAATCCCCACTCTGATTCCTGTTTGTCTCCTCCCTTCCCCCAAACAGGGTTTGTGGTGCTGTTGTTTTGCTGAAGGTCTGGTTCAGGGAGGTGCCCAGAAGTGGCACTTGCAATGAGGACTGTGACTCAGTAGCACGTGCTGATTCTCTCTGGGCTTTCTCCCCCTCCTGCCCTTGCCCTTGTTTCGTTTTCCCTCTCTAACACAATTATTGGCCCAAAACAAAGGTGTGGTTCCTTGCAGAAGGCAAGGGCAGCTGGAGCTCAGTGGGGACTGTGCTGACTTTGCACTGTATTTGCCTTGCCAGCAGCATCACGGATCTCTCAACACCCCTGGGAGCAATTCCCAGACCCTGAAGGGTTGATGAGGTCGAGCTCCACTCCAGCCCTGTGTTCTCCTGTCCTGGCAAGCAGGAGCTGCATCCAGCCCTGAGGATGCCCCACCACTGAGGCTACAAACAGGGATTCAAGCTGTGCTCTGGTTATTGAGTGGGCCTGCTCCCTAAGTAGACTCCTCCCTTCTACCCCATCTTCAGGATTTGCTTTGGAAGAGATTTCTCTGTCCAGGCTCCTGGAGAAGAGTACAGAGTCACTGTAGTACCTGGCAGTACTTCCTGAGTTCCTGGAGAAGGCTCTGGGGAGACTTCATTGCTGCCTTTCAATGCTTCAAGGGGGCTTATGGAAAAGATGGGGACAGGCCTTTTAGCAGGGCCTGTAGCAACAAAACAACAGGTACTGGTTTTAAAGTAAAGGAAAGGAGAGTCAGACTAGATGCAATGAAAACATTTTTTAGGGATGAGGGTGGTGAAACACAGGCACAGGTTGCCCGAAGAGGAGGTAAAACCTCGTCCCTGAAAACTTTCAAGGCTGGGTTGGACAGGGCTCTGAGCAACCTGATCTAGTGAAAGATCTCCCTGCTCTTTGCAGGGCAGTTGGACTAGATGGCCTTTAAGGGTCCCTGCCAACCCAAACTATTCTATGATTCTGTGACTCTCAAAGAAGTGAGACCCCTCTCTGAGCTGGTGCAGGGAGCAGAGCCAGGTTACTTCTGTATTTTGTCTTTACAGGTTACACTCCAGTGCTTGTTTGTGCCAGCAGGGATTGTCTTTGCAACAATTAAGTGAAAAATGGAAACTGCAAGTCAAGAGGGGAAATGTTTTCCTGAACTGTTGAAATTACCAATTAGAGGTCAAATTCTGCCTTCATGAGAGTACCTGCTGTTCCTTCTGGGTGAGCATCCTAAAGAGGAAGAGTGAGGAAGGTGTTTTGCCTGTTTTCTGTGAACATAGGAAGGCTCAGCTTGTGATTAGTGTGTATCCCAGTTTCAGACTCTTCCACCCCAAGCAGCATCTCAGAATCTTTTTCAATGTAATTAACATCCCTTTCCTCACCTCCACTCTCCCATTGCAGCAACATCTGTCCACCTAGACAGATTCACCAGCTGCCAGGGGAGGCAGTTGAGGGATTAACTTTTCCTGAAGACCTTTCTGGACAGACATCCTGGAATTTTTTGAAGTTGTGCCCATTTACCAGCAGCTAGTGATCACTCCCATGATCTCTGTAAGAGCCTCTTTTCTTGTAGTCAAATTTTATAATGCTATCCAAGTGAGGAGTTCAATACTCTCAATTCACAGGGAAAAGATTTATCAGCTGTCTATGGAAAAGTCCAGTCTTCCTATTCCAACTGCTGCTGTGTGGGTGGGTAGGGGGGAAATACCATCCAAGTTATTAGGAAAACAATAGCAGCCTAAGGGAATGTTTGTTTAGGTTCCACTTTTGTTGTCTTCTCTTCCCAGGTGACAGCTGTTCTTTTATTTTTTTATTTTTAAAATTGCAGCACTTAAAATGATGGCAGCTTGCTGTTCAGTTTACAATGTTGGTCCTAAGGGCAGCGTCGTGTAACGTCAAAACAAAATCCTGAGACAAAGCTAAAAAACAAGCATTGCCTAAACCAATATTCTATCAATAAAACAAGATTAATAAAGACTTTGAGGATGTGCATCACTTCTGAGGAGTGTAGAGGCAGACGCCTGCCCAAAGTTCCCAGTCACATGTCTTGGTCAGCACATTAACTCCCAGACACTGCAATCTCTTTCTGATTTGGAGTAGCCTTGTGAAGCATCTCTAAGTGGTTCACAGTTGTGATGTTTCATCTTCTGTTTGGAGAAGAAACCATTTTTCTTGGTTTAATTCTCGTAGGGGAAGTCTCCCTAAAAGAAACATGGTTAAATATTGAGTTTAAGGAGCTTGCAAGGCATTGAGCTCTTGAAAGCTAGTCCTGGTTCTCATCTGAAAACTTACGTTGTGGCTGTAAAGAAAACTTTATTTAGCAACTAGTACACAACCCTTTTCTGCTGAAGCACAGAGAGAAGGGACACTGCTGTTTCACAGCTGCTTTAAGCTCAGGAAAATGTGTTCTGGGTACCCAGAGGGGCAGTTCAGCTGTGGTTTCCCTCCTGGCTGTGCATCCCTGCCATCTCCTTTTTGCCACGACACTGCTTGTGTGGCAGTGCTGTGAACTAGAAAAAGACTGATCCCACAGAAAACCAACCTGACAAAACAGTTCTCATTCGGTTCCCAGTGCAGCCAGGAAAGTGGGACCAAGACAGAAGAGAGGAATGAGCAGAGAGGGATCCCTTTTTTGTGGCAACTTGGGTGGGATGGATATAAATCAATTCTGAATCTGGAGCATAAATTGTAGGTGGCTGTTGTGCAGTTTTTCTGGGGGTCTTGGAAATGACAGACAGTGGCAGCCAGTGATTTCTTGGTTGGGTTTTGGTGTGTTCAAAAGCAACCATGCCTATATGACCTCTTTCTTAGGATTACTATTTCCTAATGGTGGCAAATGATTATTTATACTATTTGGTAATAAATTGTGTGACTTGGCATGTCCATTTAAGAAAACAGGGGTTTTTTGGTGTCAGAAGATGGAAACGAGCTGCTTCCATGGAACTCTTATACCCCATTATGTACACATGGTGAAAAACTGCCCACAAACCCCTTTTCTCTCTGCTCCCTATAAATACAGATGCCATCATAGCTGTGCTGACATGGCAAAGGGAGCAATTAATCTCATAGCAGATTACTTTTCTGCTGCCCCTGGCGCCAGGCAGAGGGGGGATGTCAGGGTAGAGGGAGGAGGGAGATGTGACAGCTGATGGGCAGCTGATGGCTTTGCCTGGTTGGTGCCTCAGAGCTTGAGGAAGAGCTCTCTGCCAACATGGAGGGGTTGGGATCAGAAAGGGGATGCGGGATCTCTGGACAGGCAGTGTCCAGCCACAAAAGCGTTGGCCGTCTGTGCCCGTGTGAGTGGGACGGGACTGTGCCTCCTCGCCCCCTCCCAGGCTGGGAAGGAGGTACATTAATGGAGGTGTAGGTGGCTCTACGTGCAGCTTCTTGGTGTCACCCCAGCTCCCAGGGGGAGAGCAGAGCCGATCTCAGGTTGCACAGATCATAAACCTGCTGCCTCCTGTGCTGCCTGTGCCTGGAATGCTAATGCTGCCTGTGCCTCTCCTTTACTGTCACAGCCACGGAGCTGATGTGCTGGAGAGATTAGACAATGATAATGGATGAGGAAGGGGAGTTTCATCCGTCTCTTTAACCAAAAGAGGAACAGTAAATCCTGCCAGTTTGCAGAGAACAGCTGGATTTCTAACAACACTGGAACGCTGCTGTGGTGGGTTGGGGTGGGTCTAGCTGCCCCCTCCCTTTTATCACTGCCATTCAGATATCCAAATGCTGGCAAAAGGATTGGAGCTTCCCAACACCCAATGAAGTATTTGTCCTGGCGCTCTGCCAGCTCTGTTGGATCTTGGAAAAGCCTGGCCCCTCTAAGGTGCCTCTACACCATGGCCAGGGGAAGAAAAGGATGCAGGAGTCTTGCATTTGATTCTCCAAGTAACAGCTGAGTGAGAGAATGTGTTTTTCTTGTTTAGGAGGCCAATCTCTGCTCAGAGAGTGGGCTGAGCTGTGATCTGATTCTCTGCAAAGTAGTGAGTGGAGGTGCATCATGGAAAGGTTTAAGTGTGGTGGCATCTTTGGGACTCTCAGGAACTGAAAGGAGGATGTCACAGAAGTGGCCAAAGCCTCTCAGACTGGTCACATTTTGTATTATTAATAGCAAATTTTGTGCATTAGTTTGAATTGAAATAGGTCAGCAAGGGAGCCTGAGTGTTGAGATGGTCAATAGTGCATTGACGCTGCCGTGCTGACCAGAAGCCACAATCCTGTCCTGCTAGGTGCTACACAAGAATATCATAAATGATCCTCACTCTCCCAAAGTGCTTTCAGAGCTAAAAGAGTATGGTACAGCAGGGGGACAAGGCAATCAAGCAAGCTGTTATAGCAGGGGAAGACAGAGCACTAAATATAATAGGATGAATAGTGGTAGGTTTTTTTTCCTCTTTTATGTTCCTTTTTTCCCTCCTCTGGTTGGTGGCAGGGAACACAATAGCAAACTATACAATCAGGCTGAATAACCTTCATATATCAACTGAGAGCAGGACTACTCTAAATTTGGTGAACCCAGGGAAGGAGCCCTCAGTGACAAAATACGTTTGAAAAGGATGGTTGACCCGAAAGGTGTGTTTCTTCAGCATAGATTACTTTTAGATGTTCTCCTCTTCTTTACTCCTTGGGCAAAACTGTGGAGCTCAACTCAGCTCCTGGTTCAATCATCAGGTACATTCTAGCACCAGGGTTTTTGTTATTCTGCTGCAGCTGAGCAGTGTAATGGTTCTACCCATTGTTTTACACCTGGATTGAATCGTCGTTTCGTGCATCTGGAGATAGGTTTGTTCAGTAGCTTTTGGAAATCCACAGATGTTCAAGGCCCAGTCAATCCTTTGGCAATGCTTGCCTAGAGAGGAAGATGCACAGTGAGAATATATATCCCATGCAAGCACTCCCGGCAAGTTTTGTACCCCAGCAGTTGTCCTTGGATCTTCTGCCTGCTCTTCCAAGACTGAAAAGAATCAATTAACAACTGCCTGTCAACCTCCTTCACTTTCTGCTGTGCCTTTGCTAATCTTCTGTACATTTTCAGCTGGGAAAATCTTTGTTTTTAATTCTTACAGTACGGTTTACTTTTGCTCCTGCTCTTGATGCGCAGGGAGGAGCTGATGCTGGCATGGGTTTGTTCTTGGCATCTCCATCTTGCTGATGCTGTGCTAGCTCGTGTAAGAGAGTGATGGGTCACAAGCAGGAGATAACGCTCTTATCAGTGAGTGCAAGGCAAGTGCAATCCTGGCAGACAGTTCTTTCTCCTTACATTGGTCACCTTTTCAATTACAGGTCTGATCTGCTAAAGCTTTGTCATTCTTATTCCAGTTTCTGTTAATGAAATGCATTTAATGGTCAGCTCTTGTTAAGAGTAACAACACAGCCGAGGATTCATAAATTCCCATGGAAGCTAAATGGCTGCTACCTTGGAAGAACTGAGTCAAGAACTGAGGGTTTTTTTTTTGTCTTTAAGCTGGAGAAGGAGACAACCACAGCTTGCTTGATCAGTCAAGCAGAATATTTTGAGCAAGGAATCTACCTCAGACTTTTATTTCTGATTCACGTGTGAGAAAATATTCTGTTTCTTAGAGTCTTGGGGGTTTGAGTCCATTTCATCACTCAGTTTTCCTCTGTGTTTCTTGGACCTATCTCAAATAATTACTTACTACCCAGAATGTTCAGAAATTCAACTTTCCAAAAGCCAGTTAGACAAGTGCAGCGATGTGTAAACAGTCGAGTTTGGCACAGGTTTGACCTGTTCTAAAGACCAACAAGAAGAGTTTCAGAAAAATTGTTCTATGACAAGGCAGTCCTGGAGCTGAGTTTGTTTAGTTTAGCAGAGAGCAGGCAAGGGGATGAGCGGTCTGAGGCTGGCATGGGGGGACTCATTGGTCTATGATCTGAGAATTTACATAAGGAACACAAAACATGGAATAACAGGAAGGTTACTTTTCACTATGATAGGGGAGGGCATAGCTGAGCAAGTGTCTTGACACAGCTGCTCAAGAAAGGAAGATTCACGTCCTTAAGGGGGATGTGGTGTATTTTCCCTGATGGACTGTTGTTTGAAAGAAAAATATTTTCTTAAAAGATCTGTTTGGGATTTTGTTTGTTTTCTTGTTGTTTTTTATGGGGTTTGGGGTTTTTTTGGTGGGGTTGTACATTTTTTTGTGAATGGGAATGGCTTCAAAGGAGGTCTTCATGTGTGAGTGGTAGATCAGCAAAGATGATCACAGTAGCCTCTTTCTGGATTGAAAATCTGGTTTTCAAGCTATTGTATAGTGCTCATAATTTTCTTTTGCAATAAGCCCATATACCAAATGACTTCTTGGTCTTTCTAAGAATTAAAGGATTGTTTGACTGAAAAAATTGGACATAGTGCATATAAGCTAAGTCATTGCATCTTACTGAAGTATTCTATGAGTTCTGGAGAGAATTTCTTCCTTTTAAATGACAAATTCCATTAGAATCAAAGGAAGCTAGAGGCTTTTTCTTTGAACCGTGCAATGCAGAGGGGTTTGTGGTTTGGTATCATGTAAGCTTAATAGGGTAGGGAAGAAACATCACAAAATGAAATGTTGTACTTCCTCAAAAAATCCATTTAACTTTGCTGATGCTGGGGTTTGGGGTTGCCTTAAGCAGAAGCTGTTGGGCTGAAGCTGTGTAAGCCCTGTAGTTGTTCCAGGTCAGCAGAAGCAGGAGAAAAGTCAGCTTTGACCATTTGACCATTGCTGTCTGAGCAGAAATAGTTTGTTCCTGCCTGTTCCTTGGTGACGAGTTCATTATAGTCATAGTTAAAAGACTACAGTCATTTAAGGTCAAACACTTATTTAAGGTCAAACATGAAAAATAGAATTTTTTTTTATTATAAAGATACAATCTCTAACCTGTAAAATAAAAGGCTGATACATGGAATTTGGAATAATTATTTAAGTTGGAAGCAGGCCATGACTGAGTGCTGGCATGAACAAAGAAAAGAGTGTGGCCACGTTTTTTATAAATGGATCTCTCAGACAGTCCACATCTTTTTTATCTAGTCTTGGAAACAATAAAGTATTTTCCTATATCTGAGGACATAAATTGTATGAAACTCTGAGCTATTAAATGGTCTCAGTGTGACTTAGACCAGTGGTGAAGGTGAAAGTTAGCACTGAGTTCTGTCAAGAACAGAATATTTTGTCTTTGATCATCTTAACTAAAGGGACCACCTAAATTTCTCTCCATATATGTGTTTATCATACCGTATAGCTGAAGAAGTTACCTTGCAAATGAGAATTAATGACAATGATAAACTGGTAAAATACAGTAAAAAATGCCAAGCGGTTGTTTTCAAGGTTGGAATTGTTTTAATATAACTCGTTGGTAGTAAGAGCTTTGTTTTATAGCAATTTCTGTCTCTTAAATCAGTACTTTCAGAACACCTCAGGGTAGATGGAGTCTGGACATCAGTTCTGTGCTCTTCCCATGATCCTGTGCCTTTCTCACTCCATCCTGCTGGAGCTGGATGGTCCGTGGGTACCTGGCTGTACCTCCTGTTCTACTCTTGAGGAAAGCCTTAGGTCTGCCCTGGATTTGGGGGCTTGTGGTTTTCATTAACAGTTTGTGGTCCTCAGGTGCTGAAGTTTAGGTTGCTGACCCTGAGACATGTCAAAGGCTTCTGGAGTCCAGATGAAGAGTGTTTAGCAGCTTTTTATATTACAGATCCTTCTATAGCACCTCTCAAATCAGACAGTGAAATAGTCTTGAAACGTTTGGCTTTAGAATTTAGAGTGTAGCCCCTCACTGGTGCCATGGAAAGGCTCTGCAGCTATTTGTGTTGCAAATGAAATATCCACAGGGGCAAGTGGATATTTAGATGGATGAGGTTTTCTCTCCTGTTTGCAGTCTTACAGCTTCATTCCATCCAGGTACACGTGTTTTGGTGTCCTGTTTGGCGTTCCACATCTCCCACAGCCCCTGTCACTGGATTTTGTTCCTTTGCATGAGTGAGACTGAGGATGAGTGGGCCTAAACCAGCTGCAAGTAAAACTTCCCAAGGGGTTGCCTGCAGGCATAAATGCACCGGTGCTGGGACCAGAGCATCTGCCTCTGTCCTGTTAGCTGAGGCTCTGGTTTGGGGCAGGCTGGGGCATCTCAGGACATGCAGAATATGAGGAATGGAATTTTGAGAAGTGTGTTCAGCTGCAGGACGCAATTGTGCCTTTCTGTACTTTCTCTTTTTTTTTTTTTGTTCCTACTTTCTCTTGAGACTGTTACAATTCTCCCAAGAACACCATGGAATCCTGAGTTTCTAGAGCTGTTTTATTTTTTTAAAGAGGGAGAAATATTTGGCATGTATAATTTAAAATGGTTCCCTTTGTCTAAAGCATTGATTGCTAAATAAGACTTTTCTGTGGGTTATCAATTAAAAGAATTCAAAAATCCAGCTTTCTGGTTAGGTCAGGTTTCTAGAACTAGCTCTGTAATTCTTCTTCAGCAGGCAGATGTAGTTCTACATGAGGTTGTATTTCTGGAAGCAGTTGGTGCTACAGCAAATAAGATCCTGGGTGTCTCTGCAAGAAATTATTAGATCTGTAAGTAACAAGAATGTAACAGCTGCATGTTTTAAGGCTGCACTGGAGATGCTTTCTAGTTGTCCTAAAAGATCAAAAATCTCTGGGTTGTTTTTAGAATTTGCTTTATCCTGAATTTAAATAAGAAAGAAAAAAAAAAACTTCAGAAGTGGTTTAATTAAATGGGCATTTCCCTTTATAGCACACCTCTGTAACTATAGTGTGTAGGAGTCACAGTCTTCTAATCTCCTAAAAAAGCTTTAGAGTATAGACCTAAACAGGAGGAAGAAAGTGCTGTCATTTGCTTTTTTTTATCTCTGAAATACTGAATCCTCTGCCCAGAGATTAGGAGTGAAGGTCTGGCTTTAGTGCTGTAATACCTAATTGAATCACGAGCCTTGGTGTAGTCCTGAGAGAGGACTTAGCACAAATTCTCATACTGATTTTGGCATTTCAATTACCTTTCAAGCAATGACACTTGCTTTAATTTGAGTACATGAACTGCAGCTACTCTGGGACATATTTTTAAAGGAAACTTGTGCCTAATTCCCCTTTATTCCAGCAACTTGTCATAGGACAGAACCTGCTAAAAAGAAATTAAGAGTTTGGTGAGTGGGAGACAGGACCTGATGTCTGCCAGCCACACGCGAAATGTGAGCTTCAGTAGGAAATGACAGAAGATTGCCATTAGTGAGAATTTCTGTGGCAATCCTTGGCTTGCATGGAGTTCAAGAGAATGTTGGGAATGACTGTGAGGAGCAGAATCATAATGACATTTGATACTCTGGGCATGAGCAGAGCCAGAGTGTAAGAGCTGAAATCTGCTCTGAGTATGGCTGAGGAGGAGAGGGGCCTTCTCTCTCTCCTTGCTCGTTAATCTGTGTTGGGGTGATTTGTGTGCTCACTTCTTGTACCTGGCTGTTGTGCCACTGCCACTGCTGTGTTTGCCACTATTCGTTGTGGAAATACAGAGTGGAGTGAATATTAGATACCTTTTATTTTTGTGACACCATCCTGAGCACTCAGGACTTCCCTGAGATAGTGAAAGAGCTTGGTTGGGCCACTGGGCTGACCCTGGGCTCTCCCCTAGAAAATAAACCTTGCTGCACTGACTCTGCTTTGGGAGGTTTAAAATTGGGGTGTGAAAAAGAGAGGCAAAGATCTCTGCCTGAGGTCTGGAAAACGTATCTTGTAGTACAAGATAAAGGAGATAACTTTGTTTAATACAGGAAGCTGATACCACCATCACGCACATTTGCAGAGAGAGGGGCAAGGCAGGCGATGACAACTTTAGCAGAGGAGGATATGGCAATATTTGGCTTTCAAATAGGAAAGTAAATGTTTCAAATGGGGAAACAAGCTGCCAAGGCAAATAGCAATCTGTCATCTCATGAGGACTGAAGGTGGAGACCAAACTTCTTCCTCCCTCATGGGAGTGACTGTAGAGGGTTGTTGGTATCAAATGGTCCATTGTTCTAAAACGTCAGCTTAGATAAAAAGAGGGTCTCCCCTGAGTTTTCATAGTATGTGGATAGTCTGAAGTTCATCACCATTTTCAGGGCTCCTTGAAGTTTTCTTGTCCAGTTCTGCATAACTTCTAAAAATCTCCTCCAGGAGCGTGCTCTACTCCCCAAAAGGTAACTGCATTTTGCAGTACTTGGCACTCTGCTGACCAGGGCTTCCTTCAGCACAAACCCACATTAAGGAGAAATAGAAAACTTATGGGGAGAATGATACAAAGCTTCAGATGCAATAATTATACTCACTTTTGTCAGAGTACTGTTATAACAAGAAATAAAAATGAAACAACATTGACTTTATCCTTTTCCAGGAGCCGATAATGTGGCCATATTAAAAAATACTCTTTGGTTTAATGTTCCATATTCCCTTCATTAACTTTCTTTACATTTCTTTTTTTATAAACCTTTAAACTGAAGGTGGGGCAGGGGAAAAGGATAAGAAGGACACATTTTGGAGGAAAAAGAGACAAGGAATATTTCCTCCCAAGCATTATGCATTCCTCTACAACATTAAGAATGCTGCTGCCACTCCATATTGTGGCTCCTTGCATTGCATGTAAATCTTTGATTGAAGAGGTTTTCACACAAAGTTTTTCTTTGGAAGCCTCATTTCATCCAATTAACTTTTTTGTACGTTTGAAGTTCAGCCAAGATCAGTAAGATAGTGGCTGCTTCTTCCTAGGAAGTGACATAAGTAGCACAGAAGTCATATAGGGTAACAAAGCTCTTTTATTTTTCATTTTTTTTAACTGTAAAAGAGGGAGGGAGGATTTGAGAACCCTCAGGTTCGGACACCCTTTGCCATTTCAATGATTTGGGTGCTGTAGTAAGGCACAAGCCACTTGGTTTCTTTTTCAGTGGTCTGTTGCTGTGCGCATGAATTGCACCTATTAATGTGCTCTTTTATTCACTCTGCAGCGGTGCTTTGCGTGCTTGCATTTTTAAAAGAGATGAGAGGATCCTTGTATACAAATCTCTCGGATACAGATCATTCTCCAATGGAGAACGGAGCTGATACAAGAAAAGATGGGTCAGTGAGCCAAAGCTTCTGTTGTCTTCCCCAAAGGGTAGACTCCCAAAAGTTAACCTAATTATGGAGGGCACTGAGGCCGTGGGGTTAACAGCTGTTCAGGAAGAAGCAGAGAGCTCCTCTAGGAGCTGAGGTTAGACGTTGGAAGTAGCTCCTCGTGGGAGCAAGCAGGGGAATTGCTGTGCACATGTGCGTGTGTGTGTGCGCGGAATTCAGAACGAAGGGTTTAGACACAGCAGCTCCAAGGATGGAAATAGGTCAGTTGGTTTAGTGCTCCCTACGTGCTCCTCCTCTGTGACAGCTCCGAGTAGCAGCTGGAAGGCAGCCTGGGATTTCATTTAGAAGCCCGAACCAGAAGAAAAAGAAAAAGAGAAAGGAGGGGGTCGTTTTGCTTGTTTTGATGCCCATGTGTCCCGTTTTCAATTATCCCTCTCATCCACTCTCACTGGGATACAGTGAGATGCCTACAAATGAGCCATGAGAGAATTTCAAAGGTTTGGATGCTCGATTTGTAAAAACTCAGTGGAAAAAACTATGCACCTTGTTGGGTTGTAAAATTTGACTTGAAATTGGCTGAGGACAAAATTTCCCTTGGGGTTTTAGTATTTTGAAAATCCTGAAGGATTTTATGTACCGGATTAGGGGATTATTGTCTTTGTGTTGTCAGATCTTGCCCTATAGATTCTGGACTTTGCTTAGTAGGTATAACACCACCCACACTTTAAACACATTTTTGAATAATGCAAGTTGGATTAGTTTTGTTTAGTCTTGGCCATCTAAAAGTTGGTCATCTATTCTGGACTGGTGGCTTAGAGCTGGCTGTGGTCAGTGGGGCGTTCCTAGAAAGTGATTTGTATCATCCACAGTAAGTGGGCTAAGCTGCCATTTGAAGAGATTTCTGTAACCCTGTTAACTTGGGGCTGAGGTTAGAGTGAGATTTATCCTGCCTTTCTTAAGCTGTTTAACGAGAGTCGGGAGATCTGCTCTCCAGCTGCCGTAAATTCACTGATATCCATGCATACAATTGTCAACAGTTGTGCCAACTTACACTGACTGTGGATCCGGCCCTCTGGATTTTTTTTTTTTTTTAATTTATTCTTCTAAGAAAGTAAAATAATACCAGATGTAGGTATCTAGGATCTAATTCTGGCTCAGTATCCATACATGAATGTTCAGACTGATTACTTATACGCAGTGAAGTGTTCAAGAACATGGGAACTGCTACAGAGGACTAAACCAACATTCTTGTATTGATTACTGACCTACTGCTCTTTTACATCTTCCCCCTTGGCCCTGTCCCCTTGTAATATGAATCCAACTCTTTTGCTGTCGTTTGTCACAGTGTTTTTGCATCATTCCTCTTCACCCCATCTCTGCCCACGAGTGTCATGTAGTGCCTGTGTTGCATTTTGGCCAGGGCTGTCTATTGCTCTGAGTAGAACTCCTTACAATTTCTTAAGTTTAAAAGTTTCTAAAGTTTTTGTCATCCCCTCAAACATGAGATCAGGCAGCATGGCACAGTGGAGAAAAACAAACAGGTCTAAAGAGGTTTTTGTGATGTCAGATTTTGTCTCAAAGGTTAATGATCCTCCTTTGCTGAGCACTGTGGACACAGTGAGGGCTGCAGAGAATGTTTAGTGCCAATGCAGAAGGGGCCTGTGTTGGCAAGTTAAAGTCCTGACTTGTAATTCAGGGGATGGGGGGAAGTCAGAAGAGCTATGAACACAAATTTGGAGAGAGAGGATTTTTTTGTTTGAGAATTGCCCCAATTATTGTGCTGATCACCTCTGGTAAGCCACCACTTTTCAGTTTTCAGTGATATGCTTGTGTATTGTTCAATACTGAAAAGCAGTTTCAAATTTTTCTGAAGGAGGAAGAAGTTGCTAATTGGCCTTTTATCTGCTTTACATCTTCTCTGAACCTCCATCTGATAGCTGTCTTGTCAAAACTGTCAAGGGAAGTAAAAAGCAAACAGGTTTTTTAGCCCAAATAATATACTTGTAGGTTTTCCAGTTAAGCTTGATTATTGCATTCTGTGGAGTGGGGATGTATCTGTTGTGGTTTGGGCAAGCAGGGATCTTTGGGTTTACTTGTTTCCTTCCCCACACAGACCAGTTAAAACTCTTCTGCTGTACTGAGGAGAGAATCAACACTAATTTTTCCTTAGCTTGGCTAAACTTGCCTGTCCCAGCCTAGGGCAAGTTGTTTTTTCATATCTGAAGGTACTTTTGCTAACCTGGCAATCTGTGTCATTTACGGCTTTATTTCTGCCTCCATAATTACCTGTGAGAAAACAGGGGTAAATTTGGAATTGGGTTCTCTTCTGATAAATAAGGATTATTGAGATATCCCAAATCCTTATCGCTATCTTGGATCTTAAACATTCAAATTTATTTCTTGTGAGGATACATGGGGTTTGCGCACGTTACTTATGGCTAGAGGTCTGCCTGGACTTGCTGTGGGAGTGACCTTGCTCAGAACAGTGGTGTTTCCCTTCCTGGCTGCGACCCAGCAAGGATGCATGCAGTCAAAATTAACCAAATGTTTTGCTGCTTATTCCAGGGAGGGAGGTGATTTATTTACTTTTTGTGGAGTCCTGATTTCTATTTATGACTCTGTCAGGCAAGTGCAGAATGATCTTGGCTGATTCACTCAATCCCCCTCTGCTCCTCGGTCTTGGTTGCAAAGTGAGACTAATTCTGTGCACCTGCCTCACTGAACCACCGGAGGACATTCCATTAAGGCCTGTGAAATGCTTCAAGAAACTCCCTGAAAATCAAACCACAGATGTCTGAATTTTAGGGGATTTGATTCAGCTCTTGAGGTATAAAGTCTCTGCTTCTGGAAACGAAGAAAACTGTGTAGAACTGCAGTGTCTGAAAGCGAAATCTCCATCCCTAGTCACAGGTTATGTGGATTTGTTCACAGTTTGACCTCTATTAACGTTGGATACCTAGAAATAACCCAAATATCCCTGTCACAGCATGAAACAGCCTGTCTGTTGGAGCAGGTATTGCATCCTTGGGGCCTGAGGGGAGCATAACACATCAGTACATCTGTTAACTACACTGTGGATCTCTACAAGGGTGGGGAAAATGAGCAGCCCAAGCTGCTGGACATGATTACAATGGCCAGGATAGTGGGGATGGCATGCATTTATGCTTTCTACCTGGCTGGGATTCAGTACACAGTTAATTCCTCTGAAGGTAATTTTGACTTTTTACGATGCATTTAATCTCTTTTTTTCTTTCCCATCCCTTTCCTACAGACAAATGTTTCTTCAGGGTTTGGGGTTTTTTGTGCTGTTTGTTAGAACATATTCTTTTTGCCTCTGGCACTAGCATATGGATTTTCTATTTGTGTGACAAACAAGATAGCAGTTTACTTAGGAATTCTTGTTCCACCTGTTGCTCGAGATCCCCAGCTTTAAATCTCACTCTTTAGCTGGAAATGTTTTCAGGCATCCACTGTGACACTTGATGATGTTACACGAAATGTAAGAATTCAGCCTGCGAGCTGCATAATTTCAAGTGGCTGTCCAGATAGCAGATCTTTCTCTTCTGTGGATTTTCCTATCACCTTGCATTGTGCTAAACAATAATGCTAATCCATTCAATCACCTTGAATATTTTGCTAATCTGTACTTATCCTGTGAAACCATCTTCAGTAGTTAGATAGGAAATGCAAGCTGAGACCAGGCAAATACAAAGTGATTGTGATGTTCTTTTTTCTTTTGAGGGAAGCGGTTGATGCCATCTCTCTTACACTCGCATGCTTTCCGATTTGATCTCATGTTATTGATAATCACGGGCTATTTTTGTGCCCTGCTTTTGTTTAGGAGCCATCACAAATCAATCTCACGAATCTTGCTTCCCGTCCTCTGGCATTGGCATTAGCATGTTTCTGTGCTCTGTGGCAATGACATTTGCATGGCATTCTTGTGTTTAATCTGCTTTGTGGGATATTTTGCTCAGAGTGTTTTCGTGGTGTTTCAACCTGTGGGGTTTATTGGATTTTATGGTGTTATTTATCTCCGTTCATGTATCTTTCATTCCATTATTAGCATATGTTTAGGGAGAAGGTGCAATAAATGGAAGAAGGCAACTGTGTCCTTCATTTGAATAAAACATAGGTTTGTATATGAAGTTAATAAGAAATCATGTAGGGACATGGCCTAATTTTTGAAAGGATGTTTTGGAAAAAAACTGTGCTATCTTCCTCCATCTGGATTTTCATCTGCCTTCTCATCATTTCTAATTCTGTTGCCAAAGCTGCTTTCTCAACTTTAAAATCTTTCTGGAATTAAGTGCCTTCTGGATCTCGACAATGCACCATTTTGATGCATGTGTTTGTCACATCCTGATTAGATTGGTAAAACTCCTGCTCTCCCAGGTCCCTCTCAAAACTCAATTCATAAAGCAGAGTTTCATACAAGATGCTTCCACTAGGGTGATGAAACAGAGAAATTCAATCATACCACGCATAGGTTATCCATTTTCCAGAGGCTGATGGGAGAGATTGGATTTTCAGAGCTCTTCTGGGCTGTTTTGTTTTCTTTTGTTTTCTTTGTTTCTGTTCTTGTCTTCCAGGCTTCAATAAATTCTCTTTTAAAGTGGAGAAAGTAAGTTCCATCTCTTCCTGGCCATGAAACTATTCTTTCCACGTGCAGGTGAACCACTTAAATTTTGTCATCCTCGAATTTGTTTACCTCCATGTCCTTTTTCAAGCCCTTGCATGGGCAGAGTGACCCATTTTGGTTTATTTTATCAGTTCTGCCTTGTAAGTTACAGATAGAGATACCACAACTTTCTTGGCAGGCATTTAGGTCAAGCCAGTGTAGAGAAATTGTTTGATTCTGAAGGTAGGTAATTGCTCTTTTCCCTACATACCTCCAATAATCACATTTTGTGAGCCTTACAAACAGGGGGGCCTTGCATTTTCCTGTCAGAAGGCAGCAAAAACCAACTTCTGAACGACTCAAAGGTGGGAGCACTGGCTACCAAAATCAAAGAACTAAATGTGTGCACAGTGGAAGCCACAGCACTCAGATCCTAGTCCCACCTTGAACAAAGCAGGTAACAGTTCTGCTGAATAGTTTCCTTTCTTGCCTGCCAAATACTGAAGTACTTTTCAGGGCAGAGTATGACTGGAGGGATTGATTTCTGACCCCTGCCAGGAGGATGACATTGTGCAAGTGCTAAAACAGCCAGAACCTGCACAGTTAATCATTGTTTTATGATGTTTATATGGTGTGGGATACAGCAAGCTAATGGGTAGATCAACTGGGAAGATGAACTTTCTTCCTTTGTCCATTTACAGCTCAAATGAATGTTTACAAGAACCTGTAACAGAAGCAAACCATCTCCCTAATCACTTCATATTCACTGCAAGATCACTGCACACTCTGTTGCTGAAAGGTGTAGAAATGAGGCACCATCTCAGATGAGTGTTTTGAGTTTTAGTCCCACATCAGCTTGGATGCAGGCAGAGGATGAATTTATGAAAAATAAAAGAGGGGAAAATATAAAATTCAAATAGACTTTGCAGGCTCATAAAGAGACTTAGCTCAGTGTGAGTTCTTTAGAAGCTGTTTCTGCATCTTTCTCTAGAAAGTTATTAGACTGTTCTTATTTTTCCAAAATCTGTTCACCCATTCCAAATTTTGACAGAGGTTTTAAAAGCTCATTTTTGTTAAGAAGAAAACCACATTTGACAGAGCTGGCTTTTTTTTTTTGACAATCTGGGGGGTGGCAGTGGATGAAGAGAATTGTTTTTGCAGATCCACTGAATGAATCAGGAAAGTTCCATCTTTGCTTCGAACTTTCCCAAGGCTTTAAACAGTTTTTGAAATGTTCTCTTCCCTCGAGGCTCCCTAGTTCTCAGTCTCCCTGTGTGTCTTGAGGACACTACCAGTATCTCCCTCCCACCACTATATTTTGAGGACGAATTGTTTCATGTTTGTTTAAGCTAGGCCATGAAAGCTTGAAATTGCAATTTGTTTGCTCCTCTGCTTCCCATTCATATATGTTCTCATTCATGGTACATTCTTGCTGTAGGATTTTATCTCGAGGGTGCTGAACTGTGTGAGGCTGCAGATATGCAGAAAGAAAAATAAGTAATTCTGTGAGCCTGTGAAGTCGCCTGTCCCACAGCTGGGTTCTCTGGTGTCTACCGAGGTATGAGCAGCATGTGAAACTTTCCCTGTGCCTTAGACTTTCACAGAATTGTAAAGAAAAAGTGTTTAATGCAGCCCTCTGGAGGGCTTCAGTCCATTCTCAAAGCAGGGCTAACTTCAGTGTTGTGTTGGTTACTTAGGGCTTTTTACAGGTGAGATTTGAAAATCTCCATGGATAAAAAGTCATACTTTTGGAGGTTTTCCCCCTCATTTGAGTTCTCTGTTGCCTAATTAAAATTGACTTCATTATATAATCTTTTCAGTGGAGATTGAAAGCTGTGGATGCCCCATCCCTGAAAGTGCTCGAGGCCAGGCTGGATGGAGTTTTGAGGGGCCTGGTCTAGTGAAGGGTGTCCCTCCCCCTGACAGGAGGTTGGAACTAAATGGTCTTTAAGGTCTCTTCCAATCCAAATCACTCCATGATCAGCTTCCACCTGGACACTTTCCAGGTCTTTCTGTATAACAATTGCCAGAAGGTTTAGTTTGCCCTGGTGTTTCTTCATCAATTCTTTTCTTCAACTGCTACACGCCTTCAGTAATTGTTGCATTTTTCTAAACATCTCAGAAAAGGGTATAACAATAAATTTTCTGACAATTTTTACCCCCATTTGCATCTATTTTAGAGGGATAACAAAAAAAAAAGAAGAATATGCTCCAAATCCCTGAAGGTTTGAATTTTTCGGTTTTAACATTCTCATCAGGACTCTCAAACTAATCTATCATTGCACCATTATTCATTGCAATGAGATGTTTCAGTGCTCTGGAACCAAAATGTGTAGTTTCAGCTTGGCTTGTTATCAAATCACATTCTGCTGGTGCGTTGCAGTGATTGATAGAAGCCACCCTTTGAGTGCTTTACGTTCCCATTCTTCTGCATCCGACGAGCCCCCAAATCAGAGAGCTGACCCATGTCCCATGGGATGGCACCAAATCCCCTCACCTGTGGCTTTGGGTTAGGAAGAGGAGATGTCATGGAGGATGATGAGAAATGCCTCTTTGCCAGGTAGCATCCCCTCTGGGGTGTACAGTGTGCCCGACTGCTGGGACTGTGGAAAATTTAAAGCCTAAGTGATTTGATGTAGGAATTGGAAACAGACCAGAGACCATCACGCTGTCAAATAGCTCCTCATTCTCTGTGTTGTTTGGTCTGATGGAACACCACGCAGTGAAGATCAGGTGGAAAAACTCTGCCCTTTAAATTAACAAGTGATTGGGAAAGATCTGAGCCTGATTTAACTCCCTTCTAAAGCATCTGGGATTTTTATTGATTGCAATCACAGACAGATCAGGGCTTTACGGCTTCTTTGCCACCTTCTGAAATGTTATGTGGCAAACAAGACACTGGTATTATTTCTGCTATGAAATGTTTGTTAGTTTATCATAGGAGTGATTCTGGGAAGAACATTTGCAACATTCTCACTTTCTGGTGGACTTTCCAAAGGTGAAATAATATGGAGGTTTTGATGTAGTTTTTTTATTTGGGTTTAGATTTTTTTAGTTGTTGGTTTGTTTTTTTTTAAACAGGCTTGGCCATGTTGTGCCTTTGCTAACACAGAGTAGTCACCTGGCAGGTGTTAAAATAATCTAATAGAATAAGGTTAATCTTCTCTCTTTAATGAGACAGCAATATGTAACACACCCAGAGGGCCAGATAACCTTGAAATTTAAAGTGAGGATAAAGACAGATTTGAGAATAAAATATCTTTTGTTACAGGGGGTTAGGGGTAGAAGAAACAAGAGGAAATGTTCTCTGATATAACAGCACAACCCTACACAATCCCTCTTCTCCACCCAAACCCCTAGAGAATGTTTCTCAGAAACTGGACTGGGTTATCTTATGCTTATCTTGTTTTATAGGCTCTTATAGGCATTGCAGGATTGTTTGTTAAGTACAAACTTGTGCGATCTCATTGGAAATGAACCTCAACAAAATTCAGGGTCTGTCAGAAAACCTTTCTTCGATTCCATAAATCACTTAATCTGTAGAACCTAATGTGTTCCCATCATTGTAGCACCAAAATACTTTATCCTCCTTCATATAGTTCCTCTCCAAACACCATGGAGGGTTTATAATTATTTTTACAAGTGAAGAACTGAGTCGTTGCAGTTTAGACCTAGGTTAAATAAGAGGCAATGACATGGCAGCCTCACGATGTCACCCTCAGTGGACCATTGTGTCACTTGCCCCTCTCCTGTATTGCGACACCTGGGGTTTTGTTCAGGGCTTTGCATGCAACTGTAAAACTTTCAGTTAGGTGTGGTAAGGGGAGTGTCTGGCTAAGGGACATGTCCCTGCCTCTAACTTCTGATGACATTTACACGTGCCATCTGATGGAGCAGCAGTAGGCTGCTTGCAGACCACGTGTATAGGAGTGCAGGGACAATAAAAAGGGCCTTCCCTCCCACCAACCCAAAATAAATGCATACTTATAGATGCAAAAGGTCGTTTTCAAGCTGAACAATTTGCAGATGCAGCAAGACTATGCAGGAATACAATTAATATTCTGGTTAAGTATGGGAGTGAGAAATACCCAAGTGTGTCAGAGCCTGTTAGCAAACATTGTGAAAGGGAGCCTGCAGCCGTGCTCTGGTTAAACTCTGCTTGTTAGGGTTCAGCCAGCAGTTTGGCAGTCCTGGGCTGCTTCCCTGTGTGCCAGCACACACCTCCTTGGCAGTTTTGGTATCAGCTCAAACCCTTCCTCCAGGATATCCAAGAGGAAAAGGCCTTTGTGATGATGGAGGTGGGTGATTTCTGGCTGAGTTCTGTCCTGGCCTACTGAGGATGTGTGTGCAGCATGTCCTGGGTGGAAATAGTCTGGTACCCTGTAATGTAGCAAAGGAATAATTTAATTCTATTCAGGAGAGTAAAGGCAATATCAGGTAGAGTTCTGACCCCAAACATCGCATATTACAGCAGATTCTCAGACACAACTGAATGCAGCAGTATCAGCACATAAAGCCAAGAAAAATGGCTGAATTAGGGTATAACTGAAACCCACCCAAAACTCATTTGTGATCCAGTAATGTCTTACCATTTTATGGTAATCTCTGACTGCTCTAATTCCACAAATTTGGATGTTTCTAATATTCTGTCCACTCACATTGCCCTTTTTTGTCGGGTTTGGAGAAGCCTTGAGTACAATCAGCTTCAGCTCAAATCAGAGTTAGATGCTGGACATGTAACATGCTATGTAAACCCAAGACCTCAAACAAAAGTCCTGTCCTAGGCCTCTCAGACAGAATGGTTCAAATTAGTGGCTGTCTCTTATGTAAGCCAATTTTTGTCCCAGTTGCTCTTTTATGAATTGGGGACAATGTGGTCGCCTCTTGTACCAGTTCTGTTGGGAAAATTAGTCCATCAGTGCTTTTAAGAGCTGTTGTCTCCTGCAGTGCTGAGCACTTTAGAAAAGCCATGAAGAACTGAATAGCTCTGTCCTTGGAGCTTTGAGTAGCATGCAGTAAGCAGGAGCCTAGGGTTGCATACTGAACAATAAGAAAAAGCCAAAATATTGAATAGTCCACTCATTAATGAACAGTGCAGGTCCTGTGCACAGAATAAAGAGAGAGCCTGTGGAAAAGCACCCCGTGCTCCTGCAGTTAAAGGCTGTGTCACAATAATGACAAGCATGGGGCTGAAGGAAGGCTGTGTGTACCTGTGCAGCCGTGGCACATCCAAACTTTTAAGAGCTCAGCCTTGTGACGTTGAGGGTGGCTCCTTTGAGTGCAACTCTCTGTGTGTAATGGGTCTGGCAGCAGGAGCTGAACCATCTTTTGGGGGTGTTCCTATAATGCTGGTCTCCAGGGGGAACACGATGTGTCTTTCCTGAAAGTGAGCAGAATTCCAGATTTGTGTGCCAGGCAGTATGGGAAATGTGTTGTAATATGCAGGAATATCATCCTACAACAGCTGGAGTCGTCCCTAATTATTTTCAGATGGGCTGTGTGCCTGACTATTTGCACAGTCTGAGGAAGGACAGAAGGGGGAACAAAAGCATAATTCGAGAGGAGCCCTGTCTCCAGAAATGCTTACGTGTGTATCAGCTGTTGTCTGTGATCCACTGTGATGATGAAACACTAATTTCCACCCAACCTGCCCTCCAAGAATGTAGACAGACCCCCCAAAAAAATACAAATTGTTTAAAGAAAGTTTGCTTATCTGAAGGGAGCCATTTGTTAGGAAACAGAATTAGGACATTGTGGGGAAGTGTCAAGTCGGCAGGGCAGGAGGGCCTAGGGGAGTTTGACTTGTTGAAAGTGTGGGAGTCCAGTAAATTAAGCACATGTTAAAATTCTCTTTCTCAGTGGATTGCAGCTTGTGATCCATGAGCAGGCGGCTTTTGGACAACATCAGAAAAGAAAGTTTGTATAATACTGCATTATAGGCTACATATGGGAGATTTCTGAAGGGCCTGTGCCTACAGTGGAAATATTTTGGGATCCAAAAGTTGGAAAAAAACCCCTGTCTCCTGTGTCATTAAGTCAGTGATGTGTTTGGTTTTGAAAAGGCCAAACAATGAATCAGGCTTTAAAATGGAAGCACTGTAGGTGTTGCCAGTAACTTGTTTAAAACACCTGAGTGCCCAGGATTGGCGTGACAGTGACTCAGATCCAGCTGGGAGCAGGAGTCTGAGAAAGCCTTCCCCAGGAAGGATAGAAGGCACCTGCTCCTGCAGGGTTCCTGCGGAGAGATCCACACGTGGGGACAGGCTCTTCCTGCGGGAGAGCTTTGCTAAACTGGGCTTGCATCCCAGGGGAAGGGTTGGAAACCCCATCCCGCTGAAAACTGGGCTGGGCACAATGCAGATGTGAAAATACGCAGAGAGGGGGTGAGTCCTGTGGTAGCTGCAGGGGTGAGTGAGCTGCACTAGTGAGGGGTTCTTACCCTCTGACACCCCAGGCACACTCACAGGGTGGAGTTCTCCTGTCTGCAGGATGGGGTTTTATTTCCAGCGTGCTGCTTTGTGCCCAGGAATCCTTCTGGCATCACTGAGGGCCTGGGGTGTGTAGGGAGAGTTAATACAAGAATTGAGATATATCCTGAAGATCAGAGTGTGCCCATGTCAGGAGGGAATGCGTGTCTCCCTGGGTGTGTGCGCCTGTGACACCTATTACCAGCCCTGAGAAACGCTTGTATTCATCAGAAGGAGAAAATATCCCTTTGTGTTTATTCTTATTTAACATTGTTTACACAGAAAATGGAGAAACACATCTTTAACCGTCATGTACGATTTAAAATTATGTCAGTACACCAGGCAGTGCTCATTCTGCAAACATCTACTCCACCGTGTGGTCTCTGGGAGCTAATGCTGGTCTCTGCACGGCCAGCCCGCTCTGCCTGGAGCACACTGCAGTGGTTCTGTTAAATAGCCTTTGTGAAGGTTTCCAGAGCTCTAAGTTAAAAATGCAGAAAGCCGGGGAGGAGGAGAGAGTTTTGAGAGCAGTGGTTCTCTGTAGCTGGAGCGTTAGGATGTCTTGCTACCTAATTGCTTTAGAATATGTGGGCTTGAATGAATCTTTTCTAATGAATAATAGGCAAATGCATAAATCGCAAACCCCAAGCACCCAAACGGTGCTATACACACTAATGAAGACCTGGCTTCCCTGGCAGGTGTGGAGTTGATTTGTAAAACGCCGTGAATATATCAGTTTTGAAATGATATTTATGAAAAGAAGCAAGTCTTCTGCGTGTTGCCCTTGTCTTTGCTCCCTCCTGCCGCACACCTGCTCCTCCTCGGTGCCGCTGCCGGCTGCAGCCTCATGGCAGCCTCTGCTACAGCTCTGCCTTCGAGGAAGTGCAGCAAGAGAGACCAGTTACCCTCTGTCTCCACTCTCACTGCAATGAGCCGGAGAGGGGGGGCAAAAAAGTGAGCGCTCCTCCTTCCCCACCACCTTTTCAATTTCAAATCCTGACCCTGTTGGTAGGGCCATTTGTGGGTTGGAACTCCCCGGCTCTGTGTGCGGAGATTATCTGGAGATTCACCTGGTGCTGATCCAGTGAACCAACGCAGCCTTACAAAGCTGAAGGGAAGGGCACGGAGTTCTCTTTGTAATAAATCACATGGTGTGAAAAAGGATTCCTTTACCTCCTTTCCTCCATTATTCTCCGTATCTCACCTTGTGGAAATGGGTCTGTTAGGAAGAGACTTAGACTCACATGGTAGGAAAAACGAGCAGGGCAGGGAGAACTGAAGGTAAAGGAAGGCAGAGCTCCTGGAGGCTTCTATAACTTGGAGATTCCAGAAAGAAGAGGCACAACCTGAGAGGACAGGATGAAGCCCTGAAAAATAAACCCCACATGGGCCTCGGTACCAAATCCTTCCTCAGGATGTTGTCACTAAAGCAGCTGCAAAAGAAATCCTTAAAAGTAGTGATGAGCTCAGTCCCAGAGGCAAAGGGGCTCTGTCCAGAGGACTGCCCAGCAAGCTGGGTGCTGGTCTGAACATCTTTGGTTTTACTGAGTTGAGCTGGTAACCTCTTGAGATCTGGCTGCCTCCCAAGTAGGGAGGGATGAATACTGCAAAATGCTTCAGTTTCCAGTGCAATTTTGAAACTCATTTGCTTTGACTGAATTTGCACTGTGTTTATGTAAATTTATAAACACTGTAATAAATTTATCTACTTACAGAAAGCAGAAATTTTAGAAAAAGTCTGGAAAACATTGGTGAAACGCAAATTCTAATTCAACAAGAATATTCTCAGAACCTGATTTAAATGAGCATTCAGTCACGAAGCAGAAACACAGTATGTGGTCTGTATATCTAGCAAACTGTAGCAAGCATAATCCAAAATTCAAACAATGGTTAACAGCTTAAATGCTTTTAATTACATACATGTAATTTCTCGTGGCTGCAGTGACTGTGTGACCAAAACCCAGGTTTTCACAGTAGGAATGAAGACCACAATCAGGTAATAGTAGCAGGTTGTTATTTTGCTTGTAGCTCACCTATTCTGGCTATGCTTTTTCCTAACCTGGGAGAGCCTGTGCCAGCACATCATTCTCATTGGGCTCCGTGGCACTGGGACCTGCCACGTTCATAAGAGCATCCATGGGCATGGTCATTAAGCCTCATGGAATGGGATATCCTCCAGTGCCCTTGCCCCAACCCTCACTAATTCTGAAGCTGCTTTTGTCTTTCCTTGCAACTCTTGGAGTCTGTAATATCTCCCGATTTTCTGTCTTCTGTGTCCCCTTCCGAAGATCATCCTTAAACTGTTCTTTGACATAATTTATGGTTTTTTTTTTTTTTTTCCTCTCTTGTTAATTTTGTGCTGAACGCATTTAGTTTATTTACAGCACAAAATAAATCTCATCTATACGGGGCAGATTTGGAGGCACTTTCTAAATCAGGGGAACACTTACAGACATGTGAGGAACTGCATTGAAGCCAATGACAACAATTGCAGTCTGAGTAAAAGAGCTGGTCTCAAATATTGAAAGGTTCTGTACGATATTAGAACACACTTGTTTCTCACCACAGAGCTGCTGTTTCCAGAGCATATCTATATTTCTACTTTGCCTACCCAGTGTTTGAAGCAGCAGGCAAACAGTTAAGCAGTAGAACCAGCAGCAAAGTCTCCCAGAAATTAGCTGGTTTAAGACTGGGAGGATGAATTAAAAAGCAGTGCAAGATGCAATTTTTAAGTTATCCTGCTCAAGCTCTTGCATTGGAGGCATTAGCCACGAGGGAGATCACATCAGCTGGGAGCAAGATAATGAAATGAATGCAGGGTCTGTAATGGGCACGTGGGAGACTCTCGCCGTAGGTTTTGGTCATGTCCTGATATACATGAGCTTTGGGAGACAGTTCTGCGTGTAATAGAGTCAATAATCAAATCTGAAGTACCAAGGAACACGACTTGATGTTTCCTTAGAGAGGCCACAAGTTTGCAGCAGATGAATAAAGAGAGAATGTGGTAGATACAAATTTGTCTTTAGGCAAAAAGGAAAGAAAAAAGACTTGAACGCTGGAAGGGGGGAGAAAATATTACGCTGTTTCCAGACTGGAAAGAAATAGTAATGCCTACATCAGAAACTTAATTAATTGTTGTTACATTGATAAATATGTGATATACCACATCAAAGACTAGCTAAATGATATTTGGAAATTAATTTGGATTCCTATTAAACAGAGCTCAGAGGAGCTTCCCAAATGAATAACTTGTTTGCTAAGCATTGCTTCCTTCTGTTTATAAAGTCTTTTCAAGTAAAGACAACTATTTTCAACTGTTCTTGTTGCTTTAAATGAACTACGAGATTCATCACTTACCAGACGTTCCCGACACATCCAAATTGCAATGCCTTATTTAGGATCTTACAAAAAATTAGGTATTGCTTACTTCTTTTCCCTATGGGGATGACTTAGATAAAGTTATCTAAAAAGTCCCAAACCCCAAATTTAATATTGACAGTCCACGTTTGAATTTAAAACTTGCTTCTGCTGCTCTCTAGCTTGGCCACTTCAATGTGCTTTGGAGATGAACATAATGGAATCAAAGTGTGCTCATTTTCTCTAGTGTTAAATATTATTAAAGAAAATGTCAATGTGACACATTAACCATATAAAGAGATATGAGTTCAGATTCTGAGCACTTAAGAAAGTTTTTGTAAAGTAAGAATGTTGTTTTCTTGGGAACTCTGCCAAAATGCAGTAAAACTCATGACAGTTTCTGCTTTTATTAAATGAAAAACTCATTCCTCTCATTCTGCTCTTCTGCCACTTTTATCCCGGTATAATTCCACCTATGTCTCTGGAAGTACTTCTGGTTTTTATTAATGTCTATGAGTTCAAAAGAAGATAGGATTTAGTAGAGCCGAGTGCAGAGAGTTTACATGAAGACAAAAAGAAGAGAGAGACAAATCTGAAACAATATGCCATAGAGTGGGATGGCAGCAACTTTCAGAGTTGGCTGTGGAATTGTAGCTGTTGGATTGTCCAGATAAAAATCCATCTGTTTCCTAAACAAGCAGAGAAGTGGCCACCACGACAAGGAGACAGCTTCTCTACCCCAGCAAGCCACCCAAGTCAGCAGTGATGGAGCTGCAGAGCTGCACTTGGGTGTTTGAGCTCCCACAGAGCTGATGGTTGGGTTGGGTAAGCCCAAGGAGCAAAGCAGCTCCTGCTTGCTTAGATACCCATAAGAATTTTTACAAAAGAGAATGTCCCATTAACTTTGTATCCTTTGGTTCATAGGAAAATATTTATTCATCAGGTTTGGAAGCTGATTTCATCCTCTCATTTCATCCCCTCACTTTTTTAAGCATTTCACCTCTCTTAGTTTTATTTTCCTTTCTCTTTGCCAATTAAAACAGTGTTTTGGGTCTTCAGATTCTTAGAATTTTTGTCAAAGGATAGCACTGCTGGAGTGAATCTCTATTGTTTGCATAGGGGCGTTTAAAAGATTAAGGCTGAACAGACATTCTCGTAATAGACATGGGATCAATGAAAGCTCTTCTTTTCTCAAGAAGCTTTAAGGCTTAGCAGCAAGGTTGATTTTTTTGTTTGTTTGTTTTAACTGTAGAGGAAGTTGCATCTCTACCTGGGCTTTTATTATTTGTGTGGTCTTCCACAGAATTCCTGAGCAAAAATCTACCCAACTCATCCCAAGCTCAGTGTGAGATGACAGAGTTCTCTTCCTGCATGTATCAGTAGCCGCAGATTGTCCAGGTGATCTCTGCAGGAGGCAAGGGACCTGATTTCCCCGTGTTGTGCCACTTCCAGCTTTTTAATTTATTTTTCACATTTCAAATTTTCAGTTTTAGTGTTTACTCTGTCAACAGCCCCCTGAGCTTCAGTGGGGCCCCGCAAAGAATTTGGATACTACTCCGTGGGGCTGTGAGCAGCAGAATACAACTCAGGACAGTGTCCTGAGAGGGATCTGAGTCAGGGCAGGAAGGAGAAGCCAAGGTGGCATCCATGCTCCAACGCCTGCAGGATTTGATGGCCAATAAGCATTTTAACTTGGTGATTTGGTTGGCTAACTTCTGTGTAGGCAATTGCAGGAGGGCAAGAGACCGAGGCCCCGGGTTAGTGGCACAATGACATTCATGCTTTAAATCCCTTAAGCACAAACTTAATGGCCATTGATTACAATGCTCTGAGCAGCCTTGCGGAGTCAAAGCTTGGCTGAGGACAAGCTGAAGGTCCAGTTTGGTGGTGCGTTGTGTGAATCACCCTCATAGCAGCAGACCCTCAGCCACAGCTTCAAAGAGAAGGGAACCTCCAAGGTCGGGGAAGGCTGTTCCAGGGCCAGCCTGCCTAGCTGGGAAAAGGCAAGGGATACAGTGAGCACAGGCTGTGGAGGGGAAGAAGGCTGAATGACTAAAGCTGTTTCAGTTGATATTCTGCTGGTCATGTTATTTCTGAAAGGGGCCATTGCTGCAGTCTTTCCTCAGGGGAGCGTTTGCTTTGTTTCCCCCATGAGAATAACACTTAACTACTTCAGATGCAGAATATATTCCTAATTCCGCAGTTGATCCGAGGAGAGGCTGCAGCCCATGTAAGTCCTTTGTTTTTGTTTTTTTTGTGTGTGTCTGTGTGCAGGTGCTCCCTGATGGGGTTTGACCTGAACCGGCACTGGGCTAATCCCTCTCCGTGGGCTCATCCCACCCTGCACGGAGTGAAGGAGCTCATCATCGACATGTACAACAACCCGGTGAGTGGGGACAGGCGCTGCTGGGCCACCCCTTGTGCTGAGGGACCCACCCTCTCTCGCTGCAGGGTGCAGTGGGATGCCAGCAACTCTTAACCCAGTGGCACACCAAAATAAGGGAGAGGTCAGCAAACATCGCCCCCCACCACTGCAGGAGATCAGGGAACGGTTGCGCCTTTTGCCACAGGAAGCATCAGAAGTGGAGAAAGCAAGTGAAATGAAGTTCAGCTCAGATTAACTATGAAATAATTCTGAAAGCAGGGCCTAAATTCAATCGAGCTGCTCTCATGCTCTGAGCTGGATTCAAAACAGCAGGCCCCCCAAATTGAATTAGGGAATGGCAGTGATGCTTAATCCGGGGCTCTGGCAGGGGTGGCTGTGTGGTGTGCAGTGCAGGAGGGGGAGAATATTTGCAAATATTATATAAACACATACTCATGCTCACTCAGAGAAGCAGAGGTGTTCTTGAAGGTGAAATCTTAGCTAATCAGAGGAGATGGATTGCGGAGAATATGGAGAAGAGGAGTGGGAGGGAGGCAGACAGCTATTGAATGTTTGACATCAAAGCGCAGAAGGATTATTGAACGTGGCACCTAAGAAAAACTGCTGAAAAAAAAAATGGAGATGAGTAGGAAAAAATCACTACCAAAAAATAAGAGGAGATTTTATAGATTTTTTTTTTTTTTCTTCATTATGGAATTCCTGGTATTTGTCCTTTCTTTTTGCTTCTTGCAGTGGAGAGGGAATTTGAAGCCTTAATTCCCTGAAGTTTTGCTAATTTTTCCTTTTGTTTTTTTTTTTTCTTTCTTTCCTTTTTGTTTCTGTGAAAAAGGACCTGGCTTGCCTTGCTAATAAAGAAAGAGGATTCTTACCCCCGGCTACATCATGTATAGGATAAGACCTCCTTTAATTTAACTCCTGGTTTTCCCAATACATCTTAATTGGACTTTTTATCTTCCAGCTGGTAGTAATACCTGTACAGAGGAGGTTTTAGGTACAAGGAAGATAGGTTAATAGATAAGATCCTTACGTATGGTGTGGAATCCAATTGCATGAAAAATATTTTCTTAGACTGCTAATTGTTTGGCACAGAATTTGTCTTTCTATTCAGTTTCTGCAGCACCTTGCACTGTGCACTGTGCCTCTGACCAAGGCTCCTAATCTCTTTTCGAGTAATGATGATAATGATGGAAAGGCACAGAAAAGAGCTTTGGAGCCGGCCTGGTCTTTCCTGTGTTTTCTACCCCAAAAAGCAAGAGAGTTTTCCTTCTAGATGATGGAGAGAGCATGCAGACTGCTTTGAGAAGAGGTTTTTTCCGGGAATGAAGAGGTCTTTAAACATTACAAGAAAGTTGGGTGTGGGGAAACGCTTGTAGCCAGTAAGGCAACAAATCCTATTTAAAAAAAATATTTACTATTAAAACTACTAAAAACCACTGTCAGTAAAGGAAAGCTGTTCTTGGAGGTAGGAGAAAGTTCTTTTCAGCTTCAACCCATTCTAAGGAAGCTTTGAAAATTCTGGTAGCTTCCAGCTGTCCTATGTGTGAAGAATGAATTAATTTGCTTTGGTGGCTAAAATGAAAAAGCAAAAGAACTGTTTGGTGAGAGCTGGTCTGAAATGGATATCTTTTTTTCCCTCCATCTTTGTCTCCCACTCTCCCCAGTGATCAACCTGAGATGAACCAGTTCCAGTTCATTTCTTTCTGAGGGAAAGAAAAGGGAGCCTTTCAAACACAAGTGTAACATTTCATTTTCAAGGTTATTTAATTTTTAAAAAAAAATAATATTTGGATTTTTTTGGGGGGAGGGGGGTTAAAGTACCAACAAAGTTCAGGTTGCTCTTCAGAATTCCATTTCTCAGTGAATTAGCTACCCACTGAAAAAACCCTTCTTATCTGGTTTATCGTCCCCGTGTCAACACCAGCCTTTCTGGCAGCTCCAGGGATGCTCAGCAGGGCAGTGCACTACATGGGGTTACTGTTATTTTCAGGCAATACCAGATTCTTAGTCCCTGTGATCCTGGTAATATTTGTATGAAAAGACCATATCCAAAGTGCAGGGGAAGACATGCCAGCTGCCTCGGAGAGAGGGCGTGGGACTGTCCATGCACCCTCCTGCTTAACAGTGACTGCTTTTATTAAGTTATGGCAGAATGCCAGAATAAAACCTGCTTTAAATTCCTTCAGGCAGCTAAAAATTTTAGGTGCTTCTCAGGTGTACAGTGTTACTTCCAGATGAGTAATACATGATAGATGGTTGGCTGCATGCACAGGTGAGCTGCTGCAGGAGGGCTGGGGTCAAACTGTGCCACATCAGGCATTTTGCATTTGAACATGTCTGTCCTGCCACCCCTCTCCTCACCTGAAGTCTTCCCACACTGGGGAATATGAAATGAAATAAAATGCAAAGCCCAATTCTCTGAGAAATTACGTAATAAAAAAAACATCCTTCATCCCTGCCATTGCAGACAAGATCTGCCACCAAGGGCTGTCCACAGAAGACTGGATTGTTTAAAGCAGAGGAAGTTTGGCTTCATGTTGCCATTGCAGAACAGCTCAGCGCAGGACTTTTAGATGTATTCATTCCCTTAAATCACTTAAGGAAAATTAGCTGCCATAAAACCATAGAACCATGTTTTAAATATTGCTGCATAGAAGGATTTTTCTTCTGCTCTGCAGTATGGGAGATAAGCTCTTTCCTTTGAAAAAAAGTTTATTCTGGAGCAGGGAGGATGAGTGACACAGAAATAAGTGAAGTGGGTATGAGGCACACACACGATGCTGCAGCTACAGTGATTCCAGCACTGAGTGTTCCAAGGCTGAGTGTTTGCTGTAGTTACTGTACCAAAATAATCCAAAGCACTTGCGGTTCACTGTTCATCTGGGTTTTACAAAGTGGGCTTGTTTCATTTTATTTTTAAAGTGTTTCAAATTGCATAAGGACCGTATCACCCTTAGGAAGGAATGGATGGGTCAAGAAATGAGAGAACGATAGGAAGATTTGATCTCCGTGTCACTGACTTTGACACAGTAACTCTGATGATCACTGTCATTGTGTTGACCTACATGGAGTGAGGGGATACTCTCAACTGTTTCTAGTGGTGTCAGTCTTGCAGATGAGACTGGAGTGATAGACTCTTCTAGCTCGTGCTGTTGGCTGGGGTTATTTCTGTTCCCAAGTACCTTTCCCTGCCCATGCGTGAAAGAGCAACGTCTTCCCACCACTCCACCAGATGATACCTGTTGAAACAGTTGATGGTTTTCCTGTCTGTGCTGGAGCAGGCAGCAGAATTATCTCAGAACATGAATGTATTGTTTAAACCAACTCAGCTGACTTTTGTTTGGAGCACGTTAAATCATGCTCATATGAGCCATTCCAACAGCTGAGCTGTGGGGCCAAAAATTTCTGCTTGTGCATGCCTTGAGGGAGCGTTGCACAAGTGTGGATTATGTTTTGGGGGTGACCCCTCTGAGACACAAATGTGTCATCCTTGTGTGGATAGGAAACAGACAGTTATGATCACAGGTACCTACTCATATGTGACAGATGGTTTAAGATGCCTGGAATCAGATTTGTTCCATGTCATTCAGCAAAGATTAATACCTTCACTGTCCTGTTTCTACCCCTTCCCTCTGCAAGGAAGATTGGGATAGACTATTTCTGTCATTTGTTTCTCTCAGGACCTAGGAGACAAGGGATAGGCAGTGACTGGCCATTGGGGATGAATCTGTTTCAAGTAATTTGCCCCTTCCAACTGAAAATGCAGACACTCTCATTACAACACTGGAGTTTGTTTTCTTTCTACTGTGTTTCTTCTATTCTGCCTGTTTTCCACCTGCTGTTGAATTGAAGCTGGAGTCCTACAAGCAAATGATTCCTTTGCTAGATGTTGTTCACCTTGTGCCCTGAGTGAGCCTGAGACCCGTCCAAAAAAGAAAAGAAAACACAAAAACCCTGCTTACCTGGGATTTGCTCCTTAATTAGCATCTCCTTTGTCATGCACATAGACACTAAAATTTAAATTATTTCTGCATAAGTGACTTTTCTGTATCCATTCCTGACTTTGGAGTGCTCGGTGTTGCTGCCCTTGAATACTTTTAATACTATTCTTGGTGAAAGTTTTCTCTGATTCAATGCAATATGAAAGCCCCAGCATGCTAAACTCTGAGTCATCTGCTGGGCTGGGACCTTTAGCTCCACCACACAGACATCTGCCACACGGGCTGATGAATTAGCTGATAGAGGATGGCAATCTGCTGTGGACAGGAATGAGGGAGGGAAGGAGCCTGTGGGCTTCAGGGGAATCTGCTGACAACAGAATTAGTAATAAGAAAGGATGAGTAAACATGATACTGTAGGCATGGGGAGGGGGTGGTATTTAAGGGTGAATGACATCTTTGATGTTTTTGAGCAGGATTTTTAAGATCCCATGTGCAGGCTCAGACTTGAACATTATTGATTATTTTCCGATCTTCCTGTCTCTGAGGAGGCCTAGCTTTTGATCCAGGCAGGCTTGAGTGGGCAAGCAGTAAGAGCGCAGGGGAATTATTCTGGGAAGTTAATGGAACTGGATTCTTCAGCAGATGACTGTGTTCCTCCTCAGAAAGACAATCTATTTACTCTCTTCCAAAGTTACTGAATGTACAGTCCTCCAGGTCTGTGTCATCATCTCTCCCCAGGCCCCTCTGTAGAGGCTGATGGGTGTCCTCCTAGGGCTGGCTCCCCTCAGAACATCCTGCACCTTCACTCTACAGGAAGACAGCAGAGAGAGCTTGTTTGGAGGAAAAGAGCCTGGTCTCTGAGTTCCAGCTTGCTGCTGATAAGCCCTGATAGAAGAAAACAGGTGAGGTTGAAGGTTGAGTGGTGTGAGAAGCAGGTGAGCTCCCCCATGAAGGGAAACACGTTGTCTCCTTGACTTTCTGTAACTCGTTAGAGCTGACTGTCCTGTCCAGCCAGGTGGCTTCTCTAGGCTTCCCCATTGCCAAGGAATACAGTCTCTTTCCTCCTCATGCTCACAGACTTTCTTTCCATTTTCTGTTTTTCTCATTCTGGTTCTGTGTTTTCCTCGCTATCAGGAGTTCTTACCACTCCAGACCACTTCCCAGCTCTTTCAAAGGTGCAATTTGGGTGTCGATGCTTGATGAAGGCCCTCCATCACTGCCCCTCTTCATGCTGCTCTGCTCCAGACACTGTTTTAGGCCACCCACTGCCAATGCCGTTGTTCAGCCTACATCTTTTCTAGCCCTCCAGCAGCACCACTTAGAGTGTACTGTCAAGGAGAGGAGTTATGATTGTGCAGGAGCCACGGTCCAAGTGTGGAGTTGTGGGAGTGCTCCACATGCAGCACATCCAACCCCCGACTTTCTCCATTATCCTCAACTTTTGCAGTGCAACAAATCAGGATTTTTTCTTTTTTTTCCTAGTATCCCTGCCGTATTTTGAGAGAAGCATTCTGGTTTTATGGAAAACTAGGTCACAAAATATAGACTTAGAATCCTGTAACTGATATTTTGCAGGTTGCATCTCTCCCCAGTGGCAGGGTTGCTTTAGTGACCTCACATCCTCTCTGCCTTGGGCAGTGCCACATTCTTCACCAGACAACTCCACATTTAGGAAAATGCAGCTGGTCTCCAAGATGTGTGTGCTTTGCTGGAGAGTGACATAAATTTTGTTTTTGTCAGTCCTGCAAATTGTGTCAGTCTTAGAGGCTCTGCTTCCACTCATCTCATGGAATGATGTTGTTAGTATTACCATCAATGTGACATGGGATAGTTGACAAGTAAAGTATAGCAACAGATTTTGCAAGGGTTTCACAACAAAATTGCACACTGAGGCTTCTTATGCTAGAAGCCCTCAAGTAGCATTTTCTAATCTAACATTTGAATGACTGCAAGCAATTGTTTTCTCTTCAAAAATTCTTCTTTTCCCTCATCATCTCCCCTGCTCCTGTTACAAATTGGAGCAACAAACTGGAATATATTTCACTGGAAAATTATAAGCTCATTCTCATTCTAGCTGAAGCCAGTTTGGATGTTAATAAATGTTTGGAAAGGCTGTGGGTTGGGGTTTGGTGTTGCTCAGAACTCACTTGGAGCCAAACAGATCAGCTGGGGTGGTCTGCATCATCTGGTGTGAGGAGGCATAGCAGATTAACCCAGGGTAATGAGATCTGTAGCATCACACACTACCTGGCTCCATTTTGCTGTTAGCAGAGCTCTTACACTTCCTTCCCTAGCTAAACAACACAATAGTAGTGAATAATCAGTTCTAATTCAAAACTGAATTTTAACAACCCCCTGGGAAGTGATGCTCAGAGAGTCCCTCAGACATCGTGGGTTGTCATTTGTACCTGATGGTTTTCCCTCTGACATCAAAGCAGCCATTGCCAGGCGTCACCTTTTGCCAGCAATTCTGAGGATAACACAGTATGTGTTATTCTGAGTTCTTCCTAGGCAGAATGGCCAACATGCTGCCTCTTATGTCTCTCCTGAAATTAGAAGAGGGATTGTAGATGCTGAAAAGCTTTGGTAGAGAAATTTTTCAGCTTTCTGCAACGTTCTGTGAGAACTCTGTGGTTCTCATGAAAGCTGTGATAAACACTGCTACAGGTTCTTTGTAAACTGGGTTTTATCTGTGCACCTGGGATCTGTTTTTCCGAGTTGTTATGGTGCACAGTGAAATAATATTTTGAAGTAGGTGTTGTGAGCTTCGGCCAATGGGACAGGGGATGGCTGGTCCAAGATCCAATGACCTCCTGTCATCTTTGGGAACCAAGTTATATAAACAAATTATAATTAATTAAATAACTGCTTTCTTCCTGAACTTGGATCGTGTCGTTACTCGCCGTTCTCGGTACTTAACAGCGACAAGGGATCACCTCTGCTCACGCAGTGTGTATTCAGCTGTGATAGCCCTGTGGCCTCTTTCTATGGTAATGTTCGTGTTTGTGCCACTCTGTTGGTATCTCAGAAGTGCCCTGCACCACTTCTCTCTTGAAAGTCCCTGTTGACTGAAGTGTAACTTTTCAGTATTTTGAAAATATCTTTCTTATTTCAGTTCGCTGTTGAACAGTACTAAGGACAACCTTTCTCTCAGTGCTGCAGTTTAGCAGTGTGATGTACCCATCATTGCCTGATTCCATAGCTTGTGCTCAGGATTTTGACTCTATTTCACGCCTTCCTGTTGGACCAGCATAATCAGAGTTACTAACGCTCTATCTAACATCATATTCATATAGGCTGTTTAAAAGTGTTCCCATTGAACTCTTGTCGTTGTTCAATATGGATAAATTTGGTACCTGCTGACAGAAGCAAAGGTGGTGTGCGTATTCAGTTTGTTAGCTGTGGCATTTTCTGATAAGAAATCTTGTGAGAGTTACAGTTCAGAGGAACTCCTCAGTTCCCATTCATGCAATTTTAACAATTCTGCTTCCTGGAGTAAACATTCTCTCTTGATCTAGTAATATGTTCTATGTTTATACCAGCTAAAGAAGCTTCTGATCCTAGCAAATTTCTTCCCACAGTCCCTAAAACACACACAATATTCAGAGAAACTTGCAAAGAGCAGAGCTGGTTTTACACTAGAACAGATTATTTGCAGGAGATGATGAATCTTTGCCACTGGAAGGTTTTATGATGGGTATTTATTGGAAAAAGGTTTAGATAGAGTTAATTCCCTTTTGAGGCAGTTGAATACACCCAATAAACTCTACAGATTTCCTTCTCATCTACAATTAATCTGTGATTTTTGTCCCTTCCCTTTGATTTGTTTTCAACACATAAATCTTCATATATGTAAATGTATATATAAAAGTGAATATATAATTTCTCTGGGTAAATCTTCATAGGTATAAATGTACGTATAAAAGTGAATATATCATTTCTCTAGTAACTTTTAGGAATCCTTGACACCGTTAGATGAAGTTCCACCTGCGACTGTGAACTCCTTGTTAAAGTGATAGTCAAGGAAGGCAGTGCTATTCAGGCCAACCAGTGCTAATAGTCTTATTTTTTTGCTAAGTAGAATTTATATTTCGAAATTATAAATCACATTTCATCTAAACTAGACAGGCTTTTTGGCTGATTTTGTTTTGTTTTGATCACACTTGCATGTTCATAATCTAGCTCTGGCTGATGCTACACTATACTTCTTTCAAATACTCCAGATTCTTCAGGAAACATGTCTGAAATGGGGCTACAGCTACCAAATTTCTCTCTGTTTGTACTCAGTCATTGTGCTAATCATATCACCATAGTTGTAATGTCTGACACAGGCTGTGGTTTCTTTGACTGGGTTTTTTTTTTCCTATCCCCATTTGGTAATGTTTTTATCTAGAACAGGAATAGTTTCAGGTAAAAAAAAAAATGCAAAGAAGAATGAAATGTTTTCATTCAAGAGACTGAAATTTCCTTTTTTTTCAACACAGTAACGGCCAGTTTTCATTTGTACCTGACATTTCTAAGCCATTGTTCTCCATGATGCTCACACACCTGCATGAAGCACTGCAGACAGATTGGTGTGTGGTTCACTATCATATTTCTGGATAAGTGCCCCTTTACTCAACCCTAGTGTTCTCACATGTGGTGTTAATACTTGCATCCTGTGGCGTGGGGTGTCTGTGTGCAGTAACATCTGCACGTTGCTGCTCCAAACATCGACACCAGTTTGGGGTTGTTTTTTCAGGAGTTAGCCATTCTGAGGAATCTCTGTGCTGCTGCTTCTCGTTTGGGGCACACATGTTAGTTATGCCCTCCCCTTTGCAGTGATCTACTGCACACCTTATTTTTTCTTCCAGGTGTTTTATTGCGATTACATGGAACTTATGTTGTTGCTTTCTTAGTTTTAGCTCAGCATCTCAGTCTCTTTCCACGGCTCTTCAGGGCCTTTAGTCAAACTCCTCTCTTTTACCTTGGATCAAAATATTATCCATCAAAGCTTTAGTACCCTCTCTACCATCAAAACATGGTTGTATTTTCCTGGGATGTGCCTAGGGGGCTGAACACAACTCAAATATCCCTCTGAGGAAATGGTGTCTCCTAAAATACTTTTTTGAGGATGTACATCCATGTTCTCTATTTTTCTAGGGGCATCTGCCAGCACCCTGCTGATGAATCAGAGCCGTCTCTTCAAAGAATTTACCCCTTGCCAATGGAGGAAAATATTCCCTTTATATAATACATATATTTTTTTATTGGACTGGGTGTACAAGAGAGGTTCAATATGGATTCTTTTCTCCCTCTCTTGCATCTTCTTCCTGCTTCAATGTTCTGTAATTCTTACAGATGTGAGGTTTTCAAATTCCTCTTAGCATCTGCATAGGGGAGAGAGGATTTTGGATTTTTAAATTTTAAGTAACATTAATCAGGGAGTGGCTGACATGTTCAGTGCTGCATTGAGAGTTTCCTCGAGTCTGGGAGATATGATTAAGCTCCTCCTCAGTAATTCTGGTTTCATGTTTCTCCTCCCCTTCTCAGTTTTCCAGTGAGACACGAGAGTTTGAGATATTTTTTTTTAACCACTTATGAAAAACTCCCCCTTCACTTCTGCTCCTTCCCCAAGTGCTTCTATAAAGTGGGTCAGAGTCAAGGTCACTGACAAGTCTGCTTCAGTGCTTGCATTTGAACTGCTGAGCACTGAGGAGAATGAGCTCCTGCACGACACAGCACTCAATTCCAGCTGCCTCTTGCCAGAGCTTCTTGGAGTCAGGGCTTCTCACAGGATGCAAGTGGAAATGCCTGGAATGAGCTGATCAATTTTATTTTTCCCACTTCAGAAGGCATTGGGACCATGTCCTTTGTTCAATTTCCCTGGGATTGCATTTGCCTTTTAAGACACAGGGGCAAAGTCACTGCCAGGGCTTTTTTATTTAATACAAAAGATCTCTTAGTATTCAAAAATGATTTAGAGACAGCTGGCCAAGTTTTTGACCTAACTATGTCTGTTCATGCTATTCTACTGGTGCAAGATAGCAGTAACAGAGCCAGTGGACAATTAGCCCAGTGTATGCAATGAAGATGGGTGAAGTGAAATGCTGATTTTAAATGAGGATATTGACATAATAGCCTCTCAATCAGGGAGCACTGGAACTGCAGCGTAAAATTATACACCAATAACGGAGGAAACCAGGCCAGCAGAGGAGTGACATTATAGTTCAAAGAAAGATCAGAAGCAAAAAAGAGAAGAGAAAAGAAGGGGGGGAAAAAAAGGCAGGGAGTGGAATTGTATCAACAAGTACTGAAAAATCTCACAATCTCTGTGTGTTAAAACTTCATGCCAAACTGGGACGGTAGCACTAAGCATCTTTAGTGTCATGCTCAGAATTACCACAGAATCAATGAGGACTCAAAGAATGTAATGACAGAGCCTGATTAAGGGTCATGATTAAAGGTGATGTAGAAACCACATTTATACACTTTAAAAATGACATCTTCTGGAAGCAAGGAATCAAAGAGCCTGAAAGAGAAGAGTAATTTTTTTTTTATTTATCCCTGAGCAAGGATTAAGTCTTGATGGAAGGTGTACCTGTCAAAGAAACATTCCGCAATAATAAATATAAACAAGCTCAAATTCATCATTCCTGGTGGAAATCAAAAAGACCCATGGCACATACTTCTGAAAGGAGGCCAACACAAAATGGAAAAGAAATTTAAAAGCAGTCACTAAAAGGGCAAAACAGAATAAAATAACACTTTGGGGTGATGTGGCAGCTATATAAAATCACCATTCTATGAATGCATTTTTTCAGCTTTAACATTAGAGACTGTGTTACCCCTCTTTGAAAAACTCCACAACTTTAGAAAAGGTTGCATGAGAAGTTAGCAAAGGGGATTATTAGACACGAAGAAGGTCATTAGCATTAAAGGACACCCTTTGAAGTCTTGCCCAAATGAACTAAGGAAAAAAATCCCAGTACACTCTGGCAAGTTAAATGCAAGCCCATAATAATAGCGGACAAAAACAATTTTGAAGAATAACTTGCTAAAGGCATAAAAACTAATAATAAAAACTTTTTCAAACACATCAGAGGCAAGAAGCCTGCCTGAAGGTCTATAAGGTTGATAGATGATCAAGATGTAAAAGCGCTCTAGGAAAATAAGGTCTTTGCAGAAAAGCTAAATGAGTTATTTGCTTTGGTGTTCACAGTGAGGAGCCTAAAGGGAATTCCCAAATTAGAGCTGCTCTTTATGGGGGACAAGTCAGATAACATGGATAGCAGTGGTTTAATGGTAGTTTTCATTTTTGAAAGAGGAATTTATACATCTGCCAGCCTGTTTTCAGGGGGTCGACAAGCATGAAGATAAAGGCAATCAACCTGTTGCCTATTTTGAATTTCTGAAAAGCATTGGCAAACTTCTAGCCAAAAGATTTTAAAGAAGTTAAGAACCTAAGTTGTGATTGGATGATATGAGCTTTTTGTGCTTATTTGTGCTTTTGCGTGCATTGTTTCCTTAAAGGTCCTGTGCTGCCCACATCCAGAGATCCCTGTGTGGCTGTTGTTTTATAAGCTCGTGCATGGGAAAGAAAACACAGCTCCTGCTACTGCTCCCTGGCAGCCTCTTGTGCTATTCCCAGATTAAAGTAGAAGGGGTGGCTGTTTTATGGCTGGATTGGCACTATCAGGTTTGTGGACAACCAATAGTTGTTGTTCTGCCTAAACAAGAGCTCTGTTCTGTCCCGTGTACCTCGGCATTCCTGTAGGTCTGTTGCTTGGGGAGATCTGAATCTTGGTGGAGTTACTTTACAATGCCATACAAAAAAAGGGAAAAAAAACCCAAAAGTGAAACAGTGTTTTGATGGGAAAAGTCTACAGACTATGTGATTTCCCTGGATAAAAGATCATTATCCTCAGGGGAGGCCATTATACCGTCTTTGTGACAATATGCAGAGGTATAGGATAGCTCCACTGCTTTCTTGGCATATGTCATTCCAAAATAGTAATCCCAAATAATCCTGTAGACAGGATTTGCCACTGCTTATTTTCAGCTTGTGCCTGGTTTATTGTGTCAACCAGAGCCTGTGCCTGAGAACAGGAATCCTGTGAGAAAAACACAGCGACTGCCTAACAGCTGAAAGGAAGGTAACTAATGGATCCAGTGGGGATATTTAGGCAGATAGGCTTTAGTTACAGACTGGGTGACTAGAGCTGAACGAATAATACTGTTTCTCTTCTGCAAAGTATAATAGATATCCTTTATGATTTCAGGTTGTCAGGATCTTTTCCTTTTGCAAACTCATCCTATGAGGATTATAATGAAGCAGAGCTGCCTCCAGAGTTGTTATTTTCCTTAAACCTGAAAAACTGCTCTTTTAGTTTCATAGGCATCAAAAACCAGCTTAATGCTGGTACCATTACTAGCTGGCTTTTGCAGGCAGCAACCCTGCAGTTTTGCATATGTTTTCTTGATCTAGAGCCCAGTTTAAGCTGTTGAATGGGGTCTGTGCCTCTGATGTTCCCTAAGTGCAATTATGAAGAAGAAATTGCTTATTTGAATCATTAATCAGTCTCTGGATGGCTGCAAGTTCTTATATTTCATGGCTGGTTTTCGTGATGTATGTGACCTACTCATAGCATTGCTCAAACTGCACTGGCACAAGACTTAACTCCTATTCTTGTTAAAGCTTTTCTGCTGACTTCCTTCACTAGTTTGTGCTTAGAAACTCTCCCAAACCCAGAGGACCACTATATGCAAAACTGCTGGAAAGGCTCCTCAGACAAGAAAACTGAATTAGTAGCTTAAATCCTTCAAGTTAGTGTTACATGACAGATCGATGTTTCCTATGTGGATGCATTCAGTCATCTTTTCAGAATCTGATTACTACATGCCTTGTGAAAAATCCAATTAAAATTAATGTATTAATTAACAGAAGTTTAATTTTCTTCTTGTCAGGAGATACATCACGATGTTGGAATTTTACCACATCAAAGTTAGCAATAGCCCCCATCTTAAAAGTATTTTGAAAGCTTCTGCTTGCTGTCTTCTGCAGTGCTGACACCAGTGGATCAATAGGTTTTTAAAAGCAGACAGGAATCACTGTGATAATCTAGTCTGACTTACAAAGTACTAAATATCATCCATCATGGTTTTCCTAAATGGGCATCAAAGTCTGAGCTTCTCCAACTTCTGGTGGCTTAGCTGTTAGAGAAAATGACTGATCTGAAAGAGCTTAGAGGACTTATCTCACAAGACCATCTGGAATATCAAATATTTCTCCAAATATCTTCAAAACTCCATCCCTGTGCTGGTAAGGTGGTTTTCTTTAAACGAATTATTTTCTTTTTTTTTTTTCTTAAATGAATTTTTTTTTTTTCTCTTCAGTATATTTGCCTTCTGGGAACTGGCACATAGGAAACTGCAGTGTAGAGCTGGATTACTGAGCTGGGTCATTTTGATGGCCTGAGCTGCAGAATCTGACCATACTTTATGTGATAAATCTGCCTGAGCATGCCGAAAGCCAGGGGTACTCCAACATGTGAGCTGCCTCCTTCATTTCTGTGGGGCTTGTTCATGTTCCAGGGTGACTGCTTTAGAGACAATGCTGATAATTATTTCATTATTTCCCAAAACATGGTAAGAATGGGAGGAAGGATCACATTACAAAGACTGATAATCCTTGATTCACATAAATGTACATCTGGGAGAAACAGAGAGTTGCCTGAGCATAAACAGCAAAATTTAAGTTAACACACACCATGGAGCATATGAGCAGGGAGGAAAAATCAACAGCATGTTTGATAGTGCTGAAAAGGCAGCTCAGCAAAATAACGTGCCTGCAAAGTTTGTGAAAGCAGTGCAGTTCGCTCCCTCCTTCATCCTGGTGTTTGTGTCCGGCTTGTAGAATCACAGGATATTTAGGTTTGGAAAGGACCTCCAGAGATCATCCAACCTGTTGGGGTGCACTATGTGCTGGAAGAGAGATAGGCCCTGAGGATCAGAGAGAGGGCCTCTTTCCTGGGCCTGGAGGTGACCCTGGGAGTGCATCCAGATCACCGGGGATGGACTGAGAGAGGATTGTGTGTTTATGGACAGCCTGGGCCTATGAGAAGTGTTAATTGTAGTTTGTGGCCTTATAGGGCATTGTTTGCCTGTTACCATCATAGGTAAAATCTGTGCAATACCCCAGGTGATTGGGGGACACTGTGGTGAACATCTTTGCTGTTTATATGATGTTCTATCCTGTTGGGTGCTGGTATTTAAGGAATTCTGACTGTGCAATAAACGGCCTTTGCATTCTTCCACCTGATAAGCAAGGTCCTTGCCCATGCGTCATTACTGCACCAACCCTCCTCCAAGGCAGGGTCACCTAGAGCAGGTTAGCAGGTGGGTTTGGAATGTCTCCAGGGAGGGAAATCCATAACCTCCCTCGGCAGCCTGTCCCAGTGCTCTGCCACCCTCAGTGTGCAGAATTTCTTCTTCGTGTTGAGGCTGAACGTGTTATGTTTTGGTTTATGGCCATTGCCCCTTGTCCTGTCACTGAACACCACCGAAAAGAGTCTGGATCCCCTCTCAGTCTGCTCTTCTCCAGTCTAAACAGGCCCAGCTCCCACAGTCTCTCCTCATCAGAGATGCTCCAGACCCCTCATCATCCCTATATTCCTCTGCTGGGCCATCTCCAGTAGCTCCTTGTGTGTCTTGTGCTGAGGAGCCCAGAAGTGGACACAGCGCTCCAAATGTGCCTCACCAGGGCCAAGCAGACGGGGAGCATCACCTCCCTTGACCTGCTGGCCACACTCTCCTCCCAATGCAACCCAGGACCCCCCTGGCCCTCCTGGCCACAAGGACACTGCCAGCTCATGGTCAAGGGTAGACAGCAACCCTTTATTTGTGTTGGTGTATAGAATTTAATGGGGAATTTTGGTAGTTTTAGTGCCTTTGCCCAATTAACAGCACTGCATAAAATGTAATGCTACTACTATTATCATGTGATTTTGTTGAATAGGTTGTTGCTTTAAATCTTTTTTATTTGTGGACTGTCCCCTAAAAGTTCCATTTTTAACTGTGAGAATATCTTGCATTTAGGTTTGGATTTTCAACACCTTCTGAAATGGGATCCTGTCCTGTCTCATTACATCTTGAACGCAAACCTCCAAAGTTTAAATGCAAGTTAGGAATCAGTTTATGCCCTACTGAAATGTAGTCACCTTTGGAAAAGACCCCATCAGCACAGCACTATTTGAAGGCTGTTTACTTAGATGTACATCAAGAAAAATCTATTTCTGTTCCAAGTCGAGCTAATCTATTGTTTTGCAGTTTTTGAAAATAAACTGCCTTCATCTCAGTATTGGTCTTCTGCTAGGGAATTTGTGGTGGTTTATGACTTCCCCCCAAAAGGATATTCACTGTAGAATTAAATCTCAGCAGGAGTAGATTTAATCCTCCCTGATGACTTGTAGTCTATGGAAACGTTATTGCCTGTGCTTGGTTGGTGAGTCTGCCCTTCAGGAACTGGATGTTCTCCTCTTGCTGCAGTTAACTCATGCAATAGAGACAGCCTTTTATTCTGTTTATGTCCCTTGATAATGGCTGTATTGATCTGGCCTGATGTAAGCAGAGGTTCACAGTTCGCCCAATGTTGCTAAGGGTACCAGACTATTACTGCCACCAGCAGACACATTCCATCATCCCTCAGCTTCGTCGTGTGAGAGCTGGAGCAGCAGGATGCCACATGTCGGTGGCTCAGGAAAATGCCATGTGTCAGAACCTGGCATATGTCAGACTTGGTTGCTGCAAAAATTAGAGTATATTTTTTGTCATTTTTGTTTTGACTGCCAAGCAATGCAGGAACGTTTAAAGGTTAGCCTAATTTTCACTTGTTTGGAAACGCAAGTCACAATGACAACAGTGTGCAAAACCACCTATGAATTTTGTTTTCAAATAACTGAGCATTCCTTTCTTTTAAAAATTTATCAAAGTGGCTAAAGCTGCCCTGAGCCAGGAGTAAGAAGGGTGAGGAGGGTGGGATGTTGTCCGGCCTGACAGCTCTGGGCAAATTACTTCATCATCTCCTTGCCTGTTCAGTTCAACAAGGAATTTTCACTAGAAAGCAAAATCCAGGAGAAAAGGTTTTGAGTCTGAGTTCTTTCTTGCGGCAACTCCAAGTAGAGCTGCAGGAGTGAGAACTGCTGAATCTTATAATACTGCTTGGGGCATTTGGCTCTTCGTTTAGAAAACAATTTAAGCCTGTGTACTTGATTTTCCTAGCACAAACCCCCTGTTGTCCCTGGAAATAAGAAATAATATTCCAGCTCTGCAGTGATGAATATGTCTCACCGTGACAGAACACTTCGACCTGTTTTAGTCTATTTTTAAAAACAAGAGGCCTGACACCATAGCTGGGAGGTGGTGGTGGTGTGAGAGAACAGGATTAACTACTAGATTAGTAGGTTGGGTTTTTTCCCCAGAGTCCAAGGTGGAGGATAGATTAGCTGATTTAAAGGAAAAAATTGTTTTCATCTTTTTTTCCTTCTCCTTGGGAGCTGGAAAATGCTGATTACTTGATCCCACCTCATCCTGGTTCTAGTCTTTTAATTCCATTCTCCAAGTGGTGTGGTTACCTTCTAACAAGATTAGAGGAAGGGAGGGAGTGAACTGCTCAGTTGTCCTCTAGAGACCCTTGGAAAGGGTGGTTTGGAATGGGTTGCCAGGAGAAGTGGTGCAACGAGCCCCGTCCAGCCCAGCCTGTTTACAGTGTCACAGTAGTGGATTGTTCTCTGCAAAACCAAATGATTAGCAGTTGTGGTGTGTTGGTCAAACTGAGATATACCACTGTTGTGTAAAAAGGTGGGATTCTGGATAGAGTGTTTACAAATGACTTTGTTGGTTTCAGCAGTGTTGAAATAGCAGAGGGCAGTGAAAATTGATATCATAACAGACGTTGTGATTTTATGTTATTCGTGAAAATAACTTCCAATGCAGATTGATAGATCTGAAACACAGAAATTCATCCAAGTAAAACATTGTTTTAGTTTGCAGTCTTGTTTTGAGAGTGCCAGTGTCTTTGACTGAAGTCAGTGGAAGCTGTAAATGATCACTGTGACTGCTTTTAGCCGTGCAGATTGATTGATCACCCGAACCACTAATATCTCTGGGCTGAGACCAGTAGAGAAAGTGTGTGTGTACGTGTCTGTACATATATCCCACCTATAGTATGCTTTATGCACTGTTTTCTTGTTGATTATGTATTTTGCAAAGGAATTTATCTGCATTTCTTCCCCGTGGAGTTCAGAAGTATGACTGGATCTAGTTATGCTGCAGTTCAGGGAGAGGCTGGAGCATTTGAAATAAAGCTTGGGAGCCATTCACCAGGCTATCACAAAAACTGTGGTCTGCACTGGGTACCCAGGCCCAAGATGCCAGGGAGAAGCTGCCATCTGGCCTTGCAGGCTGGCCAGCATCAAAAGGGTCTGTGCTAATTGGAGCACAGCCCCTCAGTCAGCTGCGGGGAGCCATCCTGCGGGAACCTGGAGACTGACTGGAAGGCCTGATAGGAATTTTCCTTCTCGCACTCGTGCGATGGAGGCTTGGATGGAGAGTACTGCCAGCTGCCACCCTCGCTCAGGAACCTGTGGAGAGAATAAAGCTGCACTTGGGCTCACTGGCTCTGTACCCCGGCTAATTTTGTTAATAACAAAGTTAATGTCCTCTTGAACCACACTGGGACTGGATGGGGTATTTTAGGATTTTTATCTTTTGGACTGGAAATGATAGAACAGACTGCGGACAGAGCACATTGGATTATCTCTTCCTAAGTGCAGATTTCACCTCACCACAGAGTTCTTCAGCTTAGCAGAGTTGTTTTAATGCCCAGGTGAAGCTATTTCACTGTATGAAAGGCTGACTGTCACTGTAATAAACAAAATAACCAGTTCTGGTAAGCAAGCATGTGAATGCTGTTTAGATTTCTCTGAGCTTTATTGTTTCAGTACCATTTCAGTAAATTCCATTTATTTTAACTTTCCTCTGCTCATCTGAACTAATTTTGCAGCCTAAGCTTTTCTCACAGTGCTACTCAGTCCTTTTGCATTAAAATTAAAGGAGAGGAGGAGGGTGAGATACAAAAATTCAGAAGGGAAAGTGACTTATGTTTAAAAACTAAGAATGTGGAAAGAGCCAATTTGGCCGTAACAGTTAGACATCAGAAATTGTATTTGCAAGAGGAAGATATTTTTAAGATGATCTACTTTTTTCTCCCCATTCTCAATATCTTTAAAAATGCATCTGGTAATGGCTTTCAGAAACAACTCTCAGACAGGATATGTATGAAAAACCTTGCTGAAATTTGGCTGAAGGTACAAAAGGACAAACACTCAGCCAGACAAATGGAGACAGAAGGTCACACAGGGAGGATGTTAGCTTTCCCCTGAACTTCTTGTAGCAGTAAGAATTTTAAAGTAATTTTGAATAACCCCATGGAATGTGAGTGAAAACAGCTTTGCTGTACAGTCGGCAATAGCTGAGCAGGCTTGACATATTTTGTGAGTTGACACCCTTGAATGTAATAAAGTGCATGGATTGAATTTAGTAGCAAAATAAATAACACGCAGGTTATTAAACTCCCCGTGTTATTCATGACCATCTTGCATTTAGCAAAACTTTCCATTCTGAAGTCTGCTGCAAGCTGCCATGGAAAATCTAGTCTGTCCCAGGGGAGCAATGCAGGAGCCCAGGGAATGCCACAGCAGGCACGTGGCTGGTTTTAGAGCATACAGAGCCTTGCTGAGGCGTTAAGGTGGTGTGCTAAGACAGCAAAACCTCCTAAGAAACAGCTCGTTACCCTTCCCAGGGGAACTGCTGATTATTCCTATGGTGTTATAGGAGAGGGTGACCGGTCCTCCTGTACAATGTCCAGCCAAACAGTGAGGAGTCTTGAGACAAAAAACTCCACTTGTCTGTTTTTAAAGGTGTGTCAGAAAGAAAAATTAGTGACAAATTTTGCTTGAGGGGCTGCCTGGTGCCAAGTGGCCTCCAGGTATTCAGTCACCTGGCAGCAACGCTTCACTGCTTGGAGGGATCTTAGAGGTATGTGTGAGGGAGAGATAAGGGTGCTTGGGAAGAAATGGCATTTATTCTGAATAAAGATGGATCTGCAGCCTCCCTGCTGGCATATAATCCTTGCAGTTCTGGGGTTATTTCAATCAGCCTTAGGAGATCTCCTCTTAAATCTGGCTGTCATTCAAAGTGGATTTGGCCACTGCAGAGGTGCCAGGGCCACAGCCAGCTGTGGAGCACACGGCTGTCCCCACCACAGCACAGCGAGGCATCTGTGTGAAGCTGCACCTACAGAGCCAAAGGGAACAGGAAGGTGAGCCTAACTTGATGGAGGGGAGAGAAGCGGTCCAGAATCAAATGAAGCATGTTCCTTGCTAGTAGTTACTGGGCTAGAAGCATGTCAGGGATGGTTGAGTCCATGCAAGGAAAATTAATTACTGTTGTTGCCAAACTTCCTATTTTGTAAATTGGTCAGATTCAGTCCCCTTGTAACTGTATGGAAACTTCAAACCTTACAGTTGACACATTTGGGCAGACAGATCATTTCAGCTCCCCACTTTTTCCTTTCTAAGCAATTAGTGTTTTAAAAGTTTGTCTAAAGTTTCCTGTCCATCTCACTCTGGACCAGGTGCTGGGTTCACCCACGCCAGGGCAGTTTGTAAGCCCTGACAGCAGGAAGAGGAAGGGGTCTCGTTTTCCTCCTTGTGAAGAGCATCCTTTGGCAAAGGAAGGAGCTGATCTCTCTTGCTGTAGGTGGTTCACAGGCTTGAAAATGACTTTTCAGTGGTGCAACAAATGTTTCACTTTGTGCCAGGAGCTGGCCTGTCCCTTTGGACATTGAATGAGCAGATGCCTAATTAGCCTATTATTTACCATGGTTGAGATCGCTGAATTTTGATGAAAGAGACTTTGCTTTAATCATTGATTCATGACACAGATGCTCATATCATGCATTAGGCTGTTTAACCTTCCACAAATACAGTTGTCCCATGCACTCTTTTATAAATATCCTGGCAACTGCCCTGCCTTCCTGCATTCTCTGCGAGGGGGAAGCTTGGGAGCTCCCAAATTGGTCCTTAGTGCTGATAATGTGAATATTGAATGCAAGCAGAAGACACTGACTGGAACCAGGGCACTGGGTGGCTCAGGCACACACTGATAGCTTTTAGGGAAGGAAGAGATCCCTGTGCTGAGGTGAAAGGGGCTCTGAGTCCTGCCATGCATGGCCTGAGCCTGGAAGGCTGAGCTGGGGCATCCCAGAGGACAGGTGTCTCAGGAGATCCCGGTATTTTTGGGGCAGGAGTGCAGCTGTAAACCCAGGAGATCACTTAGATAGAGATGGGGCTGTTCCAGACCTCCTTTCTAGGGCTCCCATGTGGTTGTGTTAGACCCCAACACCCTGACCCCAACACCCTGACTTGTTTATTTTCTTCTCTGGAAGGAATACTGCAGAGTCCTGGAGAGAAATTCATCCGTGGTGATGAGCAAAGCTCTGAACTTAGCGGCTGGGCTGCTCCCTTCATTGCATCCATCCATGATGGTTTCAAAGACGGAGGAGTCCTTAAAAACTATTCAAATCTGATGTATGCAGGTGTGGATGCTGAAAAGCTTTGGTAGAGAAATCTTTCAGCTTTCTGCAGCGTTCTGTGAGAACTTTGCAGTTCTCACAGAGGCTATGAAAACACTGCTATGAGTTCTTGTAAACTAACTCCTTATCTTGCACCTGGGTTTGTTATGCAAGATTGTTATGGTTCTAGCCTTCTGATATTTTGAAATAAGTGTCTTAGAGCTTGACCAATCCCCTCAAGGGGTGGATGGCCGAGCACCCAATTGTCTTATGCCATTCAACACACTCTTTGCGATCCCTGTTGTAAGAGATGAATTAATTAATTAATAAAGGTCAGAACTGCTTTCCCTTCTGAACTTAGTCATGACGTTCCTTGCCATCAGTGCCGCTCACAGCGACATGCAGGTGCCAAACTTCTCTAGAAAGTGTAGCAGGACAATTCCCTGATGATATCTAAAGGCCTGAAACTTTCAAAGGATCCTCTTCCCCAGATATGATCCTGAATTCAGGAGAGGTTTGTCACAAATACCCTTCAGTAGGTGTCAGTAGGAAAGCAGACCCTTTTAAAAGGGCTTTCCAAATGCATTTTTAATCCACCCCTTCGCACCCATCTCCCCAAGACACATTGGTTCTCAAATGCTCCCTGCTTTATCAGTTTCCTACTATACATCCAGAGACTGGAGAAGTGAGAAGCCCAAAGAGGCAGAGCTGTAAAAAGGAGCTGAATAAACATCGATTTTGTTTTAAAATCTGAATAATTGTTGTGTCTGTACAGCTGGGAAGAGAAAAGGAGTTAAAGATTTGCTCTCTGTTTGGTGTGATAAATGGCAAATTCTGTGTAATACCAATGATGGATGTAGCCTGAAAGGTCAGGGGAATTCCCAGCACAGGGTCTGACCTTTATTTTACTCAGTTCTCTGCACTGAGTTTAGAATAAATTCACCAGTTAGAAAGAATCTACCACTGGAGGTTTTATCTTTGTGTTTTATTTTTGAATGAGCTCTTTAAATTCTTCTCCAGGATTTTTTTTGTGTGTGTGTGTGTGTTTTGGTTTTTGATTGTTGTTGTTTGTGGTTTGTGGTTTCTGTGGGGTTTTTTTAGTAGCAGGAGGAGGTGAAGAGAAGGGAACATATTTTAAAAATATTTGGAAGATTTGAGAGGCCAAACAAAAAAGAGACACTTTCTTTTTGGGAGCTGTGAGATTAGTCATGCTGCTGTCTGTTTTGGAAAAGTGTTGATATAATGGAGAGCCCAATGTTGTGCTAATATGTATGGACTGATACAGCTTTCTCTATGCTGCATAAATCCTTCCAACTGTAATAAATTGGAAATGCTTTATTGTGAGAAGAGCAATTATCAGAATTCAGCATATTTCTCCCCCTCCCTGTCACCTAACTCTGCGCTCTCTTCCAGATCTTTTTTTGACTTGCATAAGCCCCAAAGAGAAAAGAATTTATTTAGCGTTGACCAAAGTTTTAGCAGTGTAAGTTTACAGAAATAAGGCGAAATCTTCCCTTAGTATGGGGGTTTTTCTTAGACTTCTGGAGTAGTCTTCCCGTTAAAACAGAAAAAAGGACTCATTTTTCTAAATGCCTGAGAAGCGGCACAGAGAAATTCTTTGGATATTTGCTGTCAGGACCATGGCCCACTATTCAGTTTTGTGGAGATCACTAAGAGGGTATTTCTGGTACAATATCCTAAATGAGAGGCTGTGCAGTGGTGGAGGATATGTTACTGGGGCAACTCAGGTATTTCTGTGGGCACTGGTGGGCCCAGCCTCCAGTGATGTCCCCTGTGGGCTGGATGCCAGTGTTCGTAACTCAGTTTGGCTTGGAAACTGCACTGGGTTCTCTGGAATTGATACACAGCAGCAGCTGAGCTCACCAAGAGAGGACAGAAAGGCAGCATGAAGCTGAAAATGTTGCTTATCCAGGGAAATGATGGTGATTGTGTGGGTTAGGCCATTAAGTGTGCTGTGCACACTATTGCGCAGCAATGCCTGTGTGCAGCACCTGCAGGTCCTGTGAAATCACCTCACAAAAGATACAGAAAAGATTTTCTGGACTATGCAGCGAGGCTCATGGGAGATGCTAAGGCCTTCTTGTGGTGCGAGGTATAATGTTACTGTGGCTGCCATGGTTTCAGAACAGAAAAGCCCCAAGGTTTTTAGGGGAAGAGGTAATAATTTTCCTTTGCCCAGCTGGTATTGTTGGAGAAGGAAGACGAGTTTGCCATTGTTTTGTGATACAGACACTCTGCCAGCAAGTGCATCTCGTGAATCACATCTGGTCCCTGGAGACCCAGGCTGGATTTTCACCTGGGAAATACAAACTCCTAAAATTCTATTTAAATTATGTGTATGCTGGTTTTACAACCAGCTGTTCATAACAATTTGTTCCACAGTTTTGGGGCCTACTGAGTATAGCTTACATCTTTCCCACAGTTTGGTGCTTGTGAAATAGGATGAAAGGACCATTTTTCTTTTCAAACAAAGTCCCATAGATGGCAAAGGTGAAGAGCCCAAAACAACTGCTGGACTTTATTGGCTGTTGCCCTTGGACAGATCCTTGAATCCCCTGAGAGAACTGTGGTTTCTCTGCCCCAGTCTCACCCTAAAGAGTTTCTAATAATTCAAAGCCTCTGAACATACTAAACATACCCAGAAGAGCAACCCAGCCCTAGAGAACCCAACAGCCTTACCAGTTTGGAAGCAGTCATAATGAAGATCTTTCTTTTTTCTAGATTTAAATTTCAGGTTTCTGTCAGTGGATGTTAAATCTTTGCATACTCAGGACAGTTGCTCTCTCAGGAGAAACCCCCCTCATAATCCCATTGAAAAGCATCTGAAAACCAGTAAGAGTTGCAAAACAGTCCCTTCCCTTTTCTGTTGATTAATATCTCACTTATCTTTCAAATTACTTCAGAAATACCCATCTGAGCACTGCAGAAGATACCACTTTCAGTTTGTACTATCCAACAGACATCATTCCCAGAAAACACCGGGTAGGCCTATTTCCAAGAAAATTATGTTGAAAACATGGCAGAAGAAATATTTAAAAAAAACAAAATAAAACAAAACAAAACCAACAAAGCAAATGAATGAATTCCTGCCTTTTGCATGTGGCAATTCCTGGAAAGAATTAACTTTGACCAGTTAATCAGTACTAACATTTATTACTCAAAATGTTATCCCTTTTGATTTGACAGGCTTGTTTTGGATAATTTGTCAAAGATGACAAAAAGGCTCATATGCCTCTCGTTCATTTTGACCTTTCTTACTATTAGGAAATTAATTTCAGAACTGAAACAAATGTATTAGTGTTGTCATTTAAAAAAAAAAAAAAAAGAAAGATGAATACCTTGCCTTCAAGCTGTTTCTTCATATTAATCCATCACATGGTAACATGATCGCTTTCTGACACATAACATCTTACCAAGATACTTTCGACATTCACACCAGCTCTTATTAAATACTGCACATAAATTCCAAGTGCTGGAAGTTATTGATGGGAAAAGGTGAATAATAGAGAGTATACATAGGGGAAACATGGGGAGGAGAGAAAGGTTTTCTTCAGTTAAAAGGTTTGTCTGAACATGATTGTCAAGGGTAAAAAAAAAGCAAATACTCAGCTTCTCCCTTGGTAGTGTTTTATTTTGCAACTCACAAAGAAGGAATAAATAAATAAATACTTCCAATCAGTAGGGTTTTTTTTAATTTAGAATTGTTAGGTTTTCGTTTTTCTTAGTGGAAACAAATTTTAATCTAGTCAGGTTTAAAAAAAAACCCCAAACCTGCTTTTTCCTTGTTGTTGTTGCTGTGGTTGCAACATTTGTTTTCCACTATTTCATTTGAATATTTGCTGCTGTTTACCCATAATTCCCACCACCTCCTCCCCCTAAATTGCCTGTAGCTCTTGGAAACGTGTTGGTAGGTGCCTTCCTGAGTAAGAGTTGGGAGCGATTCCTTTGATCCTTTCAGTTATATATCAAAGCAAGCATTTGAGCTATACGGACAAATTAAATGATGCACTACTCCAAGACATAAAGAACTACAGACTTGCTATGCACTGGTGGCTGTCAAGCACAGCCACTGGGTAATGTTGGATTGGAGTCACAGTTGTTAATGGGGGCTTAAGCCTGGCCAGGGTTGAAGTCCGGGTGAAATCTGAATAAACGCTCAAAGATTTGGATGCACGTTCAGAAGAAATTTTATTTAGTTGCGCTCTCTGTATTGGTATGTCTGTAAATCTCGGCTTCGCAGCTTTGGAAAATTTTGGTAAGGGTCATGATGCAGGAAAGAATGGGGATGACACTAAGATATTGTTGAGATGCCTTTTTATCCAACACACTTAGCATGCGATGGGCTCTGGCTTTACATTCATCATGTAACCATATTATTGAACCTTAACAGCCTCTTTGATTTGTGAATTCCGGCTTTCCAACAAATCCACTCAACGTGTGGATTTTAAATCTATGGTCCATGGGTAGACTGGAGCAAAAGGGTCACATCAGCCACGTTCTAAATACCATGTGGGTAAATCAATCAAGTATTATCACATCAGACCAGCCACATCTATTATTTTGCAGAGATGAGTTCAGCAAAGTGCCAGTTATGCTCTGTGGACAGTTATGTTTACACAGCCATCAGCAGCTGCTGCTTCCCATTTCCATAGCTTAAATGGAAGGCAGACTTCTGAAACCAAAGGACACATTTTATTACCATTGGTGCTGCCATTTTCTTGCACGGCGAGGTCGGAGGAAGGAAAATGTTGAGGATGATTTTTAGTGAAGGGTGATATAAAACCTTGATAAAGGGAAGGGGGTTGCACAGGAGTGGAGCATCTGTTTGCACAGGGACATTGTGGCACTAGGTGGGTGTCCCGTGGCCACCTCCCTGTCACATGTGTGCGTCTCACCAACCCCAACCTCATAATTTGGCATTTGTCTTGACTCCTGATACTGTTTTGGTCACGCAGAGGAAGGAAAGGCCATGTGCCATAAAGAACTGGTCATTTTTCTGTCTGTGTGAATCAGTCAAAGGCATGTCTTCGATACGTGTAGACCACTGGAGCCAGGAATCCTCTCCTGGCTGAGCACCTCTGTTCCCTGAGGATATATTGTTGAAAAACTTGCTGGTGGTTTCCTACATATCTGTAAGACCAAGTACATTGAGCTCTGTGTATTTTCTGGAAGATAAAGTCAGTGTGAGTTGTGGGTACATGTTGCTTTCTGAAACTCAACCCCACCTCATCTTCAGTCCACATCACTGTAATCATGATGGAGAAATGCAGATAATTGTGAGTCACCTGGGCTGGCTTTTGGGTAGATCTGTCATTTCTGTAGCAACTTGGAAGACAGAGACAGGAACACTGCTATATTATCCAGTCCACCCCCACAGCCAGCCAAGTTGTTTCTTACCCTGCTGTGTTTTAAAAAAACCCACAACACTTTGCTCTGTTCTAACAGCTATTTTCTGTACTCTTATGAAGAAACCCGCTATCACATTGAAGTTGCATTTACTCAAATATTCAATGGTCACAGAGGGACAATTCTGTGCAGCATGTACAGTGCCTTGTACTACAAATACATACATGAAAATGGCCATGTTAAAACAATATTAGGAGAATTCTGGTCCTAGGGTTTTTCTTCTTTGTAAAGCTTGTGCCATACATACTTTAGTTTTTATTAAAATAAATTCTCTGTGTGATATTTAGCTTAAGCACAGTTTAAGGATTTATTTTGGTAGCGTATAAGAACAGAAAAATATATTTATGCATAAAATATTTACTTCTAGACAAAAGGTTTTTCTTTTTTTCCTGAAAAACCATGTGCTTTGTCATAGCCCTTTTTTATCTGGAACAGCTCAGGCAGTAGCACTTCACCCAGCACTCTTTTTTTCGAGGACATGGGTTGCTTGCACCTACTCCCTGTGTCGGAGGCAGAACTCCAGTTGATACCAGTCAAAACGTGATGAACGCGGTTTTCATGCCAGGCTTCCCGTGAGGGTTGGCTGAGGCACACACATTCTGTTGAACACTCCAGGAAAATGTCAGCTGGGCCCGAGTCCCCACCCAGTTGACAGGTGAGCCACCAATTCAGTGAGTCAGAGCAATGAACTGATGGAGAGAAATCAATGATTTTGCAATGTGATCAGTGTGACCCCGAGTTCCACAAAAAGCAGGTGATTATTACATCCAGTGGCTTGGTTTTATGGAGTGTTGGTGGCACTGTGGGCCGTTTCTTGGGACCTCAGTTTTCTCCCATCATGGCTGAGATACTGCTGGATATTCCATACTTTTTCTTCTGGAATGTAAAACCACTTAAGCCCAGCAATCTGCCCCTTTCTCATGCCACAGATCCATAGTGGTAGAGGATAAGTAGGGGTTCCACTTGAAATTAATCTCTTTTTCATCAAATCTCCTCAGGACATTCACAGTTCTTGGAGGATCTTTTGATTAAAGGAATGGAAAAGGATGATGGCCCTCAGGTTTCAGGGAAGAGTTTGGTAGGGAAAGGTAAAGCTGGTGGAAGAGATTTGCAAATCAAAGAAACAATTAGATTCCAGTTCAGCTGATGGCCTGCAGGTGGAATTGGTCAGCATTTTCATCCCACCTTCTCTGCTCTCCTGGGAATAAACAATGCTCCAGCAGACAATTCCCACCCCTTGGATCTGTGCTTGCAAGTGGGGTTTGCTGCATCGACAGAGATAGAAGGAATGGGAATAGTATGAAAGCCTCTGTATTCAAGGTAAGGGAGAAGAGGTGGCTCAACCCCAGATGCGCCTCTGACTGGGGCTGGGGAACCTTTCCCTCCTTATCTTGGATATCAGCGTTCCTTGTGCTGCTGGTGGCACTGTGGGCCTGGAAAGAGGGACAAGGAGCAGCTGGCATGTCAGTGAGGGGCTGAGATTTGCTCTCTGCTGCTCTTAAGGGTGAACTGCTGGGGGTTTTCATTTATTTTTCTTATCGTGGGCTTTGCATCCAGCAGCACTCCAGGAGTAGCTGTGGGTGTGTGTTACTCCTTGAGGTTTCCTGGACAGGGCCTGTGACTCTTTCCCCAGTGCCTCCTCAAGTCACTTCTGACTATGCTGGAAAGGTAAAGACAGATTCAACCCCCAAAAGAACATCCTTCATGCCTTTCCCCAACAGCACAAAGCTAGGGAAAATTGAGGTTGGAGTCCAGACCCAAATTCCTTGCTCAGACCCTTGTCTTACTCTACAGAAATAGAAGATATTACTCAATTATTTCTCCAGCTATGCACACATCCTTCATGCAGGTGGCTTGTGCACTTGCATCGAGCAGGCAGCTGCAATGTTCAGCCCCCCAAGCCACACAAAATGCTAACTGTTCCTTTAAAACATCTGTACAGTGACTTTCCTTTTCCCTTGATCCTGCTTCTTGCTGCCATCTTCCTAACAAGGGAGTTGTTACCCAAAGACTTGTTATCCCTCTCTCTGCTGATGACTCGCTTGACAGCTCTGTCTGTATGTAAATTAACTTTCTTTTTTTGCTTTATTTTTTATCCAGAGGCATCTTGGTTTTGGCAGTCTCATCAAAAAAGCATATTCTGCTTTAAATTACCCCCAGCTCTCTAAAATGCCTCCCACACCACCCTTAAAAATCATTCTTTCTTCTTCTGATTGGGAATTTCAGCAACACTTAAGTCTTAAAATAAATGGCTTGTTTGTGGTTGAATGCTTCCCTCATGTGACACCTTTTGTTATTAATATCTGCACATCTGTTTGTTTAATTATTTGATCTCCTGCATGAAACCAAAAGTCATAATTTTTTTTACTAGTTTGTGTGAGCCGATCAAAGAAAATCTTCTCATTTGGGGTCACAGTGGCTTTCATTCCTTCGCCTTTTGGGCAGTGTTCCAATGTCAGTCACTTATCATAAGTAATCAGTTTCATCAGGTTGCTGCAGAGATTCAGCCTATTGCAGACAGCGCAGAGGGTAAATCTGGCCTTAACTCCAGGCTGAAAGTGGCCTTTCAAAACTAATTTGGGGATTTACAAAACGACAGACAGGCTCTCCTTGCGCGCCGAGTTGCTGCTCCTTGTTGTTGCTGGTTGGGTGTTTTTTTTTAATTGCCTAGTTAATATAATCTGACACACTCTTAATGACCCGCTGGTGAGTTCAATAGGGTAGTGGTTTCCATCAGGTGCTGGTAATAGGGTAAAGGAGCTTGGTTTAAAACCTGTTAAAGACGCAGCAATCTTTTTTAAAAGCTCACTGTTAGCAGCTCTTCTGGAGCCTGTGCTAAAGGATATTAATGTCAGGAGCTGGTTTGCTACCAGAGGCTCCAGCTGAGCCCTGCCTGCTCTTGTGTCCCTTCGGTAAGTAGGAAACATCCAGCCCTCGTGACAAGATCTGAGCTGGGGCTTTGGGATGTAGAATTTCCAGCTGAGGCTGGGGCAGAGTAAACTGGGTTCCAGGAGAAAACTTCACAGAGTGTCTTAGAAACACCAAAGGGCTTAGTGAGTGAAGACTAACTCCCAGCCTGAGAGCAGGGATGGATCTCTGTGGGGAGAGGTTTTTCAGGGAAGAAAATCTCCAGCTCTAGAGAACATGCCTGAGGTGAGAGAACCCACTAGAAACCAGTAGGTTGTATGTCTGGAAGGTCAGGTAGGAACTAATCAAGTGTACTCTGTCCTTTTGAGCCTGAGCAGAGTATGATGACCATGACCCTTTAGAGTATTGCAAATTTGCTGCTTTTCCTATCGAAGATCTATTTGAACACTGGTGCAAAGAAACGACCATTTATAAGTTTCCCAAATATCCTAGCAGTCTCTCTGGCTCCTTTTCTCATCAAGGAAGAGCTTGTAATGATGGGGTGAAAAGTAGAAAGTCCCAGTGAAAAGTAAGGCTATGGTTTCTTGTAGAAATATATTGCTTCTTCCAAAATATTAGACTGCTAGACCTGGGGAGGTTTCCCATTTGTGCTCACTTTTAATTTCCTGTTCTCCATTTTGCCTCAATTCTTTTGGTGGTTTTGCTTAAGATATTTAAGCATTCATTGATATTTCTTCTCCTTGGCAGTCCTGTTTTGGAGTGAAAACCTGCAATAATTCTGCCTTTCCTTATGCTGTGAACTTGCCTTCTCACATACCTGAAGGGAGGCAAACATCACGAGCTGTCAGCCCTTCTTTGCCTTTGCGAATAGGGATGGATCAAAGCTGTGGGTTTATCTAGTTTCAAAATAAATACAGTTTTGCTGCAGACTGGTTCGTGGACTTTGAAGCACAAGCTCACTTCTAATTGCTCTCTATCTTTATTGAAGTGGTCAGTGTTTTTTCAACAGAGCCTTTTGATTTTCATGGTGTTTTGGCACAAGTATTAACGACTGAACCACCACGAGTGCTCTGTCCCATGCCATGCCTTTTTTCTATGGTCTCTACTTTTTCTGCCTGAGGGTCTTTGATTGACACCATGAGCTGGGAGCTCCATGGCATGAGGTATGATGTGGAGTTTAGCCCTCTGTATTTTTATTGCGGATGGCCCACACACACTGCACATAAAGTTTTACCCACATAACAACAACCTTGGGGGCAAAAGAAAAAGGGAAATAGCAAGAACTCTAGTTTCCAGATAGTAAAAGGAGGAAGGACATTTGAACCGGCTGTTCCACAGATTTTTCTGCACGGGTGTGATGCTGTGTCCGTGAGTCTCCCCTCTGTCACAGCAACAGGTATGCTGTGAAGGGCACCCGAGTGGTTGCAGGGTGATGTTTTCATTTTGCCAGGGGTCTGGGCAGTGGGGAACACCTGCAGATGCTCGTGCACACAGTGAGCTGTAGGGCTGTCCTGTCTGTTCTGGGACAGTCGAGGTCCAAGAACAGAGACACCAATTTTCCTCCGTATTGAGGACGCATGGCTTTCCTCTTCTGTTTTGTGCTGTGGCTGAGCCAGGGAAGCCTTGCTCGTGCCCTCGTATCACAGCACTATCCCTTTTATTTTCTTTGTGATCACCGCTGGAAATTTTGTCCGATTAGAAGAAACTTTTACCTCTATTAAGCCCCCGAATCTCCATCAAGCATCTGATAGACTGGGCCCTAACGGCAGCCGCTTTACTTCTTTTCAGGCCCCATCCATCAGGCTGACAGTGACTGCCGATGGGCCAGTCATATTGTCTATATTTCATACACAAACATCAGGCCTGCTGACAGCACTTTGCACACTCGGAAATTGCTTTTGCTGTGAGCTGAATTTCAACTAGAGCTTTTTTGCTGGCTCCATCTCTCAGTGTTTATGACCCTCAGGAGCAGAGGAACTGCTGTGAATAGATAATGCTGAAAGCACTCTTGTAGCACAGAAGGTTTCATGTCTGAAGTATTTAATGTTTACAGCAAATTTGGTGTTTGTTAATTTGCATTTTTATTCTTTCCTTAAAGAACTGTCACCTCATTCTTCCGCTTGTCCTTTATACAGATGTGTGGCAATTTGTGCTGGGGGAGCAGCACGGATGGGGTGGGGGGAAAGAGCAGAGGAGGTGTTAAGGGGTGGGAAGAAGGCTGGGTAGAGTTACAAAATGCTCCGTGGCTTAGGCAGCAATCCTGATTAATGCTGCTTCAGAGGATGGGGAAGGAAGGGCTTCCAAGCTGTGTAGAGCTACCCCTTTGCTCTATGTTGAAATAACTTTGACACACTACCCATCATCAGCTTAAAAATCAAACACATTAGCATATAGGAAAAAGACTTTAACATGGAAGAATGGTATCTGATGGTCCTTTCAGAGAACAGACAAATTATTTTCATTACTGTAAAGGACAGTTCCCTGCTAATAAAACACCCCTCACAGCAGCTGAATTGTATTTCTTGTGGGAATAGAAATACTTCTGCTGGAGCCCAATCATTGTGTTTGCACAAATACGTGGTTTTGCACTTGGACTGGTGCACGAGGGACTGTGTGTGTTAGTGGTCAGCCCTGAGTCTTTATCTACACCACTGCAAATGTTCTCACAGGAATAAATGTGTTTATGTTCACCTCTGTGTTTGTTTCCAGCCATCCTTGAGAAAGTGTGTGCTGGGAGTCACTCAGAAACTGAGGCGCGGATGAGGAGGAAATAAAGATGGCTCTTTAGAAAGTTGTGCGGCAGTTTCAGATGAGCTATGGAGGTCACATAGATTAACCTACCCCTACCAAAAGTTCCCCAGGCAATCAGTGCTCTGGCTGGCCAGGCAGTTTTATAAGGACTGTAAAGAATGTACAGAGACATATCCCTGTAAAACCAGCTCTTACCTGGAAGCTCAATGAGCTATCAAATTCAGGAGAAGAGAAACCATTTCTTGGGAAAATGTAATGTTAAGTGTCTCAAAATTAAACTCCAAGCCAGTATATTTTGGTGTGCAGCTGGAGTAACCTATGTTCAAGTAACATTAAGGACAAATTCTCAGAGTAAAAATCCCATGTTAAAAGGAAAAAAAAAGCCCATCCAGCCGACAGACTTGCCCCAGTATCAGGAGCAGCTTATTGTATATGGTTGAAACGAAAGGTTTTTGAAGTGTTATTTCTTCTTTCAGTTGTTCTAATGTTTTGTTGTTTCTTTTTCCTTTGGTTATTTTTTCCAGCCTGGAGAGAGCTGGAGATTTGACTGGCTACTTTGCATATGTGCAATAGATTTTACTGTCATGCACTAGCTCAGTGATCTTCTGTTTGGGTTGCAGACTATAAAGGGTAACATTTAATCTCTGTGTTCTTTTTTGCCAGGCCTGAATGACATTTGTGTTAGCGATTTTTTTGGGGCATTTTTTTTTTTTCCCTTACCCTTTTAGACTTTGATTTTTAAATGGAAACCAAATGTTGTGCCTCTAACTTCCTGACAGGGTTAAAGAATGACACTTCTATTTCAAAAATAATTTGACTATCTGAAAACTGATTTTCAAGAGACAGTATTTTATTGATGATATGTTGTATGACCTTTTGCATCATTATTGCTGAGATACGAGAACAGAAGGAGAATTTCCTGCATTGATTGAACCTTAGGTATGAAACATTAAATACAAAGTAAGGGTAATTTCTTAAGTAAACAGCACCTTTTCAAATAGCATTTTTCTGGATGTTCCTGTCACAATAACTCTCGCACTTCCATCCTGGAGCACCAGAAAAGGGTGTTGTGTTTTGGTGTGTGTAATGGCAGGCTATTTATGGCACAGCAGTTCCTGTTCTGACCAGCATCCCATGGAATTTGCACTACTGTGCACCACAGAGAAGTGTCTTCCAAGAGGAGCTGGTGATTTATGGAGATTAGACAAACTGGTTTCTGCAATGCCCATTATAAGAGTGAGAGCTGAGAGGAACTGAACTTGTTGAAGGTGAAATGCCAAGCCCGTGTCAGATCTGAGAAATCAATGCACATGTCATTTCTCAAGATGGAAGCTTCTGCCCCTTTTGTTTCTGCTGGCTTGGGAACAGTGGAGGCAGGGCCCCCTGAAGTATTCCCTGTAGCAGAAGTATTAGGAAACAACAATCTTCAATGTGTGATAAATGAGAACAGTGACTTGGGACCCAACCAGAGAAATCCAAAAAAAATCAGAGCACTGGGAGCTATGTTCCCAGGCAGCTGACACTGCATCGTGATATCCAGTCAAGTGGAACGGAGCCCAAATTATGCCTTCATGTTGGAATACTTCTTTATATCTCTAGCCCAAAATGAAGGAAGCAAGGTTACCAGTGTAAAAGTGCAGAAAATAGCAAGGTTGTTGAATAGTTTCCCTGAAAACCAGCTTCTTTCTGTTTCCTTTGCCCATATTGACCAGTGGTAGAAGCTGGACTTAACTATGAAGTCTTCCTGTCTCCCCTAAACGAAATACTTAACCAGAAGAAGCAGAAGAGAAAGAGATGAGCAACCTTCCATCTCCATGACATTTTTGTAGCTACAACACCTTCACATTCACTTCCCCCTTCACTCTGCTTGAAAACGGGGTCTAACGTGGAAAAGGTTTCACGTCAGCACCTGGAGCCTCTCCCTACCCCTCCAAAACAAGAGCAGCAGCATAATGGACAGAAATCAAAAGCATTGGTTGACTTTTCCTCACATCCTGCATGACCTTGGGCAGGTTGTTTTCCCCCTGGGCTTTGGTTGCTGGGCTGCAGTGTGACCCTGCCCACTGAGTCAACTGAAGTGTTTTAAGACCAGCTAGAAAGTGCCACAGGGAGCACAGGCACATTGAACAGCAGCCAGAGGTGTCTGTGGTGCTGATAGAGCCTTGTCCCACTGGGAATATGGTGGTGGCGGCTGTAGCACGTGGAACAGCAGATTAATAGACTGGGAAACCATGGTGGGAGCATCTCTATGACCTCACTGCAGAAAATCTGACAGTGTTCCTGAGCTTTCTCTAGCTGCAGTGTGAAGGAAGAGGAAGGATGGACGGTGGTTACACCACGTAAGTTATGATGGGCCTGACTAAGGAAGACAGGGATGCAACCACTTTTCTGTCTGATAGATCTGCACACAGCTCTTAGAATACAGACGGTTGTGAAGCAGCGAAGCCAGTGCTCTATTATGGGTTTTATCATCTCCCAAGCTCCTCACAGAGCAATAGGTGACTTTTGGGGGTCATGGGGACTTTCAGATGTGGCCATCTAGCACACTAGGCAGCATGGTAGTCAAAGGCAATAGAATATCCTCCAGGTCCTCTTTGATGTCGAGGATGTGTGGCAGGTTCCACCGTGGCAGGGAATCTCATTAGCTGTTGCTGGGAGGAAGCAACACAGTCAAGAAGCTACTCAGGCTCCCTCTTTTCCCTCTCATCATGTTAGCCATTGGGAAGCAATTTTCTTTTGTTTTTTTTATGATCCTTAGAGATGAGCCAATGATCACAGCTTTATTTTCTGAGGAAGAAGAAAAAAAGGGGTTGAGAGGTGTGTTCCTTCTCCCCCTCGCCCCTTTTCCTGGTATTTGAAAACTATTTTCCCAGGCCCTGTTTTGATAATACCAATATCTATAATATTTATCTGAAATAGTGTGAAGCCCCAAAGAAGCTGTGTTCTGTTTATGAACACTAGAACTTCATGGTTCCCCTTCCCCTTCAAACATTTGCATGTATACAGTTTAACTTTAGCATGAAGAATAACATTTTAAATCTCCCGAGAAAACTTCAGTGATCCTTTTATGTCATTCACTGCAATGCTTCCATTTTAATTGAATAATTTCTAATCAGTTGAGATTGCTTAGCAAATACGTGTGGGAGACTTTTTTTCCCCACAGATAAAATAAGAATTTATTTCCGTGTCAAGGGGGTTAAGTAAACTTTGCCACATCATTATTAGTCTTTGTATTTTCTTGATGATTCCACAATGTAAGACAGTAAGTTGGTTATGGAAGGGAGATCTTAAAGGTGTCCCCTGATTTTTTTCCCCTGGAGCATTCCTCATTATTGATACATTCGTACAGTTAAGATTTACGTCATTGATTAGTGTGATTTAGAGTGTCACAGCTTCGCATTCTTTCCACCTTTCTAGCAAAGCAAGCAATTTAAAGTCATTGCATGTGATACAAGATTTCAAAGCAGTAATTCAGCTGCAGCGCTATGTTTGATCCAGTGTTTACTGCTCAAACAACTGGCAGTTTATAAACTGAGAGATTAAAAGGACGAGAGATTTAGGAACTCATATAAACCCTGATGAAGAAGTGGTGTGTGAATACCTGTGATTGTTTTGTGCAGTTTTCCTCAGCATGCTCAGGTATTTGGGGGTGTTCACTGATGTGTGCCCAGCCCATGAAGTGTAGATCAGTCATCCAGGGAGAGTTCAGAGTTGGAGGCTTTGTTCATGTCTGCCTCCCAGATAATTTTATGCAATCTGAGTATCTGCCTATCTGCAGTACATCTCTGCTCAAAGTGTGAAAGTGAACTGCAGTTTTTATTTCCTCCAAGCCTGATAGTTATTGAGATTATTGCTGGATGTCGTATCACGTAGGGCTAAACAGTGCCACAAAACATCACCGTCAGGAACAAGACACTGCAGTGGACGGCCTTCAGGTCAGACTATGCCAAGCAGTCTTTAAATTCCTAATCATGTTTATGCCATTCAGGAACTGGATTGGATCTTTTTGATTCTGCCACTGGACTCAGATTTTTCATAGCCCCAAATTTTCATAGTTGAAGTTTTTAAAGTTTGTCTCAGCTGGAGCTATTCCCTGGCTTATCAGATATTACATTACTGCTGTTCCCAGAGAACTAAAATTTCCTCAGGTCCTTCCATACAGCCTATCCGTAACATACCTGTTGACATGAAACCAGAAGTTTAAAAAAATGTAACTCATAAGAAAAGTCTAATTATTTGTGACATTTCATCCATCATGTCCTAGGCTTCTCCAGAGGAAAGTAGTAACATTTCGTCTCCTTGACAGCAAACAACACACTGACGAACTGAAAAATGTTCTGTTATATTTCAAACTGTAGTAAACTGAGTATAGAGCAAGTGCAAAATAAATAGCAAGAGTAAAGAGCAGGAACTCACATAAGTAGGGGGCAGAAGCTTGGCAAGCTTTCTAAAATATTTCTCTTGGGTTAAAATACAAAACAATCCTTCAAAAATAACCAGAGCATTTCAGGGTAAGCTATAGCCATGCCATTGAGCCCAATCTGCACTGACTTTCCTGACCTCTCCTGGGAGGAGGTGCCTTGGGCAGCACCGTGCAGTGCATGGAGACCTGCAGCATGTGAGTGAGGACAGTTTGGCGCAGGTTTTTAGGACATCCCCCACCTCCCCACCTCCAGCATTTCAGGACTGCAAAAGGACAGCTTCTATTATCTAAAGGGAAGAGAAGCAGAGCAAGTCTAGGAAGCTTGCCCTTCTAATTATTTTATTTTGAAGATGATACCTAAGCTCCTGAAGCATTTCTGTCAGGTCATACCCAAACTGACTTTGCTTCTGAAGGCTCTCTCTGGGCCATGCCAAGTTCCCCCCACTGGCTTTCTTTCTCTCTCCCCCATTAGGCTTCGATCAAGTGTTGGTGACCATCTGTTCATGGACAGCCCATCTCTTTCTTCATGGCTCTTGTAGTCTTGTTTGCACATCTAGAGGTCTCTGCTCCAGAATCTGCAGGTCTCTCCTGCCTCAGCAGAAATCTGTCAGTAACCCAGATTCCTACACCATTGGCTATTTAACTCACGCTATTTTTCTGGGAACTCAGAGATCTTGCATCTGTGAAACACACAGGTTCCACCCACTGATGGAGTGGGAAGGTCATCTGTGCTGCCACTTCTCAGCTGGTTTCCAAACCCTTATTGGTGTTCTCTTGGCAGATCTCATTTTATCATTTTAAAAAAGAAATGTGCAACATCCCAAAGTAGGATATCAACGAAATCTTCCATCTGAGAAGTCTAATGATGAATAATAATGAGTTAGAGAATTCTGAAGTAGTTTGGATGTTCTTTCTGTTTTGATCTTTTATGTTCGAGGAGATCCTTGCATGCAGAAGCTCCAGCACAGTACTTCTTTTAACTCTGAAAGGCTGAGATTGCTGTTTAAGGAAAAGACAAGTTCATGCAGCCATTCCTAGTCTTTCACAGGGTGAAGGCCCTTTAATTTCCATTCTTTTTCTTCCTTTTCCTTTCCTGTTATGCACACACACACACACAAAAACTCAGGAGTACATCATGAGCCGAGCTGTATTTTCTGTTTATTGCCACCAGGTTAATAACAGTAATGGTGCGAGGAGAAAATGAAGTGTTATGTAAAATCCTGCATTGCAGATTTTGGTGCTGATGCGAAGAGCTCGATAAAGTGTAACACTTTAATCATGGAGATAAAAATCACACAGCAGCTTCACAGTCTTCCAAGATGCAGAGCCTTAAGACAAAATAGAAGCAGCAGAGAAAGAGAAACCAACAATATTATTGAGTCCCAGAAAACTTAGGCAAGAGCCCACTTTCCTTCCCTTTGATGCTTTGATTCAGTCTTCGTATTCATAAGATAAAAAACTGAAAAATGTGTGCATATTAATTTCCTGGTATTAGAGAGTAAAATTCTACAGCTTTATCCACAACCCAGTGTCATTTACTGGCACCTGGAGAGCCCTTGAAAACAAAGCAAAAAACACCCTCACCACAAAGAACAAAACCTATCAACCAGAAAAGAAAAAAAAATGAAAAAAAAAAAAAAAAAGAAAGAAAAAGCCAACACCCAAAACATGGTATGATGATATGTATTGGTTTTTCCAGGTAGGTGAGCGGCCCAGCGCAGTTTTAGCTACAGTGGTTTGAGTACAGATTCATCCTGTTGGCACAGAAGAGGAGTTGGGTTTGGATGGTGCTTTGCTTCTCTTTGCTGTTACTGTCCTTTATGTCTCTGCTTCCCAGCTGCAGATTAAGATTGTAATGTTGTCAAATTACTGCACGTAAAGCTGTTGGCTTGTGGGGTTGTTCTGGGGTGGGTGGAGGAAGAGTTATGTGAAGAAGATCTCTCCTGTATGGGGAAATTTGTGGATGTAAAGACACGGAGTACTCTGCTAAAAAGCTGGGACAGTGCTAAGGACTGCATGTCTTCAGGATGGGCCACGTTCCATGAGGGACCTGGCTGCAGTTGTGTGCTGCGTTTATTCTTCTTTGAATAGTATTTCTAAAAGTCCTTGTCAACACAAATTGGTGATTGAACAGAATACACGAATATTTTTCGTTGCAACGAACACAAAAAAATTGGAAATACCTCGTTTAAATAAAAGTGCTTCAGGTAGCTCAGAGAAGTGTCACGTAGACCCATTGGCCACGCAGCCACCCCAGAAGATGCTTCTTCACAGCAGAGAAGCCATTCCAGGGAAGTTATGTATTCAGCATGAGATGTAATTCTGCTTTAGTTGGTCCCTGGCCCTTTGGGATCTTGGAGTTGCCAGACCTTGGAGGAGCAAAGCAGCCAGCTGAGCCCTGTCCAGTCCTCAGCAGGATGAGCAGGAGGAAGGGGTCAGTATTTTAGCTTTATTGGCCCCGTTCTGTCCCAAAGCTCACACATCTGCAGGCAGTTAGCAATGCCTGTTTCAATCTATTGCACAGCTCTGCCCTTGGTTAAGATTCAAGGTTAATTCAAGGGCATGCTAATTCTTGCTGGGGCTTGAAGGTAACCCAGAAGGTTTAATGTTTCCACCAGCTGTGATAACTGTGTGCCGAAGTTTGGGAACACTGATTGAAAAACTCCTACAGAGGCAGAGTCAGGAGTATGTGTTAGTGGCCTTTGGTATCTGATAAACTCTGTCATCACTGCTTACCTATGATATGCCCATCATAAAGCGTGCTTGATTACATGGCTGGCTTAAGCCAGAGAACATGAAAGCTGACATTTCATATTACTTTATATCCTCTTGTCCAGCTGAGTTCACTTGTGTGGAATTAACAGATGTCAGATTTGGATGCTGTGGGCATGGATGCCACAAGAAATGTGTAAATAAATCAACCCTTGTGTAGTATTGTTAGAGCAGGTCATGGTAGGAAATGGCAAAGAAAGGGAATGTTTCATTGCATCCTGTAATATTTTCAGGAGAACTCAGGGATGAATCAAGCTGATATCACTTGGAGGCTAAAAACTTATCCTAAGGGCTACCTGAAGTAAAAGCCTCCTGCTTTTTTCCTGTGATAAGTCTGTGTCCAAGAACAGCATCTGTCTCCCCATGGTGTATTAACACATTCACTACATCAGCTGTAGTAATGGCATAGTGATCTCAGCAACAACTTAGAGGTCTACTTCCTATCTGGGGTAAGGGATGCTGGCCCCCGGGGATGGACACAGCGGTAGGGAGGTGAGTTTGGGAAAGGAAGCAGTGCTCCTCTATTTCTTGTGCAGACTCCTCAGACTATTATGATTAGTACCACATGGATACCAGTCAAGTCAGTGCTCCAGATACAACCAGATACTCACAGATGCTCCTGATTGTTTGAGGAGAAAACCAAGACACAGGTTCTTAATATGTTGTGATGTCTGTCCTGCTGGCTCAGTTAAAATCCTTTTAATCTCAGGGTAAGGCTTAAATTCAGAATAAATTGCTTTAATTTTTTCCCTTCTCTTGTATTTTTATGTGTTTAATGCATTTAAGTCGGGAACTGCTAGAAAATCTGGCAGCATTTGTTGCTGGAACAATGGATTCTTGCACAGTTTGTGATGGTAAAAGAAAGCAAAACTCTCCAAGGACACAGGGACCAATGAGATGATGGGTGAACATCAGAATACATGTCCCAGTAGGAATGTGATTGGGATAGCTTCTGGTCCTGGGAGTCTAGAAACAATGTTTGCAACTTTAAAAAGAGTGAGTCAGTAATTTCCTGGTTCTGGGTACAGAGAGATAGTGCTTTTGCCTCCCAGGCATTTAGATTTTGGGTCTGTGCTTTTTCCAAACAGTTATTACTATTTCCTCTGCTTTTAAAATTGGTTTTGGTTTTTTTGTGGGTTGGTTTTGTTTGTTTTTTGGCAGAGGGGGGGAGTGTTGGGGATTTTTTTGGTTTGTTGGTGGGGTTTTGTGTATGCATTTCACTCAATATAAGACATGAGAAACTGCTAAAAGCAGTCAAAATCAGACCCTACAAGGGGCTGGTTGGGTCTGTGGTTAACCTTTGTTTTAAAACACATGTTAGCTTTTTGCCTGCATGTCCTTTTAACACTATGGATCAGGTCTATGTTAGCAAAAGCCAGAGAGGAGAAATTCATCCCAGAATTGAATGAGCTGCTACTACACCTTTCCATGGACTAAGATGGCATTATCTGAGCACGTTGCTTGCACTTGTACTTGTTTGATAGACTCCCTGCTTAAAATCACTACTTATTTTCCTGGCCAGGAAGTAAACAAGAAAAAAGAAAAGAAAAAAAAAAATCAAAGGAAGGTAATTGGTAGCAAGCTCTGAGGGTCATCACAGTATTTGCCTCCACTTTGATATTTTACAATGGCTTTAATGCTGTGCAATTATGGACTTGTTTAAAGTCTTCTCATTTTCCCTTAAAAGCAGCCCACCTCACATTTTAAACATCTGCAGTAGTTCCAGCAATGAAACCAGGGCTATTGTAGCACTGAAATCTCTAAAATTGCAGTGATTTTCGGTTGGATAGTGATCCACTGTACATCTGGAAATGTAGGTGTTGCCCTCAGGGAGCTGTATTTGGCATAATTTCCTCCTTGGGAACAGGACACAATGGGATCACAGCTTCCCCTGGTCTCAGCTGTTGAGCAAATCCGTGTCAGGCCCAGTAGCCAGTGCTCTTTTCCCCTTGATCAGCTGGGATTTGGTCTTTGCCGAGTGGAACGTTGTTCACTAAATGAATGGCTCTCAGAATGCAAAGTTCACCTGTTATCCTTCCATTTAGGAAAATTGAGAGTTTTTAATCTTTTGTACTCTGCATTCAAGAGATGAGAGAGAGAAAAAAACAACAGCTAAATGCCTCCATTTAAATGTAAATTTTGACTTTTCAAGTCTGACAAAGTATGGTGTTTGTTTTTATAAACAATATATACATATATATAAATAAAAGCCATGGAATTGATAGAACAATGCCCTGTTCTTGTTGATATTTTTCCCATATAGTAATCTTTGCTCTCATCCTGTTACATACTGGGTTTTTTGTTGTTTCTTTTTGCTTTAAAATGAATTTTGCTGTGAGAACTAGAACAGAAGATCATTAGGAGGAAATACTCTGGCGCTGGCTCGTGCAGAGAAAACATGCCATCTGCCTAATGTGCTTCATCTTGTGTCAGTCTAAGCCGTGTTGTTTGGGTTTAACATGCCAGTCACCAGCCTAGAAAGAGTGCAGGCAGCAGCTCTGCTGCATATCCCAGCCAGGGCTCCAAATCCTTCCTGCTTTTCAGGGACTACACTCCCTAAGATATGGCCACAAAATGTTGGACAGATGTATCACCTACCATGCGGGTCCAAGGGGCATTTGTGCAAGGTACAGAAGTAGTTTGGGTTCTATTTTTCAGTCACAGTCTAAGAGGCAAAAGCAAAGACCCAGCCCCAAAGTGGGTTTTTTGGAGGGTCTGGCCAGTGCACCATCAGTGGCCAGGTTCAGGTATAGGCCCACCTTCCTTAGCAGATGTTTCCTCTTCCAGTCACAGCAGCCTTTTCTGATAGATGGATGGTGCATGTCTCAGCTGGGTGAATGTAGCTGCTCGTATTTTGTTACACAGTGCGTAATAAAGACTTTAGCTTATTTTTTTTATTAAGAAAAGACGTTGGCAGACAGCTTTAAATGTCTGCCTAAGGACAAAATGAACTGAGTTTTGTAGATAGCTGGGTTTTTTTTCCTTAATAAATAAATAAATGGAAAGATTTTTATGTTGATAATAAAAATAACTAATGCAGAGCTTCTTCCACTAGTGCCTGGAGACATGGACAGATGTGGGATTTTGAAGGGATAAAGAATTGAAATCTGTTGGCAGGTAGTTGCTATAAAAGTGCCTATCCTTCCTGCTTCTTATTACAGACCAATATTCAACAAATGAAGAGTCTCTGAGAAAGTTAATGATGACAGGATCAGGTTCCAGCCATCAGAGATAGCAGCAACCTCCTTCCTTCAGAAAAATCCAAAGTGAAAGTATAGCTCCGGACTTTCTCCGACTCACAATGTGGTGTGTGGGAGTGTGGAGGGGAGGAAACTGTCAGGGAAACTATGGAAAAACACAGCAAGTTCACCAAAATTTTGCTTTGCCCATGAGTTGTCTGCCAAAGTTTTGTGCAAGACTTTGACTGTGCTGCTGTTGTATGGAGTTGGTTTCTCCCTTGCTGTGGCCTGGGGTTGGAATAAGAGGGCAAGCCTTGTTTTCTCACTTTTACCCTCCTGATTCTCTTCCCCAGTCCACTGCAGAGGGAGTGAGTGGCTCTGTGGGGTTTATCTGCCTGGGAGGGTTAAATCACAATATTGTTCACAATGCTCAACCTGAAAACCATCAGTGATGGTGCAACATTCAGGAGAGCAAAGATGAAATGTTGATCTATTTACAGTTCAGAGCAAATTCCTTTGTTGCCCATTACAGACAGCTGTAACAGATACAGAGGAGAAGGATGAAAACAAGTTTAAAATATTTGTTCTTCAAGATGCATTTTTATACACAGACATCCCTGCAAAGGTGTGTATATGCACACATAGAGGAAAAAGCATGAGGAAACTGCCCAGATCTCTAAGTCAGCCATTGGTCATGTGGGTCAGCTGCTGCTGTCTAGGGTGGGAAATGTCCTTCTGAGTCTATCATGCCTTTGTTTAGCCATGCCCTGGTGGGTCCTCTTGAGATTGTCACTTATTTCCTACAGCACCGTGCTGAATCTTGAGTCCCTGATCTTCTGCGAGAACTGAATATTCTTTCTGTTGGAAACAGTAAAAAATAGTGGTCCCCAGGATGTGCTTGCAGGGGAGACATTGTCTTTGAGATGTGACTCTACTTATAAGCACAGATACCTGTCCTGCTGTTTGGTCTGACAGGAAGAGCACGAGGTGGCATCGCCTGCACCGATGCCACAGAATGGTTTTGGTTGAAAGAGACTTTAAAAATCATCTCATTGCAATACCCTGCCATGGGCAGGGACACTCTCCACTGGACCAGGCTTCTCAGGGCCCCATCCAACCTGGCCTGGAATACTCCCAGAGATGGGGCAGCCACAGCTGCTCAGGGCAACCTGTGCCAGGGCCTCATCACCCTCACAGTAAAGAATTTTTTTCTAATATCTAACCAAAACCTGCCCTCTTTAAGTCTGAGCCATTCCCCCTTGTCCTTGCACTACATGTCCTTGTGAAAAGTCCCTCTCCAGCTTTCGTGTCACCTTAGTGAGGTACTGGAAGGTGCTATAGGACCTCCCTGGAGCCTTCCCTTCTCCAGGCTGAGTAACCCCAGCTCTCTCAGCCTCTCTTCACAGGAGAGGTGCTCCATCTCTCTGAGCATGTTCATGATCTCCTCTGGACTTGCACCAGCAGTTCTGTGTCATTTTTATGTTGGGGGGCCCAGAAATGGACAGAGTACTCCAGGTGGAGTCTCAAGAGCAGGGTAGAGGGGAAGAATCACCTCCCTTGACTGCTGGCCACACTGCTTTTGGTGCAGCCCAGGACACCTATTTGCCAAGTATGAGTAGGGGAATATTGGAGAAAAAAGTCTCAGATACAACTGATGCTGATAAAATGCCCTGCAAAAGGCATGATATGTCGTGCTTTCAGTTGTAATGGCAGACCCTTCCAAAATGTCCATTATATTTTAGCTTTTATAGCACTGTGCAGACAAAAAATACTGCTAGATGTAAAGCTCAGAGAAAACATCCCACGGTTTGGTACAAAATGTTGTGCTGAGCTGTCTCCGAGTAGGACAAACCCAAGAAAACCTGTTCTTCCCAACTGTGGATGAGCCATGGGTCAGCAAGAAAATGCCAGGATCAGTTCTGTTTTGTATTTGCATGCTTTCCCTCCCCTCAGCATTTATGTCTGCTGTATAGTCCCTAATCTCTTTTGGTGTCCTTGTGTTCCCGTTTATCAGCTTTCACTTTTATCTCTTCCTCGGATGTGCTTGCTGCTCGCCCTGAGTACAAGGAAGGAAAAGAAAGGCTCGGCTTGCAAAGGAACAGAATAATGACCACGGACAGCTTCTGCCTGTGGTGAGGCTGTGCCAGGAGGGTGAGCAGACAGAGCTGGTTTGGTTTTCAGCTGTCAGTCCCTGGTAGAGCATGTGCCCCATGTCCATCCACAGCCTTCCTGTCTTCCCAAGCAAGTGGATGGCCACCTAACCTTTGAATGATGCGTTTCGTGTTGTTTCCTCCCACCTGACTGAGCAGGTTTGCAGTTCCCATCCAGGTGTGGTTTTTTGTTTCTTATTCCACGCAGATCTACGTAAAATAAAAGCAACCCTTACAGGTCTTCTAACAGGCCCAATTAATCCAATATTCTGGTATGTTCTGAGTAGGTGGGAAAAGACACTCAGGGGCCTGTTTAAAATATTTCACATCTGTAAAATGGGCCTTTACCTTTGATGTCCTGCTTGTGGGTCTCATTGTTTTAGGGCTTGTTGAGCTGAAGGCTTTATAAAGAGCAGGACCTACCTTAGAGTAATTTGTCTCATCTCCTTTTAGAGAAGACAGTNTTTTTTTGGATCTTATACCACCTGTGATCCGTGCTCGGCGCTGTACAGCTCCCTTCCAGGGCAGCCGTGCGGTGGCCCGGGGGTCTGATCTCCGCGGACCCGGCTTTTGCATTTTCTTTTCTTTAATTTAATTATTAATTATTTTGCTCCTTAATTTTATTTTGGATTTCCGGACGCTTTGCTGTGAGTTCAATAAACATCTTTTGATTCGCAGTAAAGCGAGTTGTCTCTTTTTATATGACATTATTCCACGCAGATCTACGTAAAATAAAAGCAACCCTTACAGGTCTTCTAACAGGCCCAATTAATCCAATATTCTGGTATGTTCTGAGTAGGTGGGAAAAGACACTCAGGGGCCTGTTTAAAATATTTCACATCTGTAAAATGGGCCTTTACCTTTGATGTCCTGCTTGTGGGTCTCATTGTTTTAGGGCTTGTTGAGCTGAAGGCTTTATAAAGAGCAGGACCTACCTTAGAGTAATTTGTCTCATCTCCTTTTAGAGAAGACAGTTTCAGCTGTAGAAATACACACACTTCTCACCACCAACCAACACCATAGCTTTTTAGGAACCGCAGAAATCTCATTCTGAAACATAAATTAAGGTGTAATTGGAAAATAAGAACAGTGATGCTGCATCAAACCCAAGGTCTGTTTGGCTCAGAATCTTATTGCATGTGCTAAGGGATAGACTAAGAAGAGAGCAAGACTTCTGATAATGTGTAATTTGGGGATTTTCCATTCAAGAAGTTGTGTTCATTGCTTTGAGTGTAATAACATAATTTTTATTTTAATTTCTCCAATTGATCTTTCTGCTCACCTGTGTTTTGGCCAAAATCTCGTGGCAGTGAGTTCTGCAGTATAAACTAATTTAAAAAACACTTCATTTTGTTTGCCTTTGGTCTTCTGCCTGATGACTTTATATTCTGCCAGCTGCTACTTATTTAGTAAGAAATAGTGAATAATGATAGATATTATTGGAGAGACTACAGAAACTGGTAGTTAAATAGGTTGATTTGCCTACACACAATTTGTCCAACTGTAAGAGTTCCTAGGAAATTAGGGGACAGGGAGCCATAACTCCTAGCCATCGTTTTTAGTCCACCACTCTTTGCCTTTGTAATTAGAGGAGAGGCAGGCAATGTCTTTGGGCCTTATTTATGTACTTGTAAAGTCTGTGTTCCTTGGTCCGAGGGTTCTGCAGAGGTATAATTAAAAGTTAGTGGTAAAGCACAAAGCTATTAATACTGCTATGAAGTGAATAGTTGAACAGGAATTCTTGACCTTAATATAGTTGCAGGCTTATAAGCAGAAATTAATGATGCCTGAAGACATTAAATGACTTGTGTATTGTCACACAGCAAGCAAGTGACTGTCTAAGGAACAGCACCAAGGCATGCTAAAACCTTCAGTACAGTTACTGGGAGCATTTCAGCTGAGAGAACCTTCAGAACCAAAGCAGAGCTAAGTTTAATTATCCAGTGAAAACATGGTCATTCAGATATTTCTGTTTCATAACCTAATTTTCTTGCTTTAATTATAAGAGAATAAGTAACAGTTACTGCCTCAGCTTCTCTCTGGCTTTCCTTTACTCTCCCTTTCCCTCTTGCTTTCTTTTATTCATTCATTCTCTTTTATAGTAGGATTTCTTCCCTCTTCTAAAAAGCCGTCGATTCTTTTGCCACAAATCTTCTCTGTCTTTTCTGAAGAGCCCTCTTTCTGTAGAGCCAGTGCTGTTCAGTAGCAGACAAGTGAGCAAGGTAGGATTTCTAAAGCTCATTCTGTGAGTCATCCAGTGGGACACACAAGTGGTGTTTGAGATGGGCAGAGCCAAGTGAGACCAGCAAAGCTTGGGGTGAGGTAATGCCCCAAGACCCTGCTCAGTTCCACTGCTTTCTTCTAATAATTCAGGCAAGGGATGATTTCAGAACTCGGGAAGGTCAAAAAACAACAGTGCTGAGTGTATGTGCATGTTTGCTTCTATATGAGGGGCAGAGAAGGAGGAGACAGAACAAGGGCTGTCCTCCTTCAGACTCACACTTCTGGTTTTGGCTCGAGGTCAGACCCTAAATCCGTAAGAGAGTATTTTCTGGTTCATAATCATTTAGGGTAGAAATTATACAAGAATTGTCCATGCAGCTGAGCCAAAAGTCTTGTCTAAACTTGATCCGGGTCTTAACATTGTCTCTTTGGCACCTCTCTAATTTAATATGCATTTGAACAGAAGTGGCTTCTTGATAGAGCCTTTCACCTCCAGGTCACCCTTTCAAATCCAATTCAGGCCTGTCGTGACCAAATGTTGCTGCCATCTGACGGCTCTTCTGTGTCCTGTGTTAATTGCTGGCTTCAGTCCAGGGGCTGGTGGACAGGTGCCTGAACTGCACAAACTGCCAGAGCTGACACTAACTGGATGTCTCTGCAGAGGGGTCAAAGAGTGGATCAGCCCGGCAGTGAATTAACGCTTAACTTGTATGCACTGTGATGCTCTATATCTTCAAAGTGCTTTACAAACGTCAGCCAGTCCTCAGGAGGTGTTGTTATCTGCACTGGCAGGTGAGAGAAGCAAGCAGATAACGAGGCAGGATCAGAATATGCACATTGCTGACCTCCCACTCTGAGGCCAGGACTGAGTTTCGCTCCTTTTGGGGTGACTGATGGGCACACCAGAGTAGGGTTCAAGCTCCTGTTCTTCTTTGGATAAAAGCATCCCTTACTTTTTAAGAGAGGCAGGAAAGCAGTACTGATGGGCATTCCATCCTTTTTCTGAACAATAGACAACAGAGGTTTCTTCTCCATCCACTTTGAGGCTCTAGGGAGTCATGTCAGGTTGTTCTTACCATCAAGAGGTATCATTATTTAGACTGAGAACTTGCCTGGAAACAGGGTTGGTAAATAGTTGCTTTTGAATAGCAATTGGGTTGGAGTGGGTCATTCTGAGAGACAACAGCTTATGCAACATCATTGAAATGTTCTGAGAAAAATGCCTGAAGTGTTGTGAAGAATTGCTGGAAGGTCATGCACAGTTAGTGGCACATCGGTGTTTGCAAGCTGCTTCTGCAGGGACATTTAAAAGACATTGTCAGACTGTAAAGGTGTCTACAGAAAAAGCAAAATTGGCTTTTGTGCTTCGTATCAGTGAGAGCAAGAGTGGTTCTAAACTGGCATGTTCCTTTCTCTGGAAGCAAGATGAGAAAACCTTTCTTTCTTAAGGTTTTTAAAAATAGTAACCCCCTTTCCTACTATTAATTTCTTGTGTAAATAATTGCTGTTGTTGCCATGGTGTTTACAAAGGTGAATGAGCAGGTGGTCCTTGAGATGATAAACGGAAGGAGAAAGACGTTGTCCCTATGGTTACAAAAGGGGAGTGGTATAAATCTGAAATAGTGACTCTAATAAGGTGTGGCTTGCATCGCCTGAAAAAACAGAGGATGATTCTGTAGGACTAACTTGTCAGAGCTTATAAAGGATGGCAGAGGAAAATGGAAGTATTTGATGCTTTTTTTGGAGTGGCAGGGGAAATACGGGGAGAAGGTAGAGGTAAGAAAAGCAATTTGGGTAAAATTCATCTTACCAGGCATCCAAATCCAGGCATTTCAAGGGAAGCTTGAAAATACATGCCATATCCCGACAGTCTGAATTCCACCTCACGTTCCCTTGGACAGCCAGAAGGAGACAAGTGCCACACATCCCCAAAGAGCAATTCAAGGCACTGGGCTTGAAATCGGGCTGAAAAGGGAAGGAGTGGTTCTTTGTAGCTGAATCCATACTGTTGGCCATGTGATGCTGAATGGTCAGTTTTCCTTTATTTTCCATAGGAGCACATTCTGCTGCTGTGTTTTCTGGTGTCACCTGTGTAAGTGTGGCCAAAGTAACTAATCCTGAGGTAATGATGTGTGTATGTCAGAAGGGATGTCTTGGAGACCCGTGCAAAATTTTCTTTAGAGAGATTCTTTTGAGGAATTTTTCTTCCAAGAGATGCCTGAGGAAGCATCAAAGAGCCATTCTTCTGGGAATTTCTTAATGTCTTCTGAACGAAAAGGGGAAAGCTGCTTCTGCTGAGCCAGCTGTTGAGCGTCCATTTGCTCCAAACAGTGGTTTAGTAGCAAGAGCACAAAGTCTGCCTGGAGGCTGTTCCCTTCCTTGCAGCAAATGACAAGCCATGGTTTTAGCAGCTGTATAAAACACTGCAAGGAGTTTACCCCATCCCCTATATGAAATATTGGAGTGGGAAAGGCTTTTGGATGCCTCTCTCTCTAAACCAATTGCTATGCCCAAGAATTAATAAAATCCATATTGAAGTGACAGCTGGTGGACAGAGCTGGCTTCTTCCTGCATCACTTGTCTCTCTAGTGGCTCATGTTCTGAGCTCAATGCACATTTATCCTTTTATTACAGCATTTATTGACTTCTATTTATTTATTTATTAAACCTCTGTTTTCTTAAGAATCATAATTGCACTGTTCAAAATCTAAGTTTTGTCATACCAGCACTAGCTACTAACTTAATTCTTTCCTTTTACTCTTTAATTACTGACCTTCCAAAGGCATTCAGTGAAGGAAATAAAAATGCAGGCAAGTGAAAATATATTTTCTCAAAACTTTACGTGGCATCATGAACCAACTTCTGTACTATTTTAACTATTTCCTCTCTTGACAATGTGAGTTACTTTTTCTCAATTCATGATTTCTTTCATTTTCCCCACCCCCTAATTTATATGTACATTTCTCAAGCTGACAGAAACTTCAGACTGACTCAGCAGATTAGTGGAAAATGACTGCCACAAAGATAGGGATTCAAGCGAACTTTAAAGCAGAAATTCATTTGCCTGTTTATTTGTGCTGGGTTTATACAGTAAGTGGCAAGAAGATATAAAAACCACTCTTTTCAAGGGAGAGAATGTTGTTTTCCAAAGAAGTGGGGTTCCATCATTGTCAGTCTAGTAAGTGATTTCTGTTTTGAGACACAGAGAAAAGAAAGACCAAGTCTGCCTTTGTTTTCTGGAACTCTGTAACCTGGGTCATCCAGGTAATTACAGCTTTACTTAAGAAACCTTGAGAGAAACCAGCTTTCCTTGAGACAGGAAAACTCAGCCACTGCTTGCAAGCACAAAGAAAAGACACTTGAGAAAATTAAATTGCATGATGACTTTTATAAGGCATCTGAATCATTTTGCATTCCACCTCTAAAGCAGAAAATGATGAGTTTAATATCATATTGTAGGATGTAACTGGTAAGTCTCTCAGAAGGCAGCTGTGGCACCCAGAGATATTTGAGCCTAGTTATTCATTATTTTCTGCATAAAGGCTGAGGCAAACGTGACTATGAGGCTTTGAACCACCTCTGAATTTATTCCCACTCTCACTTGCAGGTGCTGCAGCAACAGAAGCCCTGATGGGTGTGGGTTGTGCTGTGTAGGTACTGGCAGATACCCCCGGGGTATGACAGCAGATAGCAGTGGGTTAAGCGTGTTTGCGCGTGCTCATGTAAATGCAAACATACCTTTATTTACTTCATTCTCCCACTAAAGTCCTCCTATCTCCAAGAGCAACAATTCAGAAGGTCACCTCTCTGCTGACTTTGCTGAAATTGCCATCAGTGGGTGACATTATATAGTTTATAAAATGCTAATTCTGTGATCCTGCCTGAATTGCCAGAGATCAGTAATTATGTCAAAAACTTCCAGAGAACCTCAGCTGAAATATCAAACTTTATTCTTTGCTTAAATTTGTTGTGTGGCGGTGGGGGAAACAGTTCTTCCATGTAAAGCACCTATGAGTAAGTATGACTCTAAAGAGGGAGAAGAAATACCATTATTGCTCAGGAACATAGCATAATTCTTGTGAACCTTGTGTGCAAACAGGTTGTCTACTACTTGAGGCACGAGGTGGCAAACCTTTAATGTCAGAGTGACTGGGCTGCTGTTGTCCATTTTAAGGCCAAAATAACTTTGTGTCTGGAAATAAAGGGCCTTTTTTTTCGTTAGGAACTCATGTGTTATATCAACAATGCACTGAATTATTTTGTTCTGTAATGGAGAATGCTCAGCGTGTTTCCCTTTGATAAAGTACTGAATGTGAGGAGGAGAAATGTGAAGCACTGAAATGCTGCTCTGCTCACACACAGCCGTGTCTGGAAGTAGTACAACTAACTAGCAGTGTTTAAAAACATGCTGAATGGGATGGACAGTTGCAAGTTTGGACTAAATTTAGTGCACAGGAATATGTGAAATAGCGATTTCTATATGTTCAGTGGGAGGCTAAGGAACAAAGACCAGAAAAAAAACAGTTAAATAATTTAATTATTGTGGGCTAACTGAAGAAATTACTTTTTAAATGCCTTGAAATTAATGACTGGAAAAATGTTTTTGAACACTTGTTTGGGTGATGAGCTACCTGTTTAATGTCATGGCTGCCAAATAAGAGATCTGGAAGCTTAATCGTTAGGTGAAGGTGACATCCGTGAAGGACACTGTTCCCTCACAAATAACCATTGCAACCAGATTATTTGAAAATTGTTTTGATGAACAAAAAAAATCTTCAAAGAAATTTGAGCACACCAGGAGACTTTCTAATATTCTCTGTGACACTTCTACCAACTATTTTTTTGAGCAAGGGTCCTAGGAGAGCTTAGAAAATACTCCAGTGACACTGTGTTAGACTGCATAACTTGGTAATTGAATACTAAGCTGAGGCTCAGGTCACTCATGTTCTGCAGGTGAATTTCTTACTGGATAGCCTATGGAAAATTATCTTAGTAATCTGTGCCTCTGCATCTCTGTTTGTGGCCACCTTCTTCTGGAAACAGCTTGAAAACTATGAATGAATAAGTACACTATGACACACCACAAATCCTGCAGTTTACACCAGCAATTTTATTTGTGTTAAGTCACAAATTATTCTAGTCTATTGTTATATATCTCCCTGTGCTTCTCAATTACTTTATGTTAGTAACTATGTTCCTATAAAGAATTCTGTCTGGTTGTTCTAAAATAAGTATGACTTAGGTCAGTGCCTTCTGTGTGAAGGACATTCATGCTTTACAAATACCCAGTTTAACTAGATTATCTGCTCACTTCATCAAATCACTGTTTTGAGACTCTACAACATGTTCTGTTTTATGGTGATATGCCAGTGTGCATCTGATCTCATCAAATTCTGTTTGGGATGGGGAAATTATCTCATGAAAATAATATTACTTAATCTTGGTTTTAATTTCTGTGTACTTGGAGAGGAGGAAAATCCTGTGTGGTGTTTCATCCTGTCAATGCTAATCTTTCTCCTCAGTGCTGTATCTCCAAATAGCAGATGTGTGCTTTATTGTAGGGCTGGTCCTCCACAGCACAGCAGAATGTTTTGGCAGAAGCAAACAATTTATTGTATTAGAGTCAAACGCAATCAAATGTTCCCTTCCCTATGAAGCATGGTCAGATATTGATATTGCATTAGCTAACATTTTAACATAGCAGAGGCTTAATAAGATACATTATTACTCTCGCTAGGCTGTTTAATTAAACTAAAGAGTGGCTGTGTATTATACATTGGTTTTCTGCCAGGGGAAGGTAAATCTGTATTATATTAGTGTCATATGCCAAATGATGCTCTCCCCCCCATCAGAGATTCTTTAGAAGAGCTGACACTGCTGTCACATGAGCTGCATAATCTGACCTGCCTTCCTGTTACACTGGACTGTCCCATAGCTCAGTATTCTCCAGCAGCCCGAGCAGGCTTTGTGTGCAGGAGAGACTTGTGGCTGCAGAGCTTCATGTTGTGTTTCAGTACAGGGATAAGCATCATCAGCATCCTGCTGCCAACAGAGCTCTTCCCCATCTCCCTGTTGAGGCAGGGATGTCTGAGCTCTGGGCACCAGGATGGCTGCAATGGCCCCATGCTGGCCAGGTAACGGGGCGGGCTTGTCACGTTCAGGTCCAGAAGTTGTAACAATTTGGGGAAACTGGGTAATCCAGTGGCAGCTGCTCTGGTATCACTCTTTAGTGCTGGACAGCGCCATCCACTGCTGCTGATGGCACTGTATGCAGTGAGCCAGGTGAACATTGCCTCTTTCCCACTTATGCCATGGGAAAGGTATGGGAGAGCAGGCACTTCTGTGCTACGGCGTCCTGCTGTCTTCTTTTAAGGCAAGGGTTGGTGCAGAATCCTGTAGGGAGCTGCAAGCAGAGAGGCCTTCCAGGCACTTGCTTTGGAGAGTTGTTCTGTAGAGTTACTGCTAGAAAGCAGAGGAAGACAAAACATTTGCAGTATTTCTCCTTATATGAGGAAATAAACTGCACAGGAAATACTGGAGTCTTTTTTACACAATGTTGAGCCTGTTTCGCCTGGCAGAAGGGAACAGCTGCATAATTCAATGCAGAACTGTGCAGAGATGGCAAAACTTTGTCCAAATAATCGTGCTCTAGAAGTGGAAGGTGCATATTTTTATCACTGGCAGTAAGCCCTGTATCACAGTGAACGGGAACGTTGTGGCTCTGTTTTTCACAGTGTCCTGCGGAAAATGTTCCAATATTCTCAAAAAAAGGTAAAGAAACATCTGTCATGGTTCTTTGTTGTATTTCACATGCCCCACAGAGAGGCGGGAGTGGTTGGCTGCATCACAGTGAGATCTTTAGCATGGCTGCCGGATGCTGGCACCATGGATGGGTCCAAGAATGGCAGGACTGGATTTATGGCAGGCTTCACCTGCATAACTCCGTTATGATTTATCTCATGCTGAATGTTTTGTTGTTGTTGTTTTCCCTCAACAGAAGATTAACCTGGAGTTCTATATTGACATCCATGCCCACTCCACCATGATGAATGGCTTCATGTATGGGAACATCTTTGAAGATGAGGAAAGATTTCAGCGACAGGCTGTTTTTCCCAAGCTACTCTGCCAGAATGCTGAAGACTTCTCTTATGTAAGTCATGTGTTTCTTAACTAATTTTTTCCTAGTTTTTCTTTTTTTTTTTTCCCCTTTATGATAAATCTCTGGCTTTATTTGATTGAGTGAATTTTATTTCAGTATGAATAAAAGGCTACTTAAAATTTTTATTATTAGCTACCATCTTCTCTCTTATACTTACGTTATCCAGCAGTGGTAAGTTGTGATCTTATTCATGTCATTGGATACACCAACAAAAACAGGTTGTTTGTCTTCCGTATATTAACCTTTGGTTCTGAATTACTGAAACACCCTGTTTTTCTCAGATCTTTTGTCTTTTCATCAACTGGATCAACTTTATTCCTCCATTTTTATACTAATTTGTCAAAGTTTTTACTTATACACTCTAAATAATAGTATGCTAGCAAATAGAAACAAAATTAGCTTGAAAGAAAAGGTTAGAAAGATTAGATAACCTCTGCTGGAAGTTGTGTATGCTTTTGAAATTTTTTGATATTGCTGTAGAAAACTGTTCGGCAAGAAGATTTTCAACCGTCCAATACTTACAACTTGGAGCTTGGGAAAGAGGAGGTTGGGTTCAAGGAACAGCCTGTTCTTACCCAAGGAGACCTCAGTGATTGAGTTTCTGGTCTGCACCTGGTTGTTCCAAAAACACATTACAGATAAGGGGCATTCACAGTTCATAGCAATGAAAACCTGCAATCGATAGGAGTTGAGAGATTCTGTGTGCAGGCGTGGGATTTCTCTCTGCTGCTGGGGGAGATTGAGAGTTCCTCTTAGCAAAAGCCTTGGTTGACAAAGGGAAAAATCTTTGAGAAGATGATGGAGGAAATAGAAGCCAATAGCTAAATAAACAGCACATCTCCCTTTTGACTCTCGAGCCCAGAGTTCCACCTAGGTGCTACCGGCACTGGGTACATTCAGCTTCCCCCTGACATCCTGCAGGTCTCTTGAGGCTGGAAGCTTTTCCCCTGCTATCCGTCCAGGCCATTCTTCCTAGGGCAGCTGAACAGATAAAAGTGTTGGAAAAAGAGACAGCCACGAAGTGTCTGACAGGTGTGAAGTGACTATGTGTCCCCAAGTAGGAAGGTCTGTTTTGTTGTTTCCAGCTCCAACCATGTGCGTTATGTGACTGGTTGGAAATATCAGGTGAAGAGAGGAAGGGAATCCAAAATGGGGGGAAAAGATGTGCTGAAGACTTAAAATAGTATATGTAAATATGCCCTGTTGCCTGCTGAAAGGGAAGGGGGGAAGTGCATCGTTAACATTACCAGGCTGGTGTTTGAAAGTGTGGGAATGGACCACTGTTGTTACTAATTAATTTTCCAAAGCTTCAGGAGGTCTCATTTACATTGTGTGCTGCTGCGGCCATTTGTTGGGATTATAATACTTCAACAGCAGCACTTCAAGTGAAAACTGGCGGCTGCATGAAGTGTTGTCCATAATTGACTAGCTCCATGTCTTCACACAGCACAGAGACAATGTCCCATTATGTTATCCATTGACAGTATCATTGAAAAGATTACTCTCCTTAAAGCATCTGTCAACCTTGATTGATTTACAAGGGACAAAGCACTGAAAAGGTTTGAAGTGCGGGTACAATTTTTGCCACCGTTTAGCATACATAATGGTTCTCCTTTGATGTCAAAAGCTCATCTTCTATTAATAATGCAGAGGGCTTTTGAATGCGGGCTACTTGTATGGAGTTCCACACTAATAACCTACTTGCTGTGAAATGGGATTCACTTTGGAGAAGCAGTCATTTGGGTTTTACATGGTCGGAATGAATCCCAACTCAAAGGGATTTCTTTCAGTGCTCTGCATGATTGCAGCTGAGCCCGGCACGGGTTAGGGAAAGCAGGCAAATCCTAGTCTGCTCCTCCAGCCGAGAATCTGGCAGGAATCACGCAGCCAGATGCAAAGGAGCACGAACAACAAGCCCAAGATGATGCGATCAAATGCCTTGTGCCGTTTTGTCTGGCAACCTTCTATTAATATACTTCAGAGTGCATTTCATGCCTGGGCTGCTTTCTTCACCTGTCATTTCCAATAGGCCTTTTTATTTAAATGACAGCATCCAAGGGAGATTGGTGATTAGAGTAGGGGATGGATAGGGGATTTGTACCCACACGCCTGTTGTAGGACCAAAAGAGAGTCACCCAGTGTCTCTGTGCCCTATCTGTTGGGCAAAACACTTGACCCCACAGCTCTCTGGAAGGCTGACTGTGGTTCACAAGCATAAGTTGTGAAAGGATCAGAAATTCCTCATTTGTACATGACTTCAGGAACAGAGGCCTGCCTTTGGTTTAGCTGTCAGCACTTGAAGAGGGAAGTGAAAGAAGAGCTAGGATGTTTTGCTCCCACATAAATACATGAGACATTCTTGGGCAGCTGCCTGGGCAAAAGGGACAAAATCTATAAGGAAAACATTTTATATTTTCAATGTTTAAGAAGGATATTTTTAAACACTGGGGAGTAAATATAATCCATGTGAAAGCTCTAACAGTGAAAGCTGACAGGCTCTTTTGAAAGGCTGACTCACTGGGTTTTAGGAGCAGCTGTTGACACCATGTCTGAGTGCATTACACATCAGCCACGGCTTGGAGTAGTTGCAGTTTTTGTAGGGATGTTCTTCATTTGACCTTTCTTGTTTGGCAGAGTGGATTAGTCATAAGGACCAGACACAAGCATTTGAGCATTTCGAGAACCTGCTAGTCTTAGGGGTGGCTAATTTTGACCTTTGTGACAGTATGAGAGGAGACCATCTGTTCTCTCTGGTTCATTTAAAGGAAACAACTGCAGCCATTCTTGGGTGGCTTTATCACTTTGCAAAGATTGCTTTTCTTTGCAGGTAAAGGATAAAGACCAACCAGAGGCACTTGGCCTGATCTGATCAGTTTGGTTTTTTCTTTCCTTTGGAGTCTGAACTGGTGACACTTGGGATACATTTCATTTTCCTGTATTCAACCTCCCAGCAGAGAACCTTCCTTAGAAACACCATTTGACCTTTGTGTGCCAGGGTTAGCCAAAGACCCCAGTAAAAACTTAGGGTCCCATTACGTTGGGCACTGGCTAACTACTGAGAAAGTCCACAACCCCAAGATCTTCCAGTCATGCTGAAAACATAATAGAAAGTGGGTGAGAAATTATTTGCTCGAGGAAATTGGAGAATAAAACTTGGCTGTCCCGAGTGCCAGTCTTGTTTCTTTGTCATCAGTTCCCTGTTTTATATCACACTCACACTCAAGAGTGAAGTCTCTAGACAACAACCCACCCGGTTTCCTTCAGGGAAGCATGTTGTTAACCCCAGGGCCATAACGCTGTGACCTAAAACATGTTTTAGAGACTATCATTGTCTCAGCAATACGAGAAGATGCAGATATGGAATGATTTGCACTAGTACTTTTTGTGGTGGTTTTTTGTTCGGTTGTTTGTTTTTAGTTCGGATATCAAACACAGAGCAATGAAGAAAAATATTTTAATCTCTTTCTATTTTCTGCTGCCTTTCTTTGAGCCACAAACTCTAGGTCTGCTGTTCTCATTTTCACAGCTACCCCCCATCCAAGCTTTCTTAGGGAAGATGTGTTTGCTCCAGCAAACCTTCTCCCATCTACCTATGGCAGCCTCTCTAGGCTGTTATGATTTACCCTGGCTGGATACATCCCTCTGAAGGCAGTGGTGGTGCAAATGCCTGAGGCAGTAATATGAACATTGAATGATCAAATCCCAATAATCTGTTCTGAAATAACAAAAAACCAGCTTGTGTTGCATGTGGCTGGACAGGGAAGGGGAAGCAGTAGGAAAGTTGCCTGCAATTTATCCTGAAGTAAAGTCCATACTCACTTGCATCACCACTTCCTAAGTGCCTCTCTGCTGTTTTGGTGAAAAAAGACTCTTGTCCCAGAAAGGCAAAAGCTGCTGTGTTCAGGTAGGTTATGTTAACATCATGCAAGCTTAACAGATCTATTCAGAAATCTCTTAAAACCTGAGCGCAACAAATGATCCTGCCTCCCTTTTTGTAGCCTTGTACCAAGGCATATCCAGGGAGACAAATACAGCTATTATATGCTTTAGCACCCCTCTGGGATGCATTTCTGCTTGCTGCTTCTTGGACGTGTTGCTCCATAAATTTATTTATTTGTTTGTTTGTTTGTTTTTTAATTCTGGAGGCTGGGTGAGCCGAGACAGGAAATGTGTTTCTGGTGGCACAGGGAGCAGACCGTGAAGGCTGTCCTTCTGAGTGTTACAGGCTTTGGTCTCACAAGAACTCTGACTTTTGGAGAGTCTCAGTGAAATGAAACTGTTCCGTTATGTTGTGCTGCTCCAGTTCACCCCTCCTTGTATGCTGAGGATTGAATTTTTATCGCAAGGAAAAGGAGACGGGGGAAAGTGTTGGAACAAATGGATTTCCTTTCAGTACCTTCTTGCCTTGTTGTTTGTGCATATAGGAGTTGACAGTCCCTTCTCCATCCCCGCACAGGCAGAAATTTAGAATGTACACAGAAGAAACAAGTTTTCATAGCAATTTTATGGTGTATTTTCAAAGACCATCATTACTCTTACCTAATGTCAACAGCCTCCCTGAGCAGCAGCAATGAAAGGAGCTGCTGTAGATTCTCCTGCAAGCTGCCTCTCCTGCAGAGCACCACGAAGGCCCTCAGCTGGGACAAACTGTGCTGTGAAGGAAGGGCAGGAAGCTGGTTAAGAACTGGACACACGTCCCCCTGGCAGGATATCTTTTTGGGTATTACCTTTTTAAACACATGATATTTTAAAAAATGTAGAACACAGCTCTGGCTCAGAGAACTGTCCTGGAGCAGTGAGAGAGCCAAGAGCAATGGGCTGCACTGGGTTGCTCTGGGAGCAGCATCCTGTCCCACCTTAGGAAGGTTGTGATCCCCTGATTTAGGTCTGCACGTGAGAAGAACTTCTCTTTGCCACGGAACAAACCACTTTTTCTGCAGATTATTCAAAGCAACTGGGTGCATGATGGCTGTATTTTCCTTTTTGCTTCTCATTGTCCTAGTTTTCTGTCATTTGTATAAATGATTATGAAAGCACTCCCAGGAGACCGTGCTCATGCTCATGAAAGTATTGTAAAGAGAAGCATTGCAGGCTATTGCTGGAGGCTATTTTATTGTATATTTTGAGGAAATGTCTCATTTTCTACTGACAAATGGAGAAAGTGAGAACTCCAGGGACTTGAGTTATTTTCTAAACAGCGTGATTATTCTGTAGGGCTTAGACTAGGAAATGCCACCATTGGCATCTTCGGGGGAGGATGTGCTCTGAGAAGCAGAGGCTGCTATTAGTTTAAAAAAAAAAAACGGGGGGGAAAGCAGACCTTTTCTTCCTTATTAACCTGAAGCATTTTCAGATCCCCTCTTTGTGTATATCACTGGTCACAGCTTGGGCTGGCTCTTAAAAGGGAGATAAGTTCCAGGCTAACCCTAGTTAATGGGTGACAGGATAACGTTTGAGTGGGTGACATTGTCACTTGCGGTTAAGCGAACTTCTGGCGATGGGGAGATGCAGACTCACTAAAGGAGGAGCTGAGAGGACCTGAGGAAGGATGTTTTGGGATACAGCACACTGCACGTGTGTGTGTCCAGGATGGCAGATCCAGTAGCAAAGAACTCTAACTTAGGTTTGCTTTCAGGATGGTGCAGAATCTGCCTCCTCCTCTTGTTTTTTCCAAGTAGGCTGTGATGGGCTACCCAGCTCTGCAGGGAAACCCTTGTCTGGCTCTGTGAAGGTGTCAGGCCATGGTCACCCCGCTTTGTTTGGCTGCAGGTGTTGTTTAAGGAGCTGTCTCAGCAGAGCTGCTGGTTTGATTTGGATTCCAGTCGTGTTAGCTGCTGTGCTAAAACCAGCGAACTCGATAAACAACTTCAGAGCTGTAGCACCCAGGGAGGTGGGAGCCGGGAGCACAATCAGTTCCGGTGCACGTGGGGAAGGGTTCTGGGAGATGTGAAATGCGGGGACAAATCCCTGCACTGGTGCTGCCAGTGTAACTGCTGCAAGGTGCAGAGACCTCCCTCAGCCCTGGAGCTGTAGAGCAGGGCACGGATAGTAATCAGCAGTAAAAAGTGCAGCTATTGTACTTCTCGCAGGTGAACAGCTGAAACCCTGAAGCATGAAAGCCAGTTACTTTTCTAGCTGCGGAATTTCTTAAAAAAAAGAAGTAATTTGGTACTTTTGGTCTTGAGGCATAAACTGAGAGCTTATAAAGCTCCCTCCTTCCAACTCTCTGCTAATGACCATGCAAATATGTGTTTTTATCAGGAAACTTAAGCAGGCATGACTGAAAGACACTTGGGAGGGGGAAAGATCTGGTATTCCTTCACTGCACATCAGAGGGAAAATGAAGCCCCTCAGGGACCAGATGTGTGTGTGGTGACAATGTACCTTTAAACTGTTATTTCTCTGAGGAGAATTGCACTTTAAAGCCTGAGAATGTGGTGCTAGGCCGGTTGTGTTTGGGTACTCCTACAACAGTCATGCTACCTCTAAGAAAGGGTGGTTGCTCTCTGCTTTCCACTGAGCAGGACGAACAAGGAAAAAAGAGGGAGTAGAATGGTTAAAAATCACTTAGGACTTGAGGCTATTTGGCCTTCAAGTTTCAGTTTTAGGCATTCTCACATTCTTGGAGCAGGTCAAACTGTTCCAGATCTCCTCTGCATGCCTTTCCTCAGATTTCTGCAAATCAAATTCTAGATCAGAGACTATTCCCCAGCTAAACCCAAACTTTGCTGCCCATCTCAGTGTTTCCTACCAGGCACAGAAGTTATGAAACAAAATGCTGTCAACTGCAGAGCCTTCTGTGAGAGTGAGTGAGCCCTATTCACAGGAATATCAGTCCAAACTGCCTGTTCCTAAGGGATCTGGAAAAGCTTCAAACAATGGAATTCGTCTTTGAAATTATCCTGAACTTTTCTAAACCTCCTCTTCCCAGATTTCAGTAGTCACGACTGATTTTGAGATGAAACAAGTTTTCTTCCTGTGCATCAGAAACACAGCTAAGCTGCAAGGTGAGATGAATCGTGGAGTAATTTTGAGCTCTGTTTCCACTTCATCACACCTCTGCTCCCAGAATCCTTCCTCTTTGCCTGCTACCTCCTTCAGATCAGCTGTCTGCTTTGGGGATTTATGCTGACTGTGGCTTGTCAAATAAATTGGACGAAGCCTGCCTGGTAGCAGCCTCCCAAATGCCGTAATTTCCAAGTCTCCAGACCCAGTTGGCAAGGAGCTGATGATAGCCTGTCACAAAAAAAAAAAAACCATAAAACAAAAAGAAAAACCCCAAACCACACTAAGACATCCACTTTCCAGTCTATTCGTAGAGTTAATGGAGCTGGTGAGAGGTGGGCGTGATGAGAGAGTTAAGTTGGCCTTTGAAGTGAGAAGTTTGCTCAGTGCCTCCAGAGAAGTAAGGAGGTAGGTTCTGCTTGTAAAACAGTTTGGTGGGCTACCAGCTGCAAGAATGGCAGGGTCAAAGCAGCTGGACACATCATGGCAGGAATCAGCTCTACCCACACGAGGAAAGCAAGCTGCCAGTTGCACCTGTTTAAAGCCCCCTGTGGAGGGGCAAGCAGAAGAGCCACAGTTTGTAATATGGCTGTTTGCAACCTTCCGTGGCAAGGATTCCAAAGCCAGTGCATTTCTGTGCGCTCTCTCTAACTTTTGCAGGCTTCAATAAAGTGTTCTAGAAAATGAGAGTGAGTGAGTTATGGCTGATACTGTAAAACTGCTCTCCGGGATGGATTTGGCACTGTCTGGGCTCCAGTCCATTTCCCAGTGGCACATCTATTCTTCCTTGATGACAAGTGTGCCATTCCTTTTTTCTAGAGCACTAACTTTTTTATTGTCACATTCTTTGCCACACTGGGGCACTGAGTTGAGGGCTCTTAGAGGTCAGACCTGCTTTGGAAAAAACGTTTTTGTCTATGAGAGCAGCATCAGCAGACAGCTCTGGTGAGGTTGTAAATGAGTCCTGATTACACTTGGCCATTGCTGGTGTTGATCAGTGAAGAACATGAAACAACTTGTATGCATACAACCCCAGTTTACCCCAGTAGGTAAAGTGTTCATTTCTTAACTAATGAATCAGCAAAATGTGGGCAGTTTTTCTGGGTTTGGAGTGGGGTTTTTCAGGAGTAGTTAGGCTCAGTTGTGAAACACAGCTACAGAAATGGCATAGGGTGACCCAGCATATTCCTAATTACCTGTTGTAATATGAAACTGTTCTCTAATTATGAATCCTCTTGGTGTTTTTGTCTCTCCTTTTCTCCAGGAAAGATTTCTAACATCATTCTCTGATGTTTGAGCATGCGGTTGTACATGCTACATCCTTTTGTGGAACACTTCCTGGACCTATATAATCTATATATATATCAGCAACTGTAGGGAAGATCTCTTTATTCTGAGTTTCATGCAGATACTTTGTGTGTGAGGAGAAATGATCTTCTGGGAAACATTCATGTGCACACTAGAGCTCAGATTTTTGAAGATATATGCAGTTTGCTGCTTCCTTCCACAGGCACATCCATAATCAGTTGTGTTGCAGGAGATGTGAACAGCTGGTAAAATCTATCTCTTGGATTTCGGGAACCTCCCTGGACCTTGCTATGCCAGAAGTTCATCTTCTGCATTCTGTCAAAGCCTGGGACCAGACTTCTGCCTGGCTGGCGTTTTTCTGACTGTTTTGTACATTTTTTTTTTTTTTCTTTTCTTGCTGGGTTGGAGGAACACCTTAGGGTTGGTCAGAAATTATGTGCAGTCCATACCCTGGACCCCATGTTAGGAGCCTGGCAAGGTCTGACTTGCACTATGGTCATACCTTGCTCCTTTTGTTCTTCATGTGTTGAGCAATTTCAGAAGATGACAGAAATTCATTCCCCAGCAAGTTCTGGATGAGAAAGTCCCTTTGTCCTGCCATCAGTGAAAGGTAGAATGAAGCTCCCATCCATCACTGGCTGGACACAGCCTGCTTGATATTTCATTCCTTTTTGTCATCCCTTCTTCCACTCAAAAGTGGATCCAGTTTTACTGGGGCTTGCCTCCAGTTCTTCCTTTTGTGCAACCTGAGGTTTTCTGATGCTGAAGCAAGACAAGTCCCCTCTGCGGTCACACAAACACTGAGGAGGAGGTCCCACCACACTGGGCCTCTCAGATTCCAAGCCCATCAGGGCTCCAAAGGGTGGGCGGGGGCAGATTCAGTTTTAGATGTGTGAGAAATGTGCTGTTCTCCCTCTTTGCCCCTTGGAGCCACTCTTGTGACTGATAGAGGCATGCAGAGGCAGTCAGCACCCTGCTGAATTTGTGAACATGGACTGCCCAGGGCATTCATTCCAGTCGTTGTTAGAGGGAAGATGTAGCAGTGCTGAGAAGCCAAGAGCGTCCTTCAGCCCTGTGGGAGCTGCCCAGGCTGTTGAGCTCACAAACTGGCTACCAGAGGGCTGAATTCACTGAGGAGAGACACTGTGGGGTAGAGTGTCCTTACCAGCCAAGGGACAGGCACTTCGAGAGGTCTGACCAAGGGCCAAGATTTTTTCTGCTTTGAAACCACTTGAAAAAGAATTTACATGTGATTTTTTTCTTTCTTTCTTATTTCCTTCCACGCATCTTCGTCTGCAATGTCTGAATAAGGTCTAGTTGGTTTACAAATGTCTCTGTACTGTCTGGCTGTTCACTGTTCCCCCTGTTCCCTGTGGGGAAACTGGTCACACAGTTTCACATTCAGCACAGCACGGGGAGGAGGAATGAAATCTGGTAGGAAGGCCTGGGGAGGCTACCACTAATGCCTGAGGTGTAGAGAGAGGGTTAGCACACCTTGAGGCTCCCAAAGGTGTTTGAAATGTGTTTTTTCTGATGAGTTTCTCCCCACCAGAAAATAAGGGAATCCTTCGCCCTTCCTTCTCTGCTCTTTTAACACTGGATTTCTTGGCAGCTTCTGATTCTGTGGATAGGTATTTGTTCACTGAATTTTCTCACACCAGCTGGGAAGCAAAGTCCTTCTGTGAGCTTTAATGTATCTGTGTGTTTTAATAATGCATTACTGTTGATTTTATACAAATATCACTATTTAAGAACTTCAAAGTCTTTGGTGTTCCCCCCACTCTCCAGACTGTACTCCTCGCTGCTGCTGTTGCTAACGCTCCCATGCGTTTCAGCCTTGGAGAAATAAATATTTGTTTAGCTGTTCTCCTGCTGTGCCTGCTCAGTGCATTTGTTTAATGATGACTTCAGTTCAGCTTTGCAAGGGGTTTAGGGAAATAAGTTCTCCCAGAAAAGCAAGAGACTCATTTGCAGACAACTTTTCCTGTGTTCTTTCCCCCCTCTTGCCACCCCCACCCCTTTTTTCCTGGGATTAGGATTTGATTAAAGAAATGTGCATTGGCAAAACTCCAAGATCAGCTGTGGTGAGGAGTCAAAGTTTTGCCTGTTATGGTTTTTTTTTTCCCCACACCATTTATCTTGACCTAAAACAGGAGTAGAAGGTTAGACTCAGCATGTACCTGCTGCTCTTTCTTGTCATTACCTAAATTTTCTTTAATCTGTAATTTTCTTTTTCTCCTCTAAAATATCAAATCACATTTTGGTTTATAACATTTGGTCTAGAGCCAGGCCCAAGCTGCTGTTTCAAAACATGTATTTGTCATCTTCTACCCCAACTTTCTTGAGCCAAATGAGAGATTATAGCTTTTACTCAAGACACCAAGCTGGTCTATGCCATCAGATTTTTTTTCATAATGAGTACAATGGTGACCTTCAAAATCTACGTTTGTGCACCTAAATGAAGGTTTAGCTTTCTATTCCTGGAAATGAAGTACCACTTGGAAAAGAAATGAACATAGGATTTTATTAATGCCATTGGCATTTCAAGTAATTTTGTACAGCTGAAACTGAAACTTCTGTTAAACAAACACCCACAAACATCCAAAAAAAAGGAAACCCCCCCATCCCTCCCAAAACAATACCCAAAGCCCTAAGCCCCACAAAACGGAATTATAAAAATTCAAACTCTGGAAAGTTCTAAATTTTGGTTTTGATTTTGTTTTGTTTGGTTTTTTTTTTTATTTTTATTTTTCTTTTTTGACCATTTATAAAACCATCGGTAATATTTTAACTACTTATGCTTCACTTTCAAAATACAGCAAGCATAATTTTGCCAATAACAAGATTCAACTTCTTCTAGAAAGCAAAAATCACTTCAGTGAAGTAACACATCAGACTCTCTCTTCATATGTTTCCAGCTGACAAGGTTTTAGCCTATAGCAGAAATTTTTTTTATTATGCTTCAGTGCACGACCTGGCACTGGTGTGGCTGAGTTTCATCTGACTACAATCACTCTGGCCCTCAAAGTCATCCCACTGCTTTTTTATTTGCATGATATTCAGAACCTCCTCCATAATGATGATTCATTCCACAGTGTGTCATCAGCAAATTTTGTTGGCATGGTCCTCCTTTACCGTGCCAAGAACTGTGATGAAAATATTATGTAAGATTTATCTCAAGAATCATCTATTAGGAATTCTACTCATAACTTTCTTCTAGCCTGATTAAAATAATGGGAAATAGGAAAAGGATTTCTTGTGCAAAGTGTATCCCAAAGACACGAGCTATACTCAGCAGATACTTGTCCAATTTGTTTATAAACATAGTTGATGAGACTCCATAATCTTCACAAATGTTCCATGTCAGTAAGTGAGTCTCCTACTCACTGAAGTACTTCTATCCCTAATGTCTTCCCTGAGTCACCTCCTCCCACATTTTCCTTGTTTTTCCTGTCCCAAATACAGCCTCAGAATTAGCTTAGTCCCTTTGTGAGTGATGCTTCTGTGCATACAACCCCCAACCTCCTGTCCTGGCCCACTTGTTTTCTTGCTCCTTTGAGTTGTTTCCATCAGCAGCTGATGCTCTCACGCGTTAAAAGTTCCACCACAGGCATTTGTTTGAACATGACGCACCATGCACTGGAGCCGACGTTCACTGGGCTCAGGAAGTGATCCCCAGAGCATGGTCATCTTCCTCTATGTTTCTGAAATTTAACTGAGGACAAAGCTTCCCTCAGTATCAGGATCTCAGTAGTCTTTTGAAGCTTTCTTTTGCAGGAAGCCAGAGAACATTCCCTCTTTAAGTATTTATCCCATATATCAAATTAACAGTTGATTTTCCCAACGTTCCTTGTGAGTGCTTCATTTCCCTGTCCCATAGGAGTTCAGAACATCCTGCAGGCTTCTGCCATGCAATTTGGCAGAAATTATATGATATCTACATAGCAGAATGCATTGTGTGTACAAATTACCACGAAACTAAATATTATGTTACCAAAATGACAAGTTGTATTTGCAAACACCTATATATAATGCTAAAAAGAAACCCAATTCCATTTTTTTCTAATTAACCTGAAAAACCTTCCTTTTACAACATGAGAGAGACTTTAAGATGTTCAGAATGTTAATAAATCCACAGGTATTTCCACTTTTTATATCTCCCGGTATACACTACTCATCGAGAATTGTTGCTCATTTCAGTATCAGTCTGATTTTCTCAGTCTAGAGAAGTTTTACATTTTGAACCATTGCATCTCATTTCTTAAATACAAAGGAAATTTTATTTTCCCCACTTTTGGTAGGAGGTGGACTTCATAAATATTCACATTGTGCTAGCAAGTAAAGGTAGCAGCCCTAAGGCTCCATAGGAGGACACTGGACAGCTCAAAGAATTCACCATGGGCACAATGACTGAACGATGAGCTGTGTTAAGGGTCCTTTGTGTTTCACTGGCAACATAAAATTCTTACAGCAGGAGATATTATGACCTTTTATACAACAGATCCAAGTTGGATCATTTTTTTGTGGTTGCTACTAGCTTGTGCTGAGCCCAGATTGGCTCAGTCTAATGGTTATGAGGTTTCTGAATAGACTCTGAAAGTCAAAATGAAATCAGAATCCTTTTTTCTGTCTAGTTGGTAGGAACAAGCTCTGACACTTCAATCAACCTGGAGATGAACTGCCCTTTAGTCTCCGGATGTCATGCCTTCAAAGGAGAGCAAAAACTCATTTATGGAAATACTTGGAGTCCTCCCCTCCACCCCTCAAATGAATAGTCATAAAGCTGTAGGGTTCTCAAAGCCGGATCCTCAGTAACAGCACAAAATACTGCCTTTTATACTGTGCTGCTAATGCTGTAGAATAGTGAGGTAGATTTTTCCACCCAGAGAGCAACACCCCGTTAACATTTAAGTTAGTGAAGTGGAAATTTCTGTGACCTAATTTGAGAACCAGTCAAATGTCTTAGGTGAGAAAGTTTCACCAAAACGTAAATGCCACTGTATTTCTGCTTTGATTAAGAGTCCAGGTGAAGGGTGGGGGGAATGGTTATGATACAGGGGAATGCAGTGGAGACGAAGGAATCCAATATCCAAGTAATGGCACAGCTTAACTTCTGAGCATGGGGGATCTGGAAGGTTCGCTTTCAACTCGTGCATATGACAGCCTTGCTTTGTGTTATCCCAGAGGAGAGAAGAAAAGCTGATATTAATGGTGAACTGAGACGAATTCTGTGAGAGTCTGCAAGGCGTCATTTATAGCCTGTGTGCCAGAACTGTGCTTCCCCTCCAGGCCACAATCAAGAAACAGGGCAGTCTCTTACAGTGTAAATGAGATTTGGCAATGTGGTTGAAGCTGCTTTCTCTGCTAAGAGACTCCTGCTCCTGCTCCCCTCCTGAACTCTCCTCGTGTCCCTGTGCTCTTGCTCCCGCAGTCCAGCACGTCGTTCAACAGGGATGCTGTGAAAGCTGGGACAGGCCGGCGCTTCCTTGGCGGGCTCCTGAATGACACATCCTACTGCTACACTCTGGAGGTCTCGTTCTACAGCTACGTTTTGGGTGGAACTGCTTCTGCCGTGCCCTACACCGAGGAAGCCTGTATCCTTTTGAAATCCATCCTCCTCTTGCAGCACATGTGAACCAGGCACTTAAGGTAAATACTTCTGTCTCCACAAGAGTTTGCCGTGATAGAAACACACACAAGTGGAAATGTGAGTCTGTTGCTGATGCTTTAATTTCCCTCATATTGATTCTCTATACTGTGGAAATTCAAGAAGAGAAAGACATTAGATCAAATAAGCCATTTCCCTCTTGTAGGAGATTGTCTCACACACTTGTTACAGGAGCTAGTCCTGGAGAGTCTGTGATCCATTCCCTTCCACAGTCTTCCATTTCTTTCTTCATTTCTCTCCTTATTCCCCCATTAGCCCTGTGTTTGTGTTATTGTTTTAATAGCAAGTTGAGAGTGCATCTTTGGTACTGGGTAAAATATCTTCTCTGCCTTTGAGCTGCAGCCAAAGGGATCCATTAGGTTCTGCAGCTGCCTCGAGGACGAATCTTCAATGCCAGTTGACAAAGAAATGGAAGTCAAATTGTGAAAACAAAACCATCAAAGTTTTTGGCATTTTTGAGTGCTCAAATAGAAGCAGTGTCTCATTCCTCAAAAAACACATATCCATCTGGCTATCTCAATGTATCAGCAATTTGTACAATTGTTCTTACTGGTCTTATGATCTGCTTTTATGTTTTTCTTTTTCTTTTTGTCACCATGCTCAATCAAACAGCCAGTGCCCATACTTCAACGCTGCGCATGTTATTTCATTTTGTCATTCTATCTTGGCAGCTTTTGGAATTTCCACAGGTTTAGAAACACTGCAGAGGGAGAGAGATTAGCTGTGATTGCCTATTTACCTCTCCACTGTATTTCAGAAGTTGGGGGTAGCGAGGGAGAAATTTTCATATGAGACATAATTCTTCACCATCCACGTATATGGGCTCTCTGCATGGGAATAAGAGCAAGAAATGGGGAGCAGGGAAAGGAATTGTTTTTCATTTGGGCTTTTTTGGTTTGACTTCTCCACTGAAAGTGAAATCTGGGGGAAGGAGGGAGATGAATATATTAAAATGAGTCTTGAGCGTTTGGAATAGAAGCTATTTTTTGCCCAGTAAGGTTAATTGAAGGAAAAGCTTCTTGCAACATACACAAATGTAGTATATCTTGCCACTGTGGAAAAAAAATGTTACTCCTGTTAGGTTTAGGTATTTATTTTCTTAAGTTGGTATTTTGGTGTTTCAAGAACCTGCGCCTGAGTTTCACCTTTAATTTTCTTCCTCACTTTGTGCTCATTGTGCTGACAACTGCTTATTGCTCTTCCTCATTTATCAAGAACAGTTTTTTGACAGTGAGGAATGGAAAGAGCCCCTGTACACATGAGATCATGATTCCCTTGGATATGTTTTCCTTCATGACTTGTAGATCACGCTGGCTTAGTTTCCTTTTCCATAAAGATTCCTGGTTTGTGCTTCACATTGCAGAAGTTTTGCCTCTGGGGTCTGGCATCTCCATTTGCTTGGCTTGCCTTGCCTGCTGCAGGCAGAGGTGCTCCATTTTCTGTTCATTCCATCAGCAGCTGGAGCACAGAAAACAGGCTCCAGATCAGAGAACCTCCTTGGAGTTGGCATAGGGAAAGCTCAAGCAGCAGCTTGGTTTCTGCAGTTAGGGTTTCACCCAGCTGAGTGGAAAAGGAGGGAGAAGTAGGTTTTGATTGGCCTGGCAGACAGCAAGCAGGGGAGGCTCTTTGCCCATGGAGTGTGCTCCGCTGGCATTTTGCCCTGGAAGGTTTTAGTATTTCCTTTTCAATGGAGGGATTCTATCCAGAGTGCTGCCTATGAGATCTCTTCCTCATGTGTGCAGTTTTCTAGTTAGTGAAAGAAATGGAGCTGCTTGAAATAGTCTCTAGACTGGTCTGATCCAACACAGGAGTAGCCACTGGATTTATGCACATCCCGTCCTGGCAGGGGAGGAAGTTTCACATCACTGAAGTGCCTATGACTGAAAGTAAAACAATTGCAGAACGTTCCAATTTAGCCTGAACAGCCCTTCCAAGCTATTTGCAAGTCAGTGATTAATTAATGCTCGGATTCTTTAATGGACCTGAACCAAAGACACAGGCAGTCAGTTCAGATTGGCCTCCAAGGACAGGGCTGTTTCTATTAACTATCTACTTACATGCAGGCAGCAACTCAAGCAAGTAAATGAAGAAAATACAGTGAGCCCAGGAACTGTGAATTGACAGGGCAGGTATTCTGGAAATCTGCCTTTAAAGATGTATTTCTTAGGACTTGGTTCATCCCACTGTGATGTTATTTGGTTTTGTGAGTCTTTTTTTCCTTTTCCTTTTCTTTTCCTTTTTATTCTTTTCTATTCCTCCTTTTTCCCTTTCCCTTTCCTTTCAATAGGAACAGGATCAGGGAGGCTAGGATTGTTCAAAGCTTCTACTGCTGGAATAGGAAGTGCAGACTGAGATTCAGCCTCAAATTCAGGGCACCCATGACGATGAAAAGAGACTATAAAGCAGATCACACATCCAGGACTATCCATACTGGCTCCTTTTAGAGAACAGAACAAATTAGGATCTCCAGATTCTGCAAAATACTAATTTAGCCTAATGTTGTTTCTGTTGACAGGTAGGAAAACTGAACAAACTCTGACTAGACCTGTGTTTGCACTGGTGACAGGTAATGATACCTGTCAGCTTCTTTCCTTTACAGCAAATAAGATTACAGTACTACTCCCTTTTGGAACCCCACACCCTTTCATGCCATTGTATAAGTAGATCAGGTTTGTTGGTGGGTTTTTCATCTCTTCATGTTGTCCAGGTTTTTACATGCTAACTCTGTGATCCGTACAAACCTCTGTGTGAGACTGTAACAGATATATTTTTACATTGGGCGAGATTATGCATTTTGCTCAGATTTTTGTGACTGACTGAAACACACTTTGTAATTTTTGAGATAAGTGGATACCTTACATGCATGAAAACGGAAGACAGACTTTCAGGCTGTTTGAATTCTTATATTGTTAATGTGGACAGTAACTTTTTTCAGCAAGAAAAGTAAGAAAAAAAGGAAGGGAAGGTATCATTAGAAGTGGAAATCAGTTTTAAATTACTCCAGTTAGTATGACTGACTGTTCTAAATGAATTGGTTCAGAATTTAGAGGATGACACCTGGAATGTTCTATAAAAACAAATTGGCTACTGAGGCTGTAGTATTTAAATGAAATCCGGGAGGGAAGGGCCTTCCTTCAGCCCGTGCAGGGGGGTGTATGTTTGGGGCACTTATGGTGGGACTACATCATGCTGAGTGTTGAGTTTCTGGCCTTTTCTAGCATAGAGAATTAACATGGTTGCATCAGTGTCTCAGGCCTTGATTGGCATGATATTACTGATGGTTACTGCTGGAGTGCCTCTTGCCTTTTCATGCAGCAAACAAAGCACTGCGTCAGGTGCGGCTTCCCGAACGTCCTGTCAGGCATTCCTGCAGAGGTGTGGGAGGGCCTGGTAGGTCCGTGTGCGACTGATGCGTACCTGGAGTGTGAGAAACATTAGGGATCTGTTCTGTAAGCTCTGCCAAAAACCCTACGATAACACGTGCTGCAGATAACACTGAATGGACTCTGTTTCCAGGGCATAGTAAGAGGATTGTAGGCTTGTCTGTTAGGCGCCTGGAAGTGGACAGAGAAATGTTTAAAACCCTCCTCACACATGCACACATTTGGTGGTAACTGATTAAAAAAGGCAGCACAACAACAGTTAGCTCAGCACCAGGTGAAGAAGCTTTAAAATGAGCTGATATGCTTCCATTAAATTCCATGTTTTACTAGGCATTTACAGGGCTTATGACACGAGGCTTGTAAACTGCTCTGTAACACTCACCACCAGCAGCTCAGCTGCTGAGCTGTCTCGACTCAGAGCTGGGCAGGGAACAAGGGATAAAAGAGGGGGAGGCAGAATGAATCCCCAGCTGCAGGGCTGAGCCCTGCTCTGACAGAACTGGTGCTTTCCAATATCCCACTACAGCTGTGAACAGCAGCCACCACAGTCTGACCTGAGAGCAGCCAGCGAAGGACTCTCACATCAGCAGCTTTGAAATCTATTTGGTTCATTTTTTAGAGGGTTTGAACGGGATCCTTGCTGCAAAGCAGGCAGCCCATAACAGAGAATAAAAGGTTTTACTCTTCCACAGTCCAGCCACGAGGCCGGAAGGCAGAAATGATGGAGATCTGGCAGGAACTGGTATGACTGTAGCTGTAGGGGAGGATAATCATCGAGATAGGTGGGCACCACAATTGTCAGCATGTCCATAGCTTTTTTTATGTATTTTAATCTTAATTGCAAGCTTCCTCCAGGTGGAGAAGGACCCCCATCCAAAGGTGCACTGCTGAACTCTCTCTTGTTTGTGAGCATAAAGATGTATTTATGTGGCTACAGCCACAGAATGAAGGCTTGGATTGACTAGAAACTCTTCAGATGCCTAACAGGAGCTCGCACCCTGGACTCTCAACACAGAGACCGACTGGGTTCATTCTTATTCTTAACTTCAAGCAGAATATCTGCCTGCTGCTTGACTGGGGACTTGAGAAGTTAAATCCCCGGAGGAAACAGTCATTTGTTACATCCAGATTCCTTTTAAAGAGTACTTGGATCTCAGTAAATGCCTGTCCTGGGGAAAAGAAATCTGTATGCAAACTACAATTCCAGTAAAAGCATCTATAACTTTTAGAGCTTCATGTACCTGCCAGTCCCCTAGGGCAAATGTACTTGGTTATTTTGGGCTTTTTTACATTTCTTTTTTTGGCAAGTGCCTGTTCTGATCCTCCTATCTCTGTTAGTGATATCCTTAAGAGAAGATCCTCGTGAGACAGATTATGGCCCTTGCAGGTTCATTCCCAGCCAGTAAAGGCAACATTACTAGCAAAAGCCAATGAGGTATGAAAAGCTGTGCTGATAAAGCTGAGGGAGCTCTGCAGAGGTTACCCAGTGTGGCTTAGGTTTGAACTTCAGTTAGAGCTTCTTGCCAAGATGATTTCAAAGTAAATCAGGCACATATTCAGGAAAAGGCATCCAGAGGTCTACACCTTCCTACTTCTTCTGCTAAGCTCCTAGAAACAGGCTCTGTGTGTTGCAAAATGTGGCATTAATCCTAATCCTGCAGGTTTTCCTAAGGGTGACTTCCTTGCACATCTTCACTCCAGTATTTGGTTGCTTCTTAAAACCAAGTTTAGGGCTGGTTTGGAGGACAGGAAACAAAATGCTCTTTTCAGCTCCCCAGCCTATGTGAAAGTGTCAAGGTTTACAGCCACAATTTCAAATGCTCTTAATATTACTGGAAGCATAGAGTTAAATTATAGAGTTGTAAAGTTACTTTATAGTGATAATGCTGTCAAGCATCAATATCTCTGCCCCAGGGCACCATGGAAACTCAGTTAATGATATAAGAAGCTGATATCTTTCAGGGTTGCAGCTGTTGGCTCATACCCAGAAGGAATCTGTGTGTTTGTTCATATCGGGTATATACAGTGGGACCTGCTCAAAGAAAATTAAGAAACAGTGAAAGCCTGTTTAATGAAGTGCAGTGGAATGAAAGTACAAAGCAGTACATGGTGTTGCAGTATGCACACCTCGTTCTGTCAAAGGGTTCAATGGAGTGGACAATGCTGCACAAAAATACTGCTCTTCTGTAGGAGAGGCTGTTTGTGAGGGAGAGTTTATATTTGTATGTAGATTTGTTTATCGAGTTGCCTGTAGCACTGACTGCATCAATCTATGCAAACACTGTCTGGGAGTATCAGTAAGGAAAGGGAAATTAAGGGAGGTGACTACAGTCAATTTAGGAATATGTATAATTTTTGTAATGGATTTCTTAGGATCTGTATGTCAAAGTGCTTTGATAGCCTCAGATGAAAGGTGCTATAAAAGTGCAAAGTGTATTATAGTGGTTTTTTTCTTTTAAAGAAAGGATTTTTTTTTTTTTTTGCTTTGAAGTAGAATATCAGTCTTGGAAGACATCTTCAAAATTGTTCCATTTAACCACAGGATTCCAGTTACCTTTTCCTTCCTCTTGTGTACACAGATTTGTTTCCCAGGGATACCAAGGTACAGGGGAGAGAAGAGATATAAGCAGGATGCATATCTGGACTCATAGAAATGCTCTCAAGTCAGTTTCAGACATGAATACAGGAGTTTGCCTTCTTTGGAGAGCAGGAAGACACGAGTAGCTGTGAGCCTGGACTAGGGAATTTGGCCAGGCTGACTTGAGAGCTGTCAATAATTACAACTGTATTCAGGAACAGGGACCTTGTGGACAGCTGGAGCATGACCAGCTTAGAGACACACGTGCAAATACCATCCCTGCACCCCCCCAGCTGTCCTCAACTCCGTGCTGGCACAGGATGTGCTCCTCAGCCTAGGTAGGGTTGGGAAGACTGATCCTCATAAGCCCAGCTCTAAAAATGGTCTCATCCAGTGCAGCCTTTGGGCTCTCTGTTGAGGCACTGAATGCTACTGGTGCCAAATTGTCATTGAGGTTTTGCTGACTGAAAGCCTCAGTGGTGCTTTCCACTCAAGCTACCAATGACTCTTGGCCTGCATGAACAAAACTCTCTAATTCACAAAGGTTTTGATGGTAGTATAATTAAAAAACCCATAAAATTTGCCAGTTAATAATAAACATAGTTACATTTTTCTATTAGTATTTCTTTTGTACACAGGAAAAAAAAAAAACAAAAACTTAGACCAAGCACTTAGACCAAGCTTTTGCTGAATGGTTGGAAGGTGCAATTGATCACATGAGTGATTGCAGGGCTGTGGATAATATGAAGAAGGGAAAGCTCTCTCCAGGCACTGCTGCTGTCCTTTTTGGAACTGGCTTTCCTAGGTTTGAATGCCTCTCTTATGAACTTTCTTTTCCATAAGCTTGTATTTTTCCTTTTTCTTAGAAGCAACTTAGACAAAACCAAGCATATAGAACTGATATGAGGCTCTTGGGTGCTCAGAACACCATACAAATGCTATTAGATCCGTAGTTAAAATAATTCTTTGGTAAATGTTAAATTCCTATTAGTAACACTTGCTAAACTTAAGTGCAAAGGAAAGGGCAAGGCTAATCTGAAAGGCAATGGAGAGCAGGGCTTAAAAGATATTAACAATTTGTGGGAAATGTCTGAGGGGAGTGGTTATTATAACTAAAGAGTAATGTCTGTGGGTTGGAGACTTAGGTTAGGAAAGGGCTTTAGACAGTGCTATGCTTTGAAGCTTTCCTAAATGTCAGTGGGGATGAAAAGCAAAAAAGCCATTCAGAATGAGGTGTTTTTCAAAAAGCAATAAGCAGCCAAATTGCAATGTCTCTGAGAGATGTCTCTCCTTTTCTGCCAGTCTGTGGTGCTGTTTGTGTGTCTCCATGTTTGTCTTCTTCTTCCTCTTCTCTGTGTCTCTTCACTTCTGGCTGAGTCTTCTCCCCTGTGCCTTCCTTGTCTGTGTCCTCACCATCTCGCTGACATTTAGGTCATTAGCCCTACCCCAGGCCCTTCTGTCCTCTCACTGGGCTTTTTCAGGAGGTGTTTCACTAATCAGACACACCCAGTCTCGTGTTTTTGTTCACTTTTTACTGTCTTTCACCCACACTATTCCTTATTTCTTTCATATTTTGCTACCTAAAGGCTCAGCAGAACTTCTTGTTGATTAGAGGGAATTCTAGGGTGGGAGCAGAAGTTATTTTTTAACTACTACTTCTTTAGTCCCAAACACCAACATCCTGGAAGGGCACAAGAGACGTTTTTTTAGGAAACTCTTCAAAGAAACAAGCCTCTTTCTGTCTGTGTGTCTGTCTTTCTCAGCTGCTTGACCAATTGCAACTGAATTTGACAGTGATAAAGGTCTCAGAGATATTACATTCCTATGAGTTTCATGAAAAATAGCTGGCTGAATGAGCAGAGAGACCACAATTAATCTCTCCAGTAGGGACAGCTGCATGTCTATTGTTAGAAACCAGAGGAGGACAGTAGGCATGAAAGTCACAGGAAACAGATCCAACATCTCCTTTTCTTTCTGAGCTTGTCCCTGGTGAGTCGAGACTTCACTTGCCTTTTCTCTACACACTTTTACCCCTAACATCTGTGCAAACCCTAACAAAGGATATCTTGTGGCATTCTGGAAAGCAGATTGCATCTTCCCCATCAAATCTCTGCTGAAAGAGGCCAGAAACCTGTCAGGTTTCAGTTCACAGGTGATGAGAATACCCATCCAAGCCAAGGCCATACAGGCCCACCCCAAGCCAGCTGGGTTTCTTGTCACCTAGAGGTGAAACTTTGTCCACAGTTCAGAAAAACAAAGCCTGAGCATGTCTCAGGCAGAAACTAAAGATAACCTGCAGCTTTGATCTAGTGTTCAGAAACTTCTGTGTTTTGATAAGAGCAGGGTGGGTCTGATTCTCTCATGTCTCTTAAAAAGAGAACAGCCAAATCAGCTCAGATCAAAACCAGTCCTCTGCAGTGTCTTGTCTCCGACAGAGGTCAAAATAAGGTGCCTGAGAAGAATTTAATAACAGAATAAGCATGTAACTATTTTCCCTGAATATTCTTTGGCTTCCAGCAATTAGTGGATTGGGGATCCCAGAGCCAGAGATATTAGAATCATTAAATCATTTAGGTTGGAACAGACCTCTAAGATCATCAAGCCCACCCAGTAACCCCGCACTGCCAAGCCCACCACTAAACCATGTCTCCAGGTGCCACATCCATGTGTCTTTTAAATCCTTCCAGGAACAGTGACTTCACCCCTTCCCTGGGCAGCCTGCTCTAGTGCCTTACAACCCTTTCTGTGAAGAAATGTTTCCTAATATCCAACCTAAACCTCCCCTGGGGCAACTTGAGGCCATTTTCTCTAGTCCTATCTCTTGTTACCTGCAAGAAGAGAGCAAGACCCACACACTGATTATATCTGAGCTGTCAATGGATTTGTCTCCCAAGAACCTGTATGCATTTTTAGCATCCACAACATTCCTTGTTATGGATTTCCATAGCTTACTAATAACTCGTTTGTTTTAAGCCTGCCACCTGCAAGCTTTATTTTGTGATTCCTACCTGTTACCCTGGGAGCAAGCACTGACCATCAGCCACCTGTATTTCACGTTTGAAATTTCATGGCTTATGTGGTTATTTGCTGACTGCTTACCCTGTACATCCTGAGCAGAAAAATATTACCAGATCAGGTAATCATGTCTAGAGCTGGGTTGTCATCTTACATTTTTTCTCTAGCTGTAGACAACTCTTTGAGTTGCCAAGTAATGGAGAATCAACTCCAGTGACTCCAATGGTATTTCTTGTGTGCTTTTTATTTGCATTCAGGATAAATCCCACCCTGGTCACATGAGCAGCAGATATAAGCACCAAATGAAAAAGAAAGCTTTCAGTTTGAGAGTACAGACTGTAAACATCATGACTTCAGTTCCTGATGCACTTAGTACAATGCTTGCTCTCCTGTCCTCTTGTTTTTTCCCAGTGCTTAGGAGCAATTCAAAACTTCTTAAATTAACTGAATTTTTGTTCAGCATAGACTGGAGTTTTTGGTCATCTGGTTAAGAGAATCTGGCAACCAATGCCTGTTGGAGGGATTACATTTTTGAAAGCTGAAATATCCCAAATACCTTGCTTTCTGTCATTGCGATTGGTGTGCATCACTCTTCCCAGCGAACCAACTTCTGGATAACGTGCTCCCACCGTCAGGTTGCATTCATGATTCTGTCAGGCTGGTTATTTCTTTTTCTGAAACTAAGCAATCGTTATTAAACCAGCAACTGTCATCTGATGCCATAAAAACCCAAATGATAGGTGACAATCCATTCATCTTTTCTCCATCATCCAGTCCCTCTAGAAATCCTCTATGAAGGTTAACTGCCCAAGACCTCTCATGTAGCAAAGAGGATCTGCAGGGCTGTGGAGTGTCACGTATAGCAAAAGCTTACACTGGACTGGCTTCTGGAGACATTTGGCTGGAGCAATACTGGGGGACATGTGCAAAGTGAGATCTCTTCCCCCACATCAATACATGACAGATCTCAATATTGCTTTCAGTAAATCCTTAAATGCATTGTTCAAGTGGAATGCAGCTGGTTTGATCAAGACAGGGAATGGAAATGGCTCGGAGGCTCCAGCTGTCTTCCTGGTCTCTCTGCAAGAGAGGCAGCTGAACTGCCAATGCTCCTATATGGAGTCAGGACTGCATGATTCTGCCAGCCCAGGGGAAGAGAGTTTCCAGTACTCAGCCCCATTATTCCTGTTTTCAAGCCTTTTCATCACTGGGTTCCTGCAAATTTCTTCCAGGTCTGCTAAGTGGCTGGTTCTGTTGGCAGAACACAGCTTCAGGCTCTTTGTCTCTTCCTGTGCAGCAGTGACAGCTCCGCTTGAGAAGATGCCCATGGCTGTGCCTGTTAGCACTCTCACAGTCTCATATTCTTGCTGTAATACTGTGAAGATTTGAGACTGGGCTATTTCTGGGCCAACAGGGTTATCATCCTGGTGTTTCTTCTTCCTTACTTAATGATTCCTCTTTGCACCACATCCCTCACGTTTCTGCCAAGCAGATTTTGTTGCATTGACTTTCTTTCCAAAGCCTGCCCAGAAGGACAGCTTTCCTTCAGCCAGGACACAGAAAGGGCCTGTGTCTCTAGAACCATCAATATTTTTCTTGAGATGATAAATGAGCTGCCAATAAACCAAGGCAGCTGCCAGATCCATCTGAGAAACAGACCTTCAGACCCGATTTATCCGTGCTTGGTTTATTCATGTGTCCGGAAACTTTGGGATGCAAACAGAGGGCTAACCACTCTGAGGCAGCCACTTAGAATAAGATGGTATAGATTGATGCAGGGGGAGTTTATGGACTGGTTCAGGTACATTAGCCATTACTTCGTGCTCGCCTATCTCAAACAAGAAAATGGCTTCATATTTGTCATAGGGAACACCACAGAAAAGAAACAAAGCTTTCAAAACAAGACCTAAATTCTCATACTTGCTGTATCATTCAGTTTGTTTTTCTTCATCTCTTCTGGCCTTTCTTGCCTATAGTTCAAGTTTTTGCATAAGCTGTGAAATTTTGTTGTCAGGAGTTTTCTGAGGAGATGAGGCATGGCTGATTGCATTGTGCCTGGAGGGATGGGAGCAGTTTATGTGCTTCACTGAGTAAGGTTTGCAGGGAGACCAGTCTGGTTTTAAACCAGACAACACAGCTAGGAAAAGCAGGTAGCCTCCGTGTTTAGGATGCTTTGCTGGGCAGCAGGCGTTTGTGTGTCTCATATACATTCACCCCAAAACTTCTGACCTTATTTTTTTCGGTTTCAACCAACAAGAGTTCTCAGCAGTATTAAGTTTGGGCAAGTTTGATGAGAACAGGCAGCTGAGCAAAGGAAAGGGACTCAAGAAATGCCTCTGCTGGGGGCAAGGCTGGAGGGAGTGTAAATGTTACTGCACTCCAGAGGGTCTGTCTGGAGGAGTGACCGCAAAATGCTCCAGCACGGAGAGAATTTCAGCTGGCACACGATCCATATTGCTGGAGGAACCCAGGTTGGGGACCTGTGTGATGCAGGAGCACCAGCTCCAGCTCTTTGCTCATGAGGGGGCTCGAGGAAGCCCCGAGGCAGGAAAACCAGCGAGGAGAGCGCTCGGTGACAGCTCTCGGGAGCACCAGCCCGATGCCTGTTCGCGCATCCCCGTGGCCGTGTCTCAGGCGGGGCTGGTCCTGCCGGAGCGGAGCCGCGCATCTCCCGCTTGCTGGAGCTCAAGTGCCCTCTTCTGGCACCGACCGTGCCATCCCTCCGTGGCAGCCGGCTGAGAGCAGGGCATGCTTTCCTGATGGTTGCTAAAATCAGGAACAAAGCAGGTTTTTTCTCCCTTTGCTTCCCCTCTGTGTCCGGACTGCCCTGGCGGCAGTAGCGGTTGGAGGATTCGGAGCATCCCTCTTGCAGCAGCCTGGCCAGGTCTGAGCTTTCCTGTGACCCAGGGCTGTCAGGAGATTGTGTTTGCATCTGAGCTGATTAAATAAAAATACTTTTATTCTCTTTTGTCTTCTTTCCCCTGCCTTATCAGTTGTAAATCTGTATCTATCTTGATTTACGCCAGCTGAGACTGGGGTGGCCTTTTCCTGCTCATGTTCCCTGCTCTCTGTTGTATCAATCCTCTCTTGGCTATTCCTGACCTGTTGATGTCAATAGTTTTCACTGTGAATCCCCACGGGATCTAGATTTGACCTCTATCGATTACCAAGAGATAGTTGGTGATGAAATGAGGGGAGAGGGGAATGTGCAGCAGCTGTCAGAGAAGTCCCCATCCTGGCTGGAAAAGGAAAGTTTGGATACACTTGTTAATGTCAGCTCAAGGTCAGCAGTACACAGCACAGCAACTGCATCTGTCTGCAGAGGCATTTAAAATCAGCCTTAGGAAAAAGGAGTTTCCTGCACTGCTTTATCACATCAGTTACCATCAGAGGCCTTTGCATGTGCTTTGGATTTTTCTCATGTTTGAGGAACATTTCAAGCCATAATTGATTATAGCTGAATTTGTGTTACAAAGTAGGGAACAGCAGGTCAGGACATTTACGCTATGAGACAAGACTGAGCCTGATTCCCATTTAGATGCTTTACAGCAGAAGGGCAGTGGTTTTTTCCTCTGGTTACAAACAGTGCCTCAGCTCAGTATCGAGTGCAACACTGTATTAATAATTCTGTACTTATTGTAAGCCCTCTGAATGCAAATCCCTTGCACATGAGCTGGATTGGCATAAACCACTTTGGGAAGTACATACACAATTTATACTGCCCTCCACTGCCTTTATGAGGAGTAAGAGGAGCTGGAGCCAAGATTACCAGGTTTTGCAAAGTGCCAAGCTGAAAGTGAAAATCCAGCTTCTCCCTTCAAGGTGAAAAGGACATAGGCAGTTCTGGTGGTTTTGGTCTGCCCGAGGATCTTCCTGCAGTGGTCTCTGCTCTGTTATATGCACTTTTAAACTGTCATATGCTGGCATTGTTTGTTCCTGGTCGTTTCACTATTAGTTTAGTAGGGTCTCAGAACTGAGGTTTGGGAAATGTGACTGCTAATAATGTGATTTTATTTAAACTCTGTGCCTGTGTTCCATCTCACTTTCCATCTCAGAGCTGGGTGCTTAGGTGGAATTTAGGCAGAGATGGTCTGTGGCTGCAGATAAGTACAGCGCCCTTGCAGTGCTACCAACCAAACCCAGGAGTGCAGGGACAGGTAAGACCATGTGCCAAGAACTGAAATGAGACAAGCTAAGAGTTTCCAGCCAATGCAAGCTGAGATGTTAAAGCACTTTATGTGAACAGATATAATAGAAGAATGCAGACAATACTCAAAATTTACATGATGACTTTCAAAGTGATTACCTGAAATATGACATAAGGATAAAGTGAATATAGCCAACTTCTAACATTTCACTTTAAGGCTGCTGCTCTGCATAGGAAAATTTATATGCGTGAGTGCATGCATACATTAGATATGTACATACACCAGAACTTTTTTTCTTAAGTACATTCTCAAGATTCATGAAGGAAATGAATGATGACAGCAAAAGAAACTTGCAGGCCTCTCTATGTGTGGGGAAGTTCCAAGCCACCACTGCAGTGAACAAAGATGCCCCTCTATCAGGCCTCTGCAGACAGAGCTGGAAGTGGAGCAGCCCAGAGTAACGGTGCTGAGAAGTTGGTACAATAACGAGGCAAAGCAAAGCAGAGCCTAACAGGATGACAGCACGAGGCACCAAAAATAGGTGGCTTTTGTATGACTATAATAGCACCACCTGCTTTCAGAACGTTAGTCATCCTGTAAATGTGTCCATTCCAGTGAATATCCTTGAGGGAGTTGACACAGAAATCCATAGAAACGAGGCTCTGAATCTGAGCAGAGAAAAGGGAGAAGAGCAGGGATGCGTGAGGCTGAAAGGAGCTGCTGGCGGGGGAAAGGAGCAGCCTGGGATTGCGTGTGTGGGTGTGCATGGGCTAGCAGAGAAGTTTGCATGCTCTTGAAGGGAAGAATTTGTTTCCTTCTCATCAAACCCCAGCCCCTGCCGCTTTCTTTGATTTTTCTCTAGCAGGGCCAACCTGGGCACTCAGCGATGATAAATAACCCAGTATTACAAGGTGACATGCACAGTGACACGATAATATGGAGAGAAAGAGAAGAACCCAGAGGGACATTGTTTCTGTCATTTATTTCCCCAGTGTGCTCTGCAGCTCGGGCAGTTTGGGAACCCCATCCCACGGCTCCATCCGCAGCCTGGCGAGCGGCCAGGGAGGGGAGCTGGGCAAACCTCGCTGGCATAACCAGTCCCTTAAAATGCTGTGTTTTCCTCGTGAGCTTTGTCTGCGCTGACCTTGGCAGGATGCTTCAGCCCTGTTTTGATTGAGGGCCTTTTGGGACCTCGTGTTTGATCTGAGGTGAAGGGGTCGCTCTGCACGTCACGGTGTCACGATACCTGCGCTCGGCTGTGGCTCCTCCGCCATCCCCCCGCCTGGCCTGGGGGTGGTCACACCACCTCCCTCCCTCCTTCCCTCCCCTGCCCGCCTTTCCTGGTTAGCAGCTTTCGGCTCTGCCATCGTAACAGGGTTTGGGTTTGTTTTTTTTTAACATTGCGTTTCTGTGCCGTTCCCTGGATTTTGTCAAAGCAAACAGAGAGCAGAAGTGGTGTTGTGCTGAGACGCACGGAGCGTCAGCGGGGCTGAGCCCTCGGCTCCCCCGAGCAGGGTGCTGTGTTTGGGCTCGCGGAACAGCGAGTTGTCGCTCTCTGTTGGACCAACATAAGGAAGGAAAAAAGGCAACATTTTGCCAGAGGGTTTTCTGGCCATTTACTGGTGACTAGGGATGTTGAGACGTGGGGATCTGAATGTGTCTGTGGCTCTGTAAAGAGCTTTGCGGCCTCGGTGCCTGTCCTTTCCTCTCCCAGTTTTTTCTTGGATGAAAATGCAGGACGGGAGAAATGGCATTGTCTAGACGATGACACAGTGCTAGGACACAGTCTAGTGAGATAAAAGGAAAATGGAACAGGCATACAGAGCAAAGTGATTTGCCTAAATCTGCACAACCAGATCTCCTGACTCCTTCACTCTCCCTCCTGTGGCTTCTCCTTAGGAGATGAAGTTGATTGATTGAAATTGCCCTTTTTACTGATTACCATTTTAATAATCTAACCAGTTATGTCAGAAATCCAGCATGAGGGGTGTTTTGTTTTGATGCAATCTGTTTGTTACTTGTATTTCTCACAGGTGGGCACCAAAATCAAACTAGTTGGGTACTCTTTTTATTTACAGTTGGGTTTGTGTCCTTGTCATTCAGGTATAGTGTGGTGTTACTGCTGCAGCTGCATTCTCACATGACAGGGGAATATTCTTGTTACAAGGAAATGAAAATTAAAAACAAAAATGTCCCACTCCCCACCCATCCCGGGGGGAAAAAAAACCCCAAACACAACAACAACAACAAAGCCAACAAACCAATCTTCAAAAATAAATCTTGATCTCATAGGTCTTGGATAAAATGTCTTTGCATATCCGTGCGTGCTTCATCTCCTTGGCAATTGTCATCCTGTGTACAATTCCTGTTTTATGAGTGTGGGATGGGAACTATTGCTGTCTTCTGCTTTGACATTTCTGTCTCCTCACCGCCCTCTTTGCCTGTTGTTCGTTTCTTCTCATGCCACATCTGACTGGTTTTCAGTGTTGATGGGGAGTCTTTGCCTTGGAGTTTTGCATGACTTACACTTAACTGACCACCCCATTCCTTTGAGGTTTTAAACAGGTGAATAACAACCTGGCTTTGTGCCCCAGGGTTCAGATTCTTGATGGGTTTTCCCACATGCTGTCAGCCTGAAAATAAATAACACCTGCAAGAAAAAGGGACTAAAATCATGCTAAATCTCCTCTTTTTGCTGAGAGCCAAACGGACTAGTGGCTGGAATGCAAGAAGAAAGGATATTCCTATTCCCTGCTCATTTGGCTGACAGCGTAATCACTCAGAGTAATAAATCTTCATTGGAAACTTAGATGAAAATGGAAAAGGAATGAGAGTGCTTTCAGAGAAGAAGCTGGGAGGGGGCTTTTGTCTCTGCTGAAGCCCGGCCTCAGAGGGAGAGAAAAAGGGCACAGAAGCCCTGGGTGCAGAATGGGCCTTAGTGCCCAGGGCCGTGCCTGTTGGCTCGTCCCCCTCGGCCCCAGTCATCCCCCAGTCCTGACCTGTGCCCTCTGCTCCCCGTAGCCCTGGGTTTGAGGAGCAGGGATGTGTGTCTGCCCAATGCACCTGAGCAGCATGACAGGGCACAAATAGGGGCCAGGAATAAACGGTGGAGATCTAGAGCAGCTGGCTACCTGCTGTGCTTGCTCTGTAACCCTTCAGAAGCCAGCACTTTCCCACAGCCTCATGAGCAAAAAAGGACAAAAAAAAAGCAACCACAGAGCTGAAACATTTTATTTCCCCCGCTGGGCCTGCCAATTAACCCTGTCAGGAGCTGGAAAGCCACAGTGGGCGCATCAACAGACAATGAGTTGCAGAGGGGGAGTGCTGGAGGAAGGCAGAGCAGGGATCCAATCACCTCCCCACAGCCCTGGAAGAGCTGAGCTGTGGTGCAGGGACAGTGGGAGCCAGTTTGCAGGCACCTTCATGCTTCAGAAACTGCTGCAGGGCAAACAGAGACGCCGAGCACCAGCCCCTGGTGGGATTCTCTCCTCACTGCCTGACTGCTGTATGTCTGTCTCTTTGCAAATGCTACTGTTCTTTCTCATCCTCGTCCTCCAGTCGCTGTGTATTCTGGCTTTGCAGCGTGTTTGGGGATGTTGAAGGGACTGGAAAGAAGAAGGAGGCAGCAAAGACTTTCCCCTCTCCCAAAACTCCCTGCCTGCAACTCGTACTGCTCCTGATCTGCTTTGGTGCTTGGTTCTTTGTGTCTGGGCAAGCTGATTACCTCTTCCTTTGCTCCAGGGAATGGAAAGTTTGAGCTGGACTTAAAATAGTGCTAATTGTGTGAGTGGGATGAAGGACGGGCCACACAGGATGTATTTTTTTGTTCCTCTTGGTCAAGTGCACCAGGTGATGTGTAGAGAGCTGTGTCAAGATGAGAGACAGTGAGCAGGGCAGGGTATCCTTCACTGTGAAGATGATGAAGAACTGGCTGTACATTGGGGCTGTTTGGCATCTTGGGTGCAAGTTTGTTCAAGTTACTTGTCTAACTCCTGCATCACCGGTTGTGTTTCTCTTGAAATCATCAAAGTGACACCAAAGATGAAATCTGCCCCACAGTCACCTCTGTAGATTTTGGATCAACAAAGGACGCTGGCAACAAAGCAGAGAGGCAGGCACGGTGCTTAATTAGCATTGCTTTGATTCCTCTCTGCAGAAAGCAATCCTTCTTTCCACTTGTTACTTTCTTTGGGAATAAAAATCAGGTGTCGCCCCATCTGCTGTGGGACTGGCACAATGGTGCTGCATGTGGGTACGGGTGAGACCAGCCCTGTGAGCCTTCTTGTCTCCCTGGCCTCACACCTCATCCCACACACTTCCCAGCTCCCTAATCCTCTCGCTGCTAATTGCCTCTGGACGCTGGTGCCTGCGAGGGGGTGACGCGCAGCGCTCTCCCAGCCTTGGCAGAGAAAGGCGGAGTGGCTGTGGCTGTGAGGAACAGCACAAATGGAAAGCCAGGGGCTGTTTTGGGGCTGAGTGATGCAGAGTTAATATTCTGACTCTCGGGCCATGAAATCGATCTTCCAGGTGAATTTGTGGCCTCTTGAATTCATTTTGGGCACGACACGCACCTCAAATGGAACGGGCTGCAGCTCTTGACGTCAGTAAATGCTTTCTGCCCTGCAAAAGAACACGGCTTGGATTTCATCTTGTTTTTACACCTTCACTTCTCCTTGTAAGGCTCATTGTCACCAACGGGTCTGGTGTCATCCAACTGCGGCAGTGAGACCAACACTCTGTGCTGCAGAAATTCCCAGAGCACAACACTCGGCAGCTGCCAAAGCTTTCTGCTGGCACCTGCTCAAGGCAAGAGAGAGAGAAATATCACTTTGTGTGCCTCATTTCATTGCTGCCTACCAGGAACCAGCAGGGACAGCACTTTGCTCCTCTGCTTGAGAGACACACAGGTTAGATGAGTGAGGCAGACACCTTGAGCCTCTGCGGCCTTTGCAACAGCTCACATCCCCTTTTTCCCATCCCACTTTTTTCCAGCCAGATTGTAGCTGCCCCATATCACTGTTCCCTGGAAGGCTGGCACAGAATGGCATTTTGCTGTGCTTTTCTTTTGCTGTTTCTCACCTGCCAAAGTCCTTCCTTTAAATGTCACAAGTCTAATTATTTTGGGTATGAGAGTTGGCGATGGCTGCATTTGGGCAAACAACAAAAGGATTCTTTCAGCAAGGCAGGAAGGACGATCAGATATTTCTTGTGGTTATGGGGACAATTCTCACCAACTTTCTTCATGCAGCTTCATTCCCTCCGAACTCATGGGTGTCTGCTGTCTCCTTGTCTTTCCATCTAAACTGAGATACAAAATGTACTAAATCCCTTCTTTATGGAAGAAATTCTGCAAGTTGAGAATATCAGCTGTTGTGCCTCTCCCTTTTCCATCCAGCTCAGCTCTGAGCAGTGGAGCAGACAGTTTGAATGACAAGAGGAGGCATCCTTAATCCAGACATTACACAAAGTGCAGGTGGGAGAAAGAGTGAATGTAGCGCCTGTCACAGCCCTGCAATGAACAGTCCAGACTGCCTGGAAGGCACAGAAACAGTGCAGGGAGCACATTGTGCTGGTCCTTGCCTACCTGGAGCTAAACAGGGCCTTTCTCTGAAACTGCCAACAAGGGGTGGGCGTGGCTGTATCTGCCTGGTGCTGGTTTGGTGGGCGCTGTGCTGGCCTGGGGACGTGACACGGGCACACAGTGTGTGCAAAGTTCCCTGTCAAACTCAGTCATCCTTTCCTCAGTTCTCCAACAAGCAGCAGGAGAAGGATTGTACCCAGCCTGCAAAGCTGGCTGTGATGGCTTCCCCTTCCTCCTGCAGCAGCAAATTGGCAGGGTGACCTGAGAAAGTCATGGAGGCCCATGTGCTGTCAGTGAGCTGTGCAGCTTCTTGTCCATCTTCCCTTAAACCTGCCGGGTCTCCCTTTTCTCATTCCCTGCTGCTCATCCCACGTTCTCCCCCGGTCCACAGGCTAAGTAATGCCTCTGTGCTCTGGCTCTGCCACATCCTCTCTTTTGAATGCTGTCAGGTTCTTAATTTCCTTGATTTTTGGCAGCAAGGAGCTCCCCAGATCACCAGGGTATGTGGGGAAGTAAGCCCTCCATGAAAGGTCTAGTCCTGCCTGGTCTGTGCTCTCTATACCACTGTATACTCTGTCAAAGCTTCAGCTTAACTGCACAGATATAAAACTGAATTAAACTGGGAGGTGTATAACTTCATCACCACAAAATGGCTTTACAATGCCTAGATAAAGTATGAAGAAATATTTTGTTATATTTATTTTAATTGTGTTAGGGAAAAGATCTTTCCCTCCTAGGAAAGTGGTAGAGACAGTATAGAAATGGGAAATAAATGCTCTTTTCCAGTGCAGAGAATGTAGCCACCAAAACAGCTGGCGTGCAGCAGAAAATTCAGGCAATGAAACTACCCAAACTTGTTTCCATGTCCCACTAGGATGAAATGCACAAAAACGTAATAAAAGGAATCATGATTTAACAGTTAAGAGTGAATCAGATAAAAAGCCCTCTCTCTTCTTAGTGCTATTCGCTGCACAAGGCAGAATACGGGGAGGTTAATTATATTTCAAAGTCGGTGCTCTTTAGGGATGGGCCAGTTTATTAGGAGAGGCTGGAATTGTTAAAGACAGATTTTCTATGCATCAAAACAGTTCATATGAGGCTCAAGGCTTGGCTGGTCTGACCTCAGGCAACACTATGCACTTTGATAAAGCTTTTAGTGGCAATAAAGTTTTACTGAATAGTACTAAAGATGAATCAAACTGGGAGACATAAGGCAGAGGAAATTTTGAAGTATTCACCCAGTTTTTGCAGTCAGGGCTTCAAGAACTTTCTGATCCAGAGGATGCATCAGGCTATCTTTAATAGCCACTGATCTGTTTGTGATTCCCAATTTAGTATCTAAATATTATTTAGAGTGTTGACTCAAAGGTTAGTAATCTCTAAGATAAAAATGTAAGAAGATGATACAATAGCTTAAAAAGAAATAAAAGACGACAGTATTTTTTCACTAGCTCATTCTGTAAGAGAGGGCAAGAAATAAATGCATAAGCAATAAAAGGAACAATACGTTTTGACCAGTATTTTCTTGACCTCATATGGAAGGCTCACTTGGTAAGATGAACACCCATGATTTGGAGGGCAGATCGACTGTGTTTCTTCCAGTCCTGCACTGGTACTGCAGCACTGCTACCCCTCCTCTGGTTCAGGATGCCACTGGATGGCCAGTGCCCCCCAGCCTTGGACTACGTCTTTGTGGGGGCATTTTCCAGGTTCTAGCTGTCCTGCAGTAGAGGAACGTGCATCCCCTCGTGACTAAATGTGCGACACTGGGTCCAGACAAGGTTGAGTAATTTGTAAAATGAGAAGCATTTTTTTTGAATTTACATTTGGGAATGACTGGGATCTACTTTAATCGGGATAGCGTGGAGAACTGGGGACTCTCTGATAGACTTGTTTGTGTTGCCCTAGGAATGGGGATGTTAAGATATGTTGGTTAGCTAATGGCAAAATACAATGCCTGACATCCAATATTTTCCTTTTTCTTTCTGGTGTGGTCTTGCTTGTTGCTTTGTGACTGAATTGTTCTAGGGAGAAGATGTTTCCATCCTCTGGATGTGAGACACATTTCCGTGCAAATCTTCTTAAGCGCTTGCTGAACTTTTGGGAGTAGAAAGCTCTGACAGTGGAAGGGGGACACTGGCACAATTCAGCAGGTCCTGTGAGCCAGAGGTATTTAGTTTGGGGTAAGAAACATAATGGCTTGTTGGCTGTTGTGCTCCAGGAGACGACATTCATAAAGAGATTCAAAATGGAGTTCAGCTGCGCAATCATAACACCTGGACAGTGCTGCAAGCATTTAACGGAGAGTAGCTAATAAAATGCTGTAACACATTGTTGGTGATTGATAGACTACCCCAAAAAGGGGCTGATAAGGAGTTCTCACTGTGTACACAGTGTTCCGTTGTTCCTGGGCTGATGCAATGTGCATTGAAGTGAGGAACAAAATTACTATGAACTGAACATTGAAAGAGCAAACCTTTGTGAAGATTAGATCCTAAGTCTACACTGACTAAACCTTGCTTTTTATTGTCTCTGAAAGTTGTATAATCTCAGGCAAGAAGATAGGAATGGCTCTGAATTCCTATTTTTGTCCATTTTATGATTGCTTGCTCTGAACTGAGGGAAAAAATGAAACGTTTCCTTGACTACGGCACTTGTGATGTCATCCGTGTTGTATTTTTTATTCCCTCCCTTTTAGGTTTCTTTCTGAACTCACCCTCTTTATAGCCTACAGTAGTCCTATAGGTTTTCCTGCTGCTCATTTCACTATTACAGCACGGATCACTCCTCTGTATCTAGGTCAGCCATGGCTGTGTAGAATATTTGCCAAAGCAATGTGCAGTCTGCTCCTAATGTCCGAACTGAACTATGGTATTCCAAAAGGTTACTTTCTATTGCTTTTTATGAAGATGGAGCACAGTCTGGGAAGTTTTGGGTTTAAAATAATTTGATTCTACCTCTTTTTCAGTTTTAGGCTTGACCTCTGTAGCCTGCCCTGTGCTGCAGTGTGATCACTTGGCTAGGCTGGCGTGGGCAGGGTTAGAACTTGTGACAGTTCTCCCTCAAAACTGGCCTCTCACTACCTCATCTCCTTTCAGCTCCTGATCATTTGGAAAAGCCTTCCTTGCAACACATTTGGGTATGACTGGAATCAATCTTGAGGCAATGACAAAAACACCTTCTCTCTAAGATGTGGCTTTTGTTTTGGAGATTGTCATTCCTGTACTCCAGGGCTGCTCATGTAACACAGGAGTGAAATTTCCAAGCAGGCCTTGCCAGAAGTAACTCAGAAGTCACCCAGAATTAACTGTAGCCCCCTTCCCTCTGGCTCACACAAAGGTTACAGTGTTCACTTACAGCAAGGTCTTGCCTGTGCTTAGGCTTTGCAGAGTATCAGCTACGCAGGTGTTTTTGCCAGCTAAAGACTTTGCTGTAGAGATGTAATAATAGATGCAGGTCCATTTGGCTGCTTTTGGGGGGTTATCTTTAAGCAACCTGAATGTCGTTCTTTTTTTCTTTCTGTTCACCTTGATTTCTTTCCTAGCTTAAAAATGCATTACGTGGCTGTGCCACCTGGCTTTTGTGTGAAAAAGGCTGCTGACTTCCTGCTGTAGCCATTTTAGCCTCCCCTTGCTAAAGTTCAAGGCAATTCCCATTTTGTCCTGAGAACTTGCAAATAAATTGCATTGCTTTTGCATTTGTCAACATTAGGAGCTATTTGCTGCACCTTGTCCAAATTACCCAGCAAAGCTAAGGACTCTGTAGAATTTCTTTGCTTGCTTTTTTCCTTCCCTCTCCATGTCCACTTCCCCAATTCTGTGCTGTCAGCAGGCTTAACCAGTTTGTAGTCAGCTTCTCGGAACCATTTATATAAATTAGGCTTAGCAGGGGTTCCGAGGACCGTGTGGCGATGAACATTACTTTGCATTTGTTGACTTTAATTTTCTTTTGCCGTATGTTGACCCAGTTCTAGAGCAGATCTAAATTGTTGGATATTTCTTGGCGGTGTTTCTCACGTCCATTACGCGGCCCCACCGGCAACCGCAGGAACTCTGAAAACGACCTGGCTTGAAGTCATTTACACAGCCTAAAACTGGAGCAGGAAGGGGCGATATTCACTGACCTAATTCAGCAGGTCTTTTAGGTCTCTTAATTAACAATGACTCTGCTTTGCTGTTCTCTAGCCTGATCACTATCTGTTCTCATTTGCTACGCTAACTCCTTGCAGAATTTCTGCTGAACTTGCAGCTTTCTGTGGAGTATTTAGCCAGGCTGCCTAAATAAGTCACAATAAATTGTAGGATGCATACCTTGCTCTTTGATTTACTCCCCTCTCCTTCCCAGCCAAGGGATCTTCTAAAAGTTTTCTGTCATCACTTCTCAACCTTAAAAAATTAAAGCACTTGGATGGAGATCGAAAGCCTGTTATTTGTCTTCAAAATACCCGGCAGTGACTCTGTAGTAGCCAGAAATACTTTACCCCATGCTCTCTAGGATCCCACGTGCAGATCCATCTCTCCAGGACAAGCCCTCAGTGGTGGCAGCAGCTCATGTCACCCATGGGCACCACTGGGCCCTCTGGAACATTCTCTAGACTGGGAAGAATTCACAACCCCTCATTTCACCTCATCTGGTTTCTGAAGGGGTTCAAGAAGGCTACAGGGAGCCTGACACAAATTGACCTCTGCCTCTCACGTCCCTGCCCAAAAGGAGAAAGATGATAATTAAAACGATTTCTTTTAGGACTCATTTAGCCCAATGTTTGTAACACGTGCTGTGGTGCTTCTGGCTGCTCCAAGCTGTATCTAGCAGAGCTCCCAGGAGAGAGAAAATCATGCATGTGCCCCCAGGTCCGCTGTAAATTTGACTGAGTTGATCATGTCTCTGTTTTTCACAGCTTGTCCAGGACTTTTAATGTTTTAACTTAATAGGAATGGACTGGTCGCATTCTCTCAGCTTCAGGGCCTTTACTCGCTATCAGTTTGGAGCAGCTGCCTTTATTTGCTTCTGGGTTTAGGGGAGAGAAAACCCCTCTTGGAGCTCCCCATGGGACTGAATATTTCCATGTAAATTGTATCTGAGGGCATTTTTTGGCCCAGTAATTTTAAGGACAGTATGCTGAAATTAGACTGGCGTGATGTTTTTAGAAAGGCTTTTAGAAACTACAGCATCCTTCCATCCTGCCTCCCTGTTCCAGCTGTTGAGCAGGCAGGAGACTGAAGCAAGTGAGATCCCTGCTTTTTGACAGAGACAACATTTTCTAGCCCATGGATGCCACAGCATCCAGCTGCTGTTTGCCAGCCTGCCATGTCACCAGTACGGATTTGTAATCTGTGCACAACTCCAGCAAAGCAAAGCAGGAGAGCTGCAGGACTTGTTTTGCTGCAGTGTTGGAATAAACACTGTAGAATTGTGCCTTTGTCCATCCAGCACCTGAACAGAAGAATCCTGCCCTTATTGTTGGGAGCAAAATGGTTCATGTAGGTTCATCGCCTTCTCCAAGGCACCCCTGGATTGGCAAGGCAGGCTGCCCGCCCTCCTGCTATCCCCCAAAACTGGGTTTCCAGTGAGACAATCAGCATGTTTCATTCCTCCAGGGAAAAGACAGCCTGGGCTGTATTTCAGTACACTGGGAGTCTCTTGAAAAGGTGAGACCCCTTCTGTTAGTGCCGTAATGGAAGCGAAGCCTAAAGAGAAGAAATGTGACCACTTCAGGGGCACAAAGTCATCGCATTTCTGCTGTTACATTCTGGGAACAAAAATAGCAGGGACAGGTCCCAGCTGCCGGCCACAGCATGTTTGAAAAGGTTATCAAGACATTATAGCATGTAAACAGCAGAGCTATTAGCTCTGGGCTGTGAAAAGTTTCTAACCTTCACCGCGAAAACCTTAAATTATTTTTGAAGTGTTAATGAAAGTCAGCTCACCAAAGATGGATGTGGAGCATGGAATTGCATTAGACAAATGGCAGAAACATTTTAATAGTTATTGCTTTGAGAGCCCCCCTCTGAGAGGATCCGAGGGGGTTGGAGACCAGAGACTTTCATGAGCCTTTTTTCACAGGGGTAAACAATGTGTGGTTTATATCGAGCGATTTACAGAAGCACACAGACATTGTGGGTTTGTTTAGCACGTGTTTGGGAATTTTTCTTACCTCCTTCAAAATCTTGGAAGTGCCTAGCAGCTCAAGGGTGTTTAGCATGGCTTTAAATCTCCTGCTGCCCTGTTCAGCAAGGGAGTCTCAGTCTGACCCTGCAGGTGATGGCACGTAGGTGTAGGCTGCCCTGTCATGGAGCTGCCTCTGGAATGGGTGGGAAACAGCCACAGGCAGAGCCTGGGTGCCATCCAAGCAAATTAGCAAACCCCCACCCAGTTCAGCAAGGGCAAAGCTCCTCCTGTGTCTTTATTTTATGGGTACGTGCTACTGAAAAAATTATATCTAGAGATACAGATATATATAGATGTATCTATATATATTTACATACGCACACTAGTGCATTGCACTTCCCTGTGCATATGCATATGTGTTTTGTGCAAATGTATATAATTCAATTACTTAATTGCTAATTAACTCTAATAGGCACTTGGAGAGAAAAGCTGCACAGAGTGTGCCCTTCATCCAGAAGTGCCTGTGTGAGCTGCCCCCTTTGCACTGCACATGCAGCCGGAGTTTAACACCACAGCATCACCCCCAGTCTGCCTCAAACAGCACAAAATGAACCCCAAACTGCAGGTATTCCATGGGCAATGTTTAGGCTGGGAGGGACGAACCTTTAAAGATGAAGGTGCCTTGACCTGTTACAATGGTTCTCTTCTGCCCTCAGTCACATCGTGACTGCGTGCATATATTTTCCCAATTTGGTTTCTATTAGGAAAGCTGAGTCTTGCCGAGGCCTTTCGATTCCGTGAGGGATTTTCACAAATGCTCACCTGGGCCACAAGGGTATAGTAAGTGCATAATTCTCTGCAGGATTGGAGCCAGGGGAGCCCTGTGTTGTGTTGGCACAAGTGTGCTGTGCCCGGGAGTATCTGCTAATGTTTCATGTTAGAAGATCGAGAAAAGAGGTGAATGTGCAGGCTGCATCTGTATTTAAACACTGGGTTAACTGTGAGCAGAGACAGATTTCAGCTGAGTCCCCTGCACTGAGCAGCACCAGGCCTGGATGAGGTTCTTATCTGATCATTTGGGCTCCTTCTCTGAGATCCATTTGATGCTTTTTGCTTCCCTTACACAATTTTGCAGGTAGAGCCAATTTTATATGAAATACTTCTCTTTCTTCCAGTCACTTTTTATTGTCAGGTCAGATATTTCCCCTCTCCTCCCCTTTTTGCAACCAGAGGGAGAAACAAGCCTTTCACCAGCTCCATAACCATTTCATGCATAATAACGTTTTAGGCTTTTATTACTCTGTTGAGACAAAGCAGGCTCTGATGAATTTCAGTTCAGCACAGAATCGACCATGCTACAGTATCCAGTCACACAGAGAAGAAAACCTCTCTCCAATTCTGGAACAGGTTGAAAGACCAGCAACTGTGATTGTAATACCAGAGTCAATAAAGCTTAAAGCTCTGTCTGGCTTCCCCACTAAGGAAGGTGAAACAAAATCTTCCTACCCCCTACAAATCAATTTTGAAGCCATGGCATGGTGATGACGTTCATCGGCATTTTCATTGCATAAATGTGGACTCATTTCTACGCCGAGTGTGCTCAGTTAAAGGGACCCCAGCAGCCCAGGCAGGCTTTGTAAATGAGTTAATTTCTGGCACTGCATCTTCTCCTAATCCTTGCTTCAATGTTTTTGAACTTTTACAGTTATGAGTTCCTCTACATTATTTTGGTTTTTTTTCATTCTCTCCCTGCTTTCTCTGTGCTTGCAAGAAAAGCTTGAAGGAAAGGGAATGCACCAGTGAAGCTGGAATCCAGCATTGCCAGGTGTATTTGGGAGTCTTTTAAAATTTTTTGAGTCTATTTTTAGGTCTGCATACAGTTGCATTATTAAGCTTTTCTCTCCAGCTGTGAAGCCTACAATTGCATTTTAAAATGAATGCAGGGGAAATCTCAAGTAATCACACAGCTCCCAGAGCCTAGACTCTTACAGGAGACTCCGTAGACCTGAAAAAAACCTGCAATTCTTTGTAAGCCTGGCTTCATAACCTGGGAGGAGGAGGAGGAGGAGGAGTTGGATGAGGTGGCAGCTCTCTTTCCGATTGTGTGCTCTGCCTGAGTGGCCAGACTTCTGAGCCAAGCAAGTGAGGTCCCAGCTGGGCAAGTCCCCTCATGGACACTGTCACTGTGCAGCTCCCACACCTCCGGCTGTCCCACCTTCACAGTGTTTGGTTCAATGGTGGATGTTTCTGTGTTCCTGCTGATCCCTCACGTACTCACATTGTTCCACTACATTTTCCTTCCCTGTGGAAAGCACCACACCCGTGTGCCAGTGCAGCTCTGTGAAGCCAGATATTGCACAGGACAGGCAGAGCCTGCCTTGATCAGCCAGGCATTAAATTTACATCCAGGCTAAGCTAAACCCTCCCTGTATTATTCTTGGAATTTGAAGTTAAGGTAGCATCCTTCTGAGTAAAGTGGCGTGGAAAACCTTTGTACAAGTGACTCAGGCAGCCAGCAGCAACAGCTTTGAGCTTGATTTGACTGGAAAGATTCCTACAGCTACTTGGAGTATCACACAAGCTTCCAAGGAGAAAGACTTGGGGGAAATTCAGTGGAGGCTTCATATTTTTCTTCAGACAGCAGCTGAATAGGAACTGTTTCCTTAAAATGTTTCCTTACTCATGTTGAGCCTTTTTCCTGTGAAATGCAACCATGGTTAGCCTGGGATGAGTTCTCCTCCTCACCAATAGTTATGTAAAGAGTTTTCTGCCCCTTGGACCTCTCCTGAGAGTTGACTAATGTATTTCAGGAAATGTCATAGCACACTTCTGAGGCAAGGGATGATGCTTATTACTGTACTTAAAATAGATGAACTGAGGCAAAAGACGGGTGAAGGTTTTTACAGGCATTTAAAATACAGTTGAGTCTCTCCCAAGACTTTATGAAAGACCTAGGGTTTGAACCTATTTTAATTCCAGCAGTGTCCTAGGAATTCTGATGGCTTCTTAACTCTTGTGGAGGTTTTAGCTGTGTTTTTGCACTTGGCCCAAAGCAATCCATGGGACAACATTTTAGGTTCAAAAAACCCATGTGGGCAACCCAGACATCTGGGTCACGTATCCAATACCTTCGTGTCCTGTTGGATGCTAGGAAACTTTCCCTTATTTTGTGCCATGCAAGGGAGGGCAGCAGGACAATGGTCCTGAGACCAGAAATGCCCTCTGCTGCAAGGAAATTTGCTTTCCACAAGGCAAGCACTTGATTCAGCACCTCGTGCAGGCATCTTGTCAGTTCAAATTGAGCTTTGACCACCTCAGCTGAGGAGAATTTGGCACCACCACATCTCTTTCCAGTGCATCATTTCATGGTTACTGTTTGGAGTGGGGAGAGAAAGAGATTTAAAGAAATTAAATTAAAGGAATAATAAAATTACATAAAAGTTTCCTGAAGGGTTTAAATATGCTGCTCTTGGCAATATAGCTTCATTTTCTGTATAATCCTTGCTTTACAGCCTTTGCAAGGGGTAAAATCTGTCCCGCAGGGTAAATTTTCCACCCCACTTGTATCCAAACCTCTTGACTCTATTGACATTCATGTCTTCAATTCAAACCCAAATTACAGTGGCATAAGCCTCCATTTAGCAATGGTGAAGCTAAAAACGCTTTGGGATTTGGTTTAGCTTAGCTGAAATATATCAAACCTTCTCCCAAATGATTAGTTCTGGAGCTGCTCAGGAGAACGTGATTTCTTAAGGCGTGTTTATGGCACTGTGTTTTTATTAATATCAGAAATTCCTTAAGTCCCACCCCATCTCTTTTTCCGGTTTCCTTTCTCCTCTGTTTTCTGACATCAGCATGGATGTGCAAAGTCACTTTGCTAAATATGAAACAGAACTGAATGTTTTCAGGCTTGGTAATCCTTGTGAGGAAAAACAAAAGGCAAGAACGAGAATGAAGGAGCTGTTCTGATTATGAAGCCAAAGCAACACTAGCAAAGGATGCTCCACTCCTGAACATGAATTACACATTTTTGGCAGAGCCTAGCCCTCACACCTGGGCAGCCCTGCACTACAGCACTCAGAGAGGAGGGAAAATGGTTTGTGGATTTGAACTGGTTTAGTGAACTCTCAAAATAGCTGGTTCTCCCCTGCCAGCTGCTTGGCTGGAGTCCGACATGTCTGTGCTGACTTGGGTCAGCCTGAGGAATCGATGCTGCTCAAAGACAGAGCTGGTCTTTCAGCCTGAAGTGCTGCCACAAATCTGTTAACCAGTGTAATTTGTTCTGAAACACTGGAAAACCCAAGGAATCTGTGCTGCTGAAACACTCACAGGACTGGGAAGGGACAAATGGGGCTTAGCAGAGCCACGCTGTGATTGTGTCATAATGACGTCACTGGCAATATCATTTGGCCTCAGCCTTGACCCAGCAGCTTGTGTTTCTGTGCAGAGCTAGTCCTATTACCTACCTACTTTCCTTCCCTACTTCTGCTGCCACACGGCAGTCTCCAGCACTTTGGAAGAACAGCCTGTGCTTGGCAGCATTCCACCATATTCCCTGACCCCCACCTCCTTCCTTGGGATCACCAGGTAATACCAGCATGCATTAGAATCATTAAGGTATTAATATTTAACAGTATCAAAACCACCACTGAGCTGCAGTGGGCAATAAATCATCATCGACCTCTTTATTTTGTTTGTGTTTCCATAGAGAGATGGGAGCATCACGAAAACAAATTCCAGAACTTTCATTAGTTTTTATTTCATATGCTAGGGACTTGTCTGCATTGATGCAGTGGGAGATCCCCAATGCAATCAGAAAGCCTCACTGAGTCCAGGAGGGGGTGTGCTTACGAGCCACCATAATCCAGAGGAAGCCTGGAGTGTTCCAGATATTACAGCCACACTTGATGTGTCTGCGTCTGCTGCTCTCCGTGGATAGAAGGAATGGCAGAGCAGAAATTGCTCTGGAAAGTAATTATTAAACAGTTTCTGCTGATCCATCTGAACAGCACCATTTACTCTAAGGCAGTCACAGTGGTGGGACTAACTCAGGCACTTCCTCTGCCAGTGGTTAACTTTCCTGTCAAGCAGATAACAGATTCCCTGGAAGCGTGGTGTCCTGCCCACCCTTCCCATAGTGGCACTTCTCCCTGCTCAGAAAGGAGAGTTTTCACACTGCCCATCCAGCATGGCTCTGTGTCTCAGTCCAGGGCGTCTCACCTCACCTTCCCAGGAGAACACGTGCTTCTCACACACAGAGCATGTGGGATTTTGAAATCTGGGAGGTATCCTGGAGATGAAAAACACTCTGTGCCTTCCCCTGCTCTATGACAATGGCAGCTGTGACTTTGCTCTAATCAGAGCAGTTTTTTCTGGCTGGCAGTGCGAAAGCACCGAGCTGTCTGTCTAGCCATCACTCCGAGCCTGGTTAAATTAATATTAGCTCTGAGAAATAGGTAATTATTTTTCCTTGTTTATTTGGTTGCACCTATAATTATTGCTTTACCTGGTGGGAGCCATAAGCTGTTGTAATTATGCTTCGTTAAAATGCTGATTAATAACGCCTTGCTTCTGAAAGGTGTGCTGTGGGACCTACTTTTCCCTGGCTACACTTATTAATTGTAATGTAGATCTATGTACCTATCTATTAACTCTGAGCTAATATACATAGAAATGATGCTAAGATCATATTTCAGCACCTGGCTTCCACTCACTAGCGCCAGGAAGTCCAGAGCTCAAGATATTTTCCCTGGTCAAACAAACACTCTTTCTGGCTGTGAATCTACTGCACATTTCCAAACGCTTCTAGAAAAACGAGGTGAAAAAAATGGTGTAAATGTGCCCGACATAAAGGGTGGTATTTCAGAGCTCCTAAATAATAACCTTTATGCTCATGAAATTCAGACTGCTCTAGAGAGGAAGGCAAATATTCTCTCCATTTTATACATCAGGAACATGAGTTTTGGAAAACGATCCACTGGACTATAAGACATGTAGATTAGGTGTGTTTATTTATGAGTACAAGCTTTACTGTGGTTTAATTAGCCAAATCTTACTGTTTGAGCTTCAGGCTGAGAAGCAGGATTTCAGCTAAAACCTGACTTCACCAGCTACCTGGTAAGTTTTGCAGTGTTATTTTAAGATACCTGCTCCTACTGTTGCATTCCCTTTGGTCCACGATCTCTGTTATCAAGCTGGGGCAGGACGTGAAAAATCTTGAACCATCTTGATCAAAATACCACTTTCTCCTTTGAGGCAGAACCAGAATGTGCCTTGAATCATTCTTTACATTTGTGTAAAGAACAAGGCAATTGTTCTTTACACAACAGCAGAACCACAGTTGAAGTGCCACATCATTTGAATAACTGAATTTTGTCACCTGTATGCATACGTGCTGCAGAGAATGTCCTGCCTTAGTGTCAGCTAAACTAAATGGTACAGAGATTCAGGATATGTTTGTGGGGGAGAGTTAAGGATTGGTATTCCTTGTGTTATTGAGTGATTTGGTGGCTCTGAGACTCAGTATTTTTAAAGAAATAGTATAAATTTTTCCATGATATCACCCTCTTTCCTAAGGGTACCTGCCCTTGAGGTTTGAATCCTGCAAGGCTGGTAAGCTTTCTGACTGTTGCCAACCAGAAATGAATATAGATTCTTTCCTTCTCTTTTTTAACACCTGTTCTGTGGTGAAAATAATGCAGGCAGACTTTGATTTGAGAATTCCTTAGTCCCAAAACAGTGAAGGAATTCATAGATAAGGTTCCCATTTGGGCCATTTCTAATAACATGCATTAATCAGCTACACTGTTCAGAGAAATTTTTTGCTTTGTCTGGGTTTCCTAAAGGTCTTCTTTCTCCTAATTTTTTTGAGTGAATGGTAATAGCTCAACCCAACCAGTACAGTGTCCAGTCACAACAAAGCACCCTTTAATAATTATCCATTCTTTAGACTTCATATCAAAACCTGCAGCATATGAGGAGCTCTGTCTGTACAGAAAAAAGGGAGCTGTTGATGCCAATGAGTGTGTTAAGGATGATTGAGTGGGCGAGACCAGCCAGAGCTTAATATAAGTGAGACAAAGATTCAGTCTATAAGTCCATGAGATTGAGTCTATACATCTTCATTAGTGCTTTATGCCTTAAAACATGGTAATGGTTTCGAGAGCGAGCACTATATTTGTGCATTAACTTTTTTCACCTCTGAGTACCTTTTTTATACCTACTTTGCCTTGCCCAGAACTGATACTGGGATCATTTACTGGGCTCATGTGGACAGTGGTCCCAGCTTTTGTATGTTCCCTGTTCCTGACTTCAGTTAGATTTGGCCATGCACTCACCTCATTACAGAGCCTGTTCTGCTCATGGGCTGTCTCATGCAATGCAATCTCATTAGCTGCAGTTGGATGGCAGGTCTGATACAGGAGCTAGAAATTAGGACTGCGGAGGGCAAAGGTTCCCTCCTGTCATAAATAATCTATTTTCCATCAGCTTGATCGTGTTTTGATTCAGGTCCATTTGCTTTCAGGATATGTCTCTTTTCTCAGACCTGAAGAAAGGATACTATGGGTAGAACCAACTGCTTTGTATTGAGTGTTTTACCCTCAGCCTCTTCTAAACATAGACTTTATTTTGTGACATCCAGAACGGTGAAGCCCTCAGGTACCTCTGTGGTAGAAATGCTGATGGTGTGGAAGTCAGCTATGTACCCAAGAGGAAATGCAGCTGAAAGGCCCTGTGGTGGGGAGATGTGGGGCAGTGTGTGAACAAACTGGAAGGAAAAAGTTTTGTTTTTAGAGTTGGAACACTGTGTTCTTCCAGGTGTGGGCTGTACTGAACAGCTCAGTTCTGCGTAGAGGTGGCTTACAGTAAATCAGTGATTTACCACCATTATTATGAAATGTCATCTTTGTCACAATCCTCTCGACTCGTCATGCTCACAGAAGATGATGGTTTGATGCCAGAGCTCAGGCACTACTTTGTGTTGTTTTGATCAGAATCTAAGGGTGAGCTGGTCTAGAACTTACAGAGAAACATGGCAAATGAAGAGAAAGTTTGTTTCTAAACTTGGACCTTGCTCATTTCCCAGTGGGCTTAACCTCTAAAATAGAGCTGATGCATGATCTGAACAAGTAGAAGGTGTTGCAGATATACCTTCAAATCTTAATTTGGTAACTTGAATTCTGTGTTCAAGACAAGAAACATGACGCCAACAGTGGTGCTGAGTGCTCCTCTATTCCCATCCACTGGAAGAAGGGGGCTTTCAGAAATGTGAATGATGATGTAAGATACATGGTAAACTTTGGAATTGCCAGGAGGTTTTGGGGTCAAATCCCTGGATAATGTGCAGTCAACTGTGATGCAAGAGTGTCTGTCTGCTGAGAGTCTTGCCATTTTCATGTTTCCTGCATAAAGGGAAGGGTGGCAAGAAAGGGATCTTTTCATTTCCCTTTCTAAGAAAATGTTCCTATCAGCCAACACCTCTAATTGCAGGCCAGCTGATGTCACTTGTGGGGCTGGCTTTACTTTTCCTGTTAATCTCTTAAAAATTAGCAAAAGCCCTTCAGCCTGCTGGCTTAGTTTGGGAAGGATGTGGTTCTACTCACAATCATTTCCAGCTATGGCATAAATTATTTGGAAAAATTGATACTGCATATTTTAAGGGGCTAGCTTGCTCTGTTCCTTCTTGTCCCTCTCCTCCCTCCAAGTTTTTTTTAGGTTCTGATTATACAAATGAATCACGAAAGTGAGTGTTCCCTGCAATGCCACTAATTGATGGGATGCTATACAATTGCATTGCAATAACAAAACACTTTCAGCCTCTGAGAGATTAGTTGCATTGGCCTGGGATTAAGAAACCTTTGAAATCCTGAATCTAAATTACCATTCTTTTGACTGCTGTTTGTGACGCTAATTAGCTGTGTTAATTGGATGTTTTGATACTTGAAGAGCAGAGCAATCCAAATTTTTTTCTTTTTTTTTTTTTTTTGGGAAAGCCAAAATTATTAATGACTTTGGCAAGGGAGCCAGAGTTTTTTTAATGCTGTACACTTCCATACTCCCCTTTTTGTTTTAGGTTGGTATTTTTGTTGGTTTTTAATGTTGCTATTATTATTTTTTTAAGCACTTTGAGTGAGTAATCAGCGTAGGAGTGAATAGTAAATGTTTGAATGTGCTTTCCAACCGAGAGCTCTGATGCATCGCTGTCTCCAAATTATTGAACTGCTGGAGAGAAAACATGTCCAAGACAACATCATTTGTATTGTTGGAGAAGTGGGGCAATAAAGGGGGAGAAGTGTGAAACAGAGGAAGAAAATTAATATGAAGCCATTTAGATAGAGGAGCTTCCTTTATAATGGCATGGTGGGTGATCTAAAAGGAGCTCAGATTTACTTTCTCCTGGATTGTTGTGTACTCACTCACTTGCTGTTCTTGCGTCAGGAACCATTCTGGCTCCCCAGGCTCTGGACCCAGAAAGGAATTTGTGTAAATATTCACAAGGGTTAGAAATCCTTCACCTCACAGGATCAAAACTCAGTATTTGTTTCCAACCACTGTTCCTACCTACGTGACTGTATGGGCTGGATTCAGTCCCGACAGACAGGACTTGGCAATGGCCTTTTCTAGTTTCTAAGTTTAAAAGAAATAAAAAGCCAGACCCAACCAATAACAATGCAAATCAACTAGTGGAACTGTGTCACATTTTTCTTTGAACCCAGGCCATACTGGCTTGGAATTTTGGAAGCACAGACATTTGTGGGCTGGGCTTCACAGTTCAGGTGTGGAGTGGTGGGGTCAGATCCTGACCCAGCCACCTAGGGTCAGGTCTGATTGTCTCTTATGGATACTGGAGGCATTTAAAGCATTTGGCTCTTTTCTCCTGCCCTCTCACAGCCATATTTCTTTCAGTGGCATGGAATTCACTCAGTTACATTTTTTGTTGCTGTTTTTGGGTTTTTAGTTCTAGTTTCAAAAGTGTTGTCTGAAGATTTGCATCCAGTTGGAGCGCCATCTGGATGGGACAGGACGGAGAGACTCAGCTGCCTCTGAAAAAAACCCTGGAAAACATTCCAAACCTTAATGTGTAATTACAGTGTGAAACAACAAAACCCGGGCTCCGCCAGCTTCTTGGCAGCTCTGTGCTTTGGTCCTAAGGAAATTCATCAACCAGGGGAATTCAGGGAGTCAGTTCCTGGGTGAGCAATAGGAGCGAGACATGGTAGGAAGCTGATGGATTTGATCTCTAGGGCAGGACTGTTTTTTCCATGGCTTTCAGTCTCCATCTGTCAGTGGATTCACGTGTTGACACTGACAACTGCTTTGGAGGAACGAGCACCTCCTGGCTTGGTGGCAGCCTGCTGGTGGGAGGGCAGAGGACAGGGCTGCAGGCGTGTGAAATGTCTCCAGGGGAGGCTGGAAGCCATGCAGACGTGAAACGGAGCCAGGTTCAGATGCCTGCAGCCGAAACACTTCCAGAGCAGGATAAACAATACAACATTTCAGCTTTTCACCATGAAGAATAATCAGCATTTTGTTTCCAAACAGTTTTCTAAAAACAACACAAACGCAGGAAGGGCATCAAAACTGTTCTACAAGTGTTGAGCTTACATTTGAATTCCTTTTGTGAAATCCTTTCGCAAAATGCTTTTTAAAGATAACTTCTTCCATCCCTCTCATGGCAGCTCTGGCAGCCAAGGCAGGTCCATGACGGACTAACACTTCTGAAGGTCAGCTGGGGATGTGTCAAGAGTGAAGGGCCATATTTGCTTGAGGAACTCTTGATCTGTCTGGCCTTCCTAACCCCTTGTGATCCCAAAGGAAGCCCCCATAATAACATCAATGTGATTTAAGGGGGGTAGTTGTCCACATCTTACACAGACAGTCCAATTCGCTCTTCCCCAGACCAGCTTTGGCTACACATGCTAAGGCTGCGCAGGAACCCAGCTCTGAATGATTTCCCAGCCCAGACTGGATTCCCCAAATGGCAGCTCAGGGGTCTGTGGTGTTTCAGAGGGCTCAGCTCCTGCAGACATTGTGGCCCTTGCTTCTGACACTTGGTATTTTAGGTGAATGCACCACCTACAATTCACAGAGGAAGAAGCGACAGCATCTGAAACCCTGTCCTCCTTTGCTTGTCTGGAGAAATATCCTGAGCAGGACCTTGAAAATGATGCCCTACAGTGCACTCATTTTCAATCAGACCTTGCTTTGCAAACGGTGCTACGTCTGAAATCCATGGAATGTGCTCGATGCAAACAGTTGCAAGCCTAGCTTTCTCCTGAGAAGAATATGCCTTCCTCCTAATTAAGGCTGGTTGTCTACCCAGCTATTCCCACTGCTGGCTGCCAGCAATAATGCCCATTGTAGTGTGGGTGGAAAATATGCAGTTTTCAAATCTCATTTATTCCATATAGTATTAGATTCTCTCATGAACAAGCTGCTCATTCTCTGTGAAAAAAAAACAAGCCAAAATGCTCTGGGAACAGCGTGGTCTCTGCCCACACTTACGGATGAGATGAGGGGACATTTACCTCAGCATCCCTTCTCCTCGTCAAGCTCTACTGCTTCTGACTCCCACAGTCTGCACCTTTTCTCCTAATAGTTTCCCTGTCCCCAGTCATCCCACCACATCTGATTTGGTGGATTATTTGACTGTGTGGGTTATCTGAGGATTTCTTTTCCCAGGCTGGTACTCTTAAATGGGTGTGAATTATCTGATATGGGGATTATACACATGAACATAAAGTAAAGGCTGACATGGGGCATCCCAGCCCACCCTGAAATGCTGTCTGTACGCATGATGATTATTAGCAACTCATTTCACAGTTGCCCCTTCAAGCCATCACCATTGATTCAAACTAATGATCTAAGAAGGAGTGTCACTGGCATTTCCCGGGGCCAGCCAGGCCCGGCACCGGCTGAGGTTTTCATATAGAACCTTTGAACATCAGTTAGCACATCCATGTCTTTTACTGTTCCTTGGTGAGACTGGGATTATGGGGTGAGAAAGAAGGAACAGAACACCCAGCTTTAAAATTTCAAGTGATTGATCGTTACCCTTAATGCCTGGCTAAGTCTTACACCTGACTGGTGTTTTGAAACTCTGCTTAATTTTTCCTTTAAGCCTTAATGTGCTAGAAGGCGTTGGCAGAGACTCCTGCTCAGACAGAGCCGGAGGCTGGACTGCAACTGCAGTTGATTTGACCGATAAGAGGGGCATCAAGATTGCTAAAATATGGGATTCTAATAAGAGAAGATCCTTCACTAAGAAGCCATTCTTTCCGGTGTTTTATACGACTGCACTGGTTGTGGATATTGTTGGGATATTGCTGTTTTCTGGGAAAGCAGATGACAAAGGCTGTGTCGTAACCTTAGCTCTGATTAGAAAAGAACACACACTTCAGGAACAGCCACAGAAGCTGTAGGCTGGGAATAATCAATAATTGCTCTTTTGGCAAATAGATGACCCTGTGGACTCACAGCAAAGATTTATGGAAGGCAGTGTGTTTTTCTTAAGAAAAAGAACAATGAGGGATAAAATGGCTGTTCCAGAACTGTCCTCAGTATATAACAGTGGCTGATTTACACTGAAATTCTGTCCTTTCCTTGTGGTCTATTCACACTGAGTATGATGAAAGGCAGGCTGAAAGTGCTGTGGGAAGAGTTTGTGTGCACCCTCTCACACAAGTCTGGTGATGCTGTGACAGCTGCCAGGGGATGCCATTGTACAGGACATGCAGGCACATCAGCTGGTTAGTGAGGGAAGATTAGCTCAGAGGGTGTAAAGGGAGGAATGGATATTAGGCATAAAGCAGCAGAGAGCCCTCATGATGGGAGACTGGAGTTTTACACCTTTCTTCAGACCAAGAGGAGCACAGAAGGCAAAAAATAAGCAACACCGCTCTGAAAACACTAAGCAGGTCCCTCTGCTAAAACTGGTGTGGTCTGAGGACAAAAGAAGTTTCCAGTTTTCATTTGGTATTGAATTCCAAAGTTGGCTGTCCTAACAGATACAGCTGAGCAAGGGGAATCACCTGGTGCTATTGCCCAACTGAAAATGTTAGACAGCCTATTTGCAGTGAACGCTGAAATGCTGTGACTTTTGAACCATGAAATGTGGATCACTTGAACACACACTAAAGTACTGAAGGTGGCTGAAAATGGCCAAAGCAAAAGCTTGTAAAATGTGAACAAATATTCATGGGCATTTGTTTGCATTACCCTCCGATCTCTGTGAAGAAGCCCTTTAAATTTCATTTTGAAATCCTCTGGCAGTGTGAATACTTGTGCTTTAATTTAGTTTGCTTTAGCTCCCAGGAAGCTCCATTTCCAATAGTGATTTGAACTCCAAATCCCAGCCCGATTGATCTTGTCTCACCTGACAAGTCACAGTTGCTATTGTTTTAGTACCTGGCTTGGTACCCAAAAATGTACGTATTTGTACAGGGGTATGACTTGCCATTCTACGAAATGAAGCACTACAAATAACACCAGTAACAGTTTTCACTCTGAAGGAGCTTTATGGCCATCTCTGATTCCAGCCTCACGCCGGCTCCGTACAGTGTGCTGAGGACGGTGCTGGTGCTCAGGGATGGAGTCTGAGATGCAGCACAAACAAAGAGGGGATGAAAAAGGGTTTAATGCTTTGATTTACAAGGATAGGGAATAGAACACAGACAGAAAAAAGTATTTGTCTGTGGGATCATGTGCCCTTTCACAAGAGGAGTCCCATACGTCAAGCTGCAGTGGGAGCTCCTTTCAGAGACACGGCAAAGCCTGATGTGCCAGAGGACAGGACAAGCTCTCCTGTTCCATGACCCCACACGCTTCCTGGCGAGAGGGATCACAGTGAGACTTGGCAAATAAGCCACTTGTGAGCAAAACTGACCCTCATTTAGACTCTTTTTGCAGAAAAGTGGTTGATTATACCTAATCTCTGTTTCTTTCTGCATTGCCACACACACAGATATAGCAAAGTTGAATATATTATAGAGATGACTTTTTTTAGCTGAGTGTGCTGTGAGCTGAAGTGAGATGACACCAAGCACCTGGGATTTACTGCGTCTCCAGCCTGTGCACAGTCCCCTTTGGGAGTCAGGCCCTGTGTGACGTGCCCAAGGTCACTTGGGAAGTGGGTGGCAATGGCAGGAACCAAACCTGCTTTACCCAAGTGTCCCAGGTTACTGACCTGCCCCAGCACTAAGGGTGACCTCCTGACCAGAGATGGAAAAGAAATGTGTTCTCATCTATTTATTTATATCAATGTAATCCAAGACATACTTTGCATGTGTATAACTTGAAATAGTAATGTTATTCCACACAGGAGCGTATTGATTTGCAGGGAAGGAATGGTACTGTCAGAATACGGAGCTTTTATCCCATGGACTTATTTTCTGCAAGATGTCAGGCTGTGTAATCCTGCAAAGCTATGAGCCTGGCTGCCATTGGAGAAGGCTGACAGTTTTTCAGTGTTTTTTTTAAGATCTCCCATCCCCCATGAGCATTTGTTCTCTCTGTGTGTAGGTGGATTGATTGCTAGGTAGCTCAGTAAATAGGTTGGGAAAATAATACTTAATTGACTTGATATTACAGGTGACTTGAAGGAGTTGGGAAAACAATGTCAATTAAACCGTGCAAACATATATATATGTATGTCTGTGGATAATGGTTTTAAGTGCTTTTGAAGGCAGAAACTCCTATGATTTGAAACGCTATTCAGCTCAGTAACGTATTTAATTGTTTGTGTACGTGTGTGTAAGTGGCAAACAGAACTGAAGCTGCGCTTTAATCAATAGCTTTTCCATAAGTCTCATCGAAAACAGGACCCACCTCAGCAGACGTTGATGGCTGAATTTCTAAGACAGAAAGAGACCTCTGTCAGATGTTACCTGTGATTCTGGACCTCTTGTGTGCTCAGGTTTCTGTGTGCAACAGCTCACAAACGAATACAGCAATGTGTGCTCTCTAATACCAGCAGTGCCTCGGATCATTTCAGCTGATTGACTATTGCATGAGGCAGCTCCTGGGCATCTTTATAGTATTTTCTTAGAACTGCCTGGGCTGCAGTAGAACTCTGCAATCCAAATAATACGGCAGCCTGGCTGTCCACAAAAAATCTATCATTTGCTCCTTACTAAATATGTATTTGTGTTAATTTAGCATTCATGACATCTCATAACAGACCAGGATCCCACTGTGCTAAGTGTTGTGTGAACGCCGAGCAAAACCTGTGCCCTGCAGAGCCTGCAGCCCAAGCCTCCATTAGCACCACTGAAGATGCCTCTGCTGGTGACAGCAAACTAAGTATGCCCATTTCTTTTTAGGAGAGTTTCTGCTACAGCGTTGGCTCCCAGGTTTTGTTAGTAAATCACGCCTAAATGCACACTCACTTGTTATTTATCAGTATTTGCTGAGTGCTCTGGACAAAAAATCACCAGCATCCAGCTTGTTAGAGAGCTGCTCACAGTTGACTCTTTGTTGTGTAATGGAGCAAAATAGTCATATGAGGTATCTGTTCTCCCATCTGCACAGTGTTAGTTCCATTAGAGACTTATTTTAGGCAGAATAATCAGGCTTTTTGCTCATCTTAATTGCCTGAGTTACAATACTGCTCAGGACTCAAGAGGAAACAGGAGCCCTATTGAGCGATGCCAGATACAAACACTGAGAGAAAGACCATCCTTGCTGGGATGGCTGCTCAATTTAGGTGGACAAATGTATTATGGGAGAAGAAAAAGGCAGGTGCAAAGTGAGATAGGAAATAAATTGCCCAGCTAAAACAGAACTGTGTTTCATGCCTGCCAAGTCGGTGCCATTTCCTCCCAGCCACTGTCTGGAACTTGAAATCTCAGCTGCATCACTGAAGAATGCACTGAACCTATATGTTATAATAATAGCAAATAAATAGATAAAGACAAACTCCTAGTAAGCTAGCAAAAATAACCTGAAACTTTCATTTAACAACATAATGACTGCTCAGATTTGTTAGGATGCATTTTTCTTAACTCTCCCTGGTAACTCAATTACTGATGGAAGAACTGGAAAAAAAAAAAAATGCCTTTGGTAGTTCTAGTGCCAGCTACTGCCCCTAACTTAGGGAGAGCCTGAACCCTTCTGGGATTTGAAAAGATTTCTTGACTTCTGGCCCTACTGTTGCCTTTTCTTTTTTGAGGTTTTCAGAAAGAGGTAAAAGGCCTGACATGAGAACAAACACATCTCTAGGCCCATCTGACAGTATCCATGTATAACTATGCATATTTAGGTTAAATACATATTTTGAGGGGATACATACGTGATTAATCAATGTTTTTCATATCACCTGGGTTTCTGTCACCTTCAGGAACACAACACATTCTTCACAAAAGCATCAGCTCTTTTGTGGAAATCAAAATAGCAAGCAGTATTTTTACAGCAGACCACACAGTGATGAGTTGCATTTGCCCATTGCTTATTAAATGGTAAAGCTTCAAGCTGGCCTCAAGTTATCCCACCTGCTCCTTGGTATAAATCAACACTGCAATAAGCTACTCTCACACTGATAAAAAAAATGTCCCCGCTCCTGAGGCTTCCCTGAAAGAAAGTATTGCCTCTGAAAATGGCTGGTTACAATCAGATTGAGTGAAAATTGGAGTATAATAAAATACTGAAATTACATCTTCCTTGCTTCCTTTTATGCATGTCAGGAGCGAGTCAACACACTGTATTTGCTGGGTGCTTTTCCTGTCTCTGTCAGTACAGTGATATGTTAGAGAGATGAGGACACAGAGATTTTTAGCTTCCATGCAGTATAAAGGCACTGAAATAGCACAAGAAATGTTTCCCTGAGTGCCTACAGCAAGCAGGAGAAATAAACACCAGTCAAAATTGCTCCAAGGGCCATTGACTTTGTACAGCCCCAGGGTAAACCAAATGTTTTCTTGGGTTCAAAATATCTGCAGAACATCTTTTTTTTTGCTGTCTTTATTCCATGTTCTGGTAGAAACCAGAAGTAAGAATGACCATAAATATCTTAAAAAGTCCCCCCTGTGCCCCCACAGAAGTGGGACATTGCAGCAGTTGCTTTTTTAGGCGTTTCCATGAATCCAAAATGTTGAGAGAAGCCCATCTTTTCACTTCTCCAAACCCCTCCACTAAGCTGTTCTGTCCACACAGAATTAAGTTAATGTTTGCTGGAGTAACTCTCTTTCATGGACTCAGAGGAAATTGAAATAATTCACTGCTTCTTTTTGGTTTGGTTTGGTTTTTAATCCATATGCCCTTAGATTATATGATGTGTAATACCAAAAGCTGACAACAGTGTTTGGTGTTCTAGCAGCTGCCTCTCTTAGCCAAATTGTGATGCAGATGTAACGATCTTTTATCTCTCTGAACTTCTCATGCAGACTTACTGCTTGTCATTCTTGTCTTAAAGGGGTTTTATTTTGTGCTAATGTATGCTGCTAGGTAATTACTCATATTTTAATGCAGAGGTAGCCCCTTATTAGTCATGAGTAGAAGTCTAGAACATTTTGGATCACTTGAGAAAAGAAATATTAGTGCTTTTTGTAAGATTCTTTCAGTTCATGTGTTTTTCCTGGAGGAGAAAGGGGTGTAAAATGTACGGTGTGGAATTTCAGAGCATGCTGTGAAATTTAGAGGCATCACTTGACTCAAAGGAAAGCATGTCTAAACCCCTCTACCAAATCCCATAACACTCTGTTGTCAGGCTATTGAGAGACTTGTTTAAGCCCAAAGACAGAAGCATCTAAATGAAGAAACTTAAAAATTAGAGAAACCCATCCGTTTAATTATATCAGATAAAATTTGGGACTTTTTTTTCCTTGCTTATTTTAGTTTTATACAGCTGTTTCTATAATCACTATTTAGGTAATGTTCTACCTTTGGCATTTCTTAAAAGAATTTAGAGTCTCTTTCCCTCCAAACTATTCTTGTTTAGTGGTACATCTGTCTCTCTTCTGCAAAAGAGATAGTTTTTTGACCTTCTGCCTAAGGGGTCAAACATCAGGGCCTGGACACCAAGAGGAGCAGCCCAGGTCTGGCTACTGGTGGCCTCCCACTTCTTAGAATCATTTTTATTTAGCCAGTAAAATCCTGGATGCAGTATCACAGAGGTCTGAGCAGTATCAGAAAGTGGGAGTTGTCTTCAGGGGGCCCACCCGTCTGTCCCAGTGTGGCAGAGATGTGTCCCAGGGTTCTGCTGACCATCCAACTTGTGCATTCACTCTGAGGCACTGCATCATGCATTGCACAGAAATTTAAACGGAGCTTTACTTTGTCTCTCTTTCACTCCTGATCCACGGCAAGCAGAAAATGCCGAGCGAGAGGTGCATTTCCTCTCCCTTTTGCATGCACAGCTCTTTGTGCAATACAGTTGCAGACAGGCAGGAGCACGAGTGGGGAGTTTCTGACCGTATTTTTCCAGTGGACATTCTCTGCAGTCGTGCTTTTCTTCTCTGTGATTAGAATTAATTATTGCTGCTTCCCCTCTGCAGCGTGAAAGAGAGGAAAGCTGAAGGTATCTGTCAGCGGTGATTGAAAACAAAATGAGAAAACATGGAAAAGAGGACAGAATTGGTTTCAGAGGCCAGTGGATGTTGAGTGAATAGTTGTGCTACTTGCTAAAGAAGTTTCTGTCAGTTCTGTGTGTCCCCCTCCCCCTGAAATCAATAACACATCAAGCAGGCAGTCCCCTGAGCTGCACTGTGTGCACACAGCGTGGAGATAAAAGCAGATAAGAAACTACTTTTGCACAGAAAGTAAATGTCTCCACATAGGATGTTTTTGATATTTTTGTAAATTCAATCCCATTTGCTTGCTTTATTTATTTATTTATTTATTTATGCATTTACTTTGTGTTTTAACTTTTGGTATGTATTATTTTTCCTTTCTCCCAGATTGCTTCAGCATGCCATACAGCACAGTGCCACTTGTGTTCCAGTGAGCTGCTATTTCCATATAAAAAGTAGAGTGTTTTACAGTCAAGCATATATTTTTAACACTGGGGAATTTAAACTGCACCATGTATTTGTAGAGGCTGCTCAGTGCAAGAGCTTCCACTTGAGAAGATCAAACAAATTGGAGAAATGTTCTGAAAAAACATGAAAGAGAGGGGGGATGCAATTCACTGAAAGCAAAGCAGGAATTTATACATAAGCAGGAGGAATGGGCTCTATGGATTGAGGCAGGAGGCAAACTAGTGATGAAAAGAGTTTCGGAACCATCACCAGCATGAAATAAATTCCATTGTGGGGGGAAACCAGCATTCTCCCATGGAAATAGGTGCTGGAATGAGCCCTCTGCTTTCCTCAGCATTTGTGAGGTCACAGACAGGGCACAGAGGTTAGTTCTGAGTGTGGATTTTTTTTTTTTTGAACCCCCAGCTTCCCCCCCCCCAAATGTGGGTCAGGAGGAGAATAACTGCAGAAACAATTGGAGATCTGGAAAACAGGATTTGAGAGGAAAGGTCAGTAGAACTCAGGGTCATTTAGCATGGGAACAAATCAGATAGAGGGAGACCATGATTAAGTGCCGGGTATCCTGTGCCATGGGATCAGCTCAGGCCGAGCAGAGAGGGGAGAGAGCTACTTGCTGAAATTCCAGCACCACCTTGTACAAGAGCTGACTGCTCCTGAGGTTTCCCATGCAGCTCCAAGCCAGGCAAGGCTCTGCTTCATGCCTAAGAGCTGATGGATCCACAGCCCTGATTGCTGGCTCTGTTTATCTCTCTGAGTGTAGTGCAAATCCTAGTTATTAAAAGTCAAGAACAGAAAATCCAATTCTAGATGTAATATCAGTCCAGGCCCAATTTTGAGTATGTGAAATAAACTAACTTCAGACACCAACAGATAGTTGACTGCTGCACAGTAAAACAACACAATTTAGTACAATTTTCCACAGTTGACATATGTTGATCGATACAGGACTCAGAATTTAACAGGCATGGAATTTCAATTAAACTGAATTACCGAAGAGTATAGTCATCACTGTGCTGGGGAAGAGGTGCTTTAGCAAATGCGACAGACAGCCACACTTTTTGCATAGAATCAGAATTATTTGGGTTGGAAGGGACCCTAAAGACCACCTCGTGTCAACCCCCTGCCATGGGCAGGGACACCTTTAGCTAGACCAGGTTGCTCAGAGCCCCATCAGCCTGACCCTGGCATGCTGTGCTGAAACTGTGCTGAATTAAAAAGTGAGTGTTAGCTTTCAGAATTAACTGTTAACAAAACCGTATCATTAATTTCTTTTTAATTTCATTTTTCTTTCTCACCTTTTCCATCCCTCTTGGGGCTTTGAAAAGGTTAGAGGTTAGATTGTTCCTAAACTGGCGGGTGCTTTGTTCCACAAGCAGGCATGAAGCAAGAGAAGCAAGCACAAGCCCAGGTGGGTAAATCCCATTTGGCTCACCTTGGTGAGGAGCTCAGCCGAGCCAGTGGAGGGCACAGCCAAGTGCACATGGATGAAAGGCCTCGTGGAGGTCCAGCACAGCCCTGCTGCCCACTGAAATGCACTTATGTGAACGTGCACTCCTCAGATCCCCTCCTGTTGTTGTCTTCATGCCAGCACCGATGCCTTGAGCTCAGACCTCACTTCGTGGTTTGTCTGCCCCAGTGTCCACTGGCTCGGCCTTGAAACTGTCGCAAACACTGACAGAGAGAATCCCCTGTTGTCACTTAGAGGGGCTTCTATTCTTCACAGAGAACAACAGCTTGTTTCAGTGAGGTACATGAGTGGATTTTGACTGAGGTTAAGAGGCAGGAGTAGATCAACACAGCTACAAGTGACTGAATTCAGAGCTTAGGAAACTTGCATCATCAGCAGCATCCCCCAGCCATGGCAGAAGTGTTTGCCCAAGCTGAATGAGAATGCGGCACAGCAAGAGAGAGAGGGAGCGTATTTACCCTGCTGCAGCTGGGTGTTCCAGGAGGATTTCTCCAGGATACCAGGAGGCAGGTTTAAGTTCCCCTGAAGGAGCAGGTGCTTTCAGCTGCCTGCAGCTTGTTTGGCTCTGGAGAGCTGCTGAGTGCAGGCTGTGTCTTTGAGAGGACAATACTCTCAAATGCAATCGGTGTGAGACAGTTTCTGTGTTTCTGGGCTCTACACTGAAACATCCATTACCAGCCAGGTCACCAGGGTGCAGGGAAAGGCTGCAACTGTGCATTCAGAGGTGACCCAGTGTCTCTAGGTCTCAGCAGGTCTGACTGTGCTGTATTTGAATGCTCCAGAGAGTGGCTGTGAGACGCTGTGAATGGTGTGACATATACTAGGAATTGCTTTTATATGTTCTGATGAGAATGTTTCCCATGTATGTGAATTCAGTGTTGAATTAACAGCCCCAAAAATGTATCCATGGGAGAGCTTACCCATACCACTGTGCCTCAGCCCTCATATGGTGGAACCAGATTTAGAGGTGAAACGTAAAGACTTCTTAACAGCCCACTGAGTGCCTTTTTATCCTGTGAAAATATGCAAAAAGGCTGCCGACCCCTTCAGCAGGTTTTGTCTTGTGGACACATTGCCACTGGCAAATGGACCTTAGACCACCACATTCCCTTCAGCTGCATGATGCACATGGTGGATTTGTTTTTGCCAATGATATCTGCTCCAAGAGGATCTTCTCCATCATTTTGTAGTACCCACCTGACCTCCTTGTCCCCTCTAAAGCCCAGGCCCAGTCCAGACATGTTTATCAGCTTCTTGTTCATCTCCATTTGGAGACAGACCATCTTCACCTGCAGCCTTGGGTGTTTTATAGAAAGTAAGGTTTGAGTTTGTGTCTCTGGGTGCAGGTGAGCCTGCTGGAGCTCTAGGACCTCCTCTCCATTCCCTGATGTTTTTCATCTGTGAGGGAATACTGTCCAGATCTGTAAGAAGGCCTTTGGCATTTCTCTGATTCCTTTGCATACAAAGCCTCCTGTACCCAAGTGCTCCGGCAGTATCTGCATTTTAAATAACTGTGCTGTCTTGTCTCTCTCACATGCTTTCTCCATGGGCTCCTCCTCTTTGAAAATTTAGGGTCTGATCCTTCTCATTTAGAGGTTAGTTGACATTTCCATCGCTCTGTACTTGTAGCTCTTCCTGCTAAATATCATTAAATTCACTTCCCTGTGGCTGAGGACACCTCTTATTTCCCCAAGAGCCCTCCAATCCCTGCATTTGCAAACACAGTAATGACATATTGTTTTCCTGTTAGCTCTGTCAGGTTCAGAGCCTGACTGCTGGCACAGGGGCTGTGCTGCTCCATGCAGAGCAGCTCACTCCTGTCTCACCTGCTCCACAAGACAAAGCCTGCAGAAGCAGCACAAATTTTAAGCTACACCAGGTACTCTCCTGTTCACTCTTGAGTTTTCTGTCTTCTATGGCTTTGTCAGGTATCAGGACGTACTCGAATCCTTCTCTGGGTTGAAAATCACAATTTTTAAAAGTATCCATGACTACTGTGAGAGTGGTAAATCTTTTTGAACAGGGACCCAGTGAAATCATTCTGGGTTCCATAGTGGTCTCATGGCATCGAACCCTATTTGGGTCACACAGCTCAGGCAAGCTGTGGTTTCTGTCAGCTCAGGGGCAGCACGGGGTGGGCTGCAGGTTTAAGTCTGGGGGTTCTCAGGTACCATCTGTCAGGTGTGTGTGTGGCAGTGGAGTTACGGCAGTGACTCCATCACGGCTCTAACCAAGGTCAGATCACTTGAGGGAACTGAAGCTTTGGAATATGTGTAGAGGTGAAAATGTTTGATCATTTGGACTCTAGTTAGAGGAATATAAAAGAATTTTCAACGACATAAGGTATAAAACAATTCTCCAGAATTCTGGTTTTCCTGCTGCTGAATGGGGACATTTATTAGTGAGACTGGGCACGACCAGTGACTCTCCCATGCTTCAGTGGAATATCAATTGCATTTATAGGACATCCCAGAGAGGATGGTTCTAGTACAGATCAAATCCTGCCTGGACCAAGTAGGGCCTTGCTCATTTTACAGACTGCCTATGAACAGTACTGTTAACTTGTTGTTGGCTTTGGGGGTTTTTGTTTTGGGGTTTTTCTTTTAATTATTCTTTCAGGAATTAGTATTACTTCTTTTGCTGTCACTAACACTTCCATCTGTGTGAAATAAATCGAGAGGAAACACAGTCACTCTGTACAGCACTGCTCTTTTCCTGCTTTCTGCAGTACCTGCTAATTAAATGGTTGCTTTGTTAGATTTCCCCTGTTGTCTGAAATATATTTGTGAAAAAAACAAAACAAAACAAAAAAGCCCAGCCTGGCCACAAAGACACCAACCCTTGCTGAGAGAGCCAGAGCCATGTGGCCCATTGGAGATTGCATCTTCTGGGTTTCAAATTTAAGATTTTCCTTTCCCACAGGAGTGCAGGGGGTCACACCCAGTACTTGAGTTAGAGATGGCTGACCCCAAAAATGATGCTGTAAGGAGAGGAAGGAGCTGAGGTGCTGGCAGACCAGAGCAAGGTTAACACTTGTGAATGATCCTCTGCCCTGTGCTTGCTCCAAAGATTACAACAGCTCTTTCTTTCCAAGTAATTACTGCCTGGTAGAAGCCTGATCCAGGCCCTTCTGGACACAGAGGAAGGCTTCCCACTGGGCTGGGACTTGAATTTCCTCATCCTTTTGCTTGTGAGTGTCTATTAATGCAGCACTCGGAAAAAAAAGAGGTTGATTTCCAGTTGGCAAAAGAGAAACTGCCAATTGTTGGCCTTTGGGCACCTGTGAGGATAGAGCTGCGTAGGGGCAGCAAAAGTTAACTCTTGTTGACTGTCAGCAGCCCTGGAGGTGGTTTTTGGTAATGTCGGGGATAGCCAAAAAGGCTGGGCAGGTCGTTGCAGGCCAGCACACCAGGAATGGGTATTGTTGCTTTGGTCTGAAAACTGACAATAAATAACAAGAAGGTTTGACTTTTAAAGGGAATGTTAAAACAGAATTGTTCTGCAGCCCCGTACAAAATTGGTGTTTGTACGCATTTGGCAAAGCCAAAGGTTGAGCCCTGAGGTCACTGCACACTGATCAGAGGGGAGCCTGCCCTGGGGAGCACTTCTCCATTCTTGCACTTACAAAATCCATGGATGAGGTGAAAGGAAAGGATAAAACATGTTTATGCTTAAATCTGTGGTCCTTGAGTGAAGGTTATGTAAACACCTCAGAGTATAAAAGTGGAGAAGAGCTATGTGCTCACTGAAATAGACAAAAGGGGAAACTGCTTTGTGTAGAGAGGATGAATATTTCAAACAAACCTATATTCTCCCTAACAATATCATCCACCCTCTTCTAAATGCTATTGTTGGGTAAGCTTTGCCTCGAAATCCTTCAGAAATGCACCCCCAGGAATCTCGCCCTAGAAACCTGCCCTGCATTCCTGGAAGCGCCAGCCTGTTCTTTCTGTCTTTTGCAATGGACTAAGAGAAAAGAAGGGTCCAGTATCTGCCTGACACTTTCATCCAACCTGAGGATACCCTTGGACATAACTGGGTTTTGAAACATTTTGATCATAAAAATTAAATGAAGGAGGGGGCTAAATCTTATTTCCCACTGCTGCTGCTCTGGCTCATCTCTGACACTGGTATTTGATGTATCTAATCAGCTGATCTGTGCTGGAAAGGTTAGAAGTGAGGGATGTTCCTGTCTCTTACAGATTAGCAAAATGTTAGAGTAGCTTTGGCTTTATGAGACTTGAGGTAAATTGGCTTAGCCCAGCTAAATGCAAACTCACAGTTTGCTGGAGAGGTTACAGCTGTGGATGGAGAAGGAGAAGTTGCTTTTGGATCAAGTTTTGCTGTAGAGACTTGAGCTAAAGCACAGGGTATATTTTAAACTGCATAGTGCCAAAATAGGTTTAGGTTTAGGCAAGTAATCTGGCAAAATCAAGATACTTTACAGGATTTCTGTCATCTTGCACTGCAGAAATCTCATATGACTGCACATTCTCTCATTTTTTTTCTCGATCCTGAGCTCCCAGATTTAAGCTGAAGGCTGATCTTGTTGGCCATGGATACAACGGAAATCAGAGGCATGTGCCTACTGCAGATCGAATCCAGACCTCTTCTTTCCTTCTCCTCAGGAGCCCCATTTCTTTTCCTTGCACAGCTAGACCAGACTGTCAAAGAGAAATGCTCATAATCTTCCTCAAACTGTGGACTGTGGCCTTTTTTTTTCCCATTTATTACTTGTTTTGTAAGATTTAAATGTGATTTTGCCCAGGGCTGTGTTCAGTTTCTTCAGGCAACCTGGATACGCAGAATCTGCCTGTCAGGATTTGAGGGCCAAAAGCTGTGTGTCATTTCAGAGGTGGCTTCTCCTGAGCTGCCATCTGTCTCCAGATTGATCTTGCTGGGCCTCCAGCTGCAGACGGATTGACCCAACACACCTCAGAAACTTGTGCTTTTCCCTCAGCACATTCCTGTGGTGAGAGTCACCACTTAGAACAAAGAACGATTTTTACTTATCAAGAAGCAAGACCTTAAGGAGGACATTCCAAGCAGGAAGAATTCCCCTAACCAGCCTTCTAGGTTCAGCTGATTGACTTGGTTTTACTAATTCCATTTCACTCCACCTATGAAATCCATCCTTTATCCCTCCATCCTGATTTCAATCTTCATAATCTCCACTATACCCTCTGGAATAAGATTTCCAGATGAGTTAGGGGATGGGAGGAGAAGCAGAGTTTTGCTGGGAGCAAATGTTCTGGTGATATCCTTTCAACCTGAGAGACAGCAGAGCAGCCACCAATTCCTGATGATGAGAGACAGATTCACAATCAAACTGGCCTATCACTGTTACCATGGGGAAACTGTGTCGGAGACATCACAGCCAATATTTCACCTGGAAAACATCTGGCTTTTAAAGAGCCTTCCTTTGGCTTTAGGAGCCAAGGTCAATGTCCATATCTGAATATTTTCCTCTGTCCTCAGCTGATACCAAGCTGGACAATCTGGACGTAAAAGCAGGGTGTTCCCTCTCCCAGTTCTGTGCTTTGGCAGCTGTAATGCCTCCCATCTCATGAGGTTTCATGGAAATCACCCTTCCCCACCATGCCTCAGTCTCCCTGTTTGTGAAATAAGTAGCCTGTTTGGAAAGAGGGTGCAGGAGCAGTGAGTAATTGAGCCTTAAAGGTGAAACAGAAGAATGTGGAGGTGCCCCCAGTGACTGGTTGTGCAGCCTGTGTGACCTTTGCTTTTAGCAGTGCTACAGGATATGTCCCTTTGCAAAGCCCCAGAGAGTCTCCCACAAAGCTTTCTATCCCCTGGACCCTGTGAGATCCTATCTGTCTCCATGCAGGATCCTCATCACTCATCGAGCTTTTAATTCCTTGGAGAGGCAGGAGAGACAATATTCAGCAGCTGGTTATTTCTTCCTTTCCCTCAGTCCCTCACAAAGAGTGTCAGTTTAAAAAAAAAATTGCAGAGAACTGGCCATTAGCAAGGAAAACAGTTTAGGGAAGAGACGAAATAAAAATGCAATCAATTATCTCTCACCGTGCCCAGGTGTGTGGGTGCAGTCAATTTTCAAAGTCATCGAGAATTTTAGATGAGAAAAGGGAAGCTGTTCATGGCAAATTGCAAGTGTTGGGGGAAGGGGGAGGGAGAAGGAGAGAGAAAGCAGAGAGGGGAGCGAAGGAGAGATTAATTTCCCTCTTGAGTGAGAAGTGTGTTTGAGACAGACAGATGGGCTGTAAATACTCCGAACCAAGGACAGGAGCTGAGACAAGGGAAAGGCTGGTGATTGAAGTGTGACTGTGATGGAAGTAGTACATTTCCTGGCCAAGGTGACTGGTTTTGTTCTGAAAGGGGGAGATTTCTGAGACGTGGCTGCCGCACTTCACATCAACCTGGACCAGGACAGCATACTTAGACTTGATAAGTGATATCCAGGTCCCGGTGGGGTTTTCCTTAAGGGTCAGCTTCAACTGCCTGCCTTGTAAGGGAAGTCTGAAGGGGGAGAGGGGAGGGGAAGGAAGAAAGAAAAAAGGGAAGGGGGAGGGGAAGGGAGGAAGGAAGAAAGGAAGGAAGAAAGGGAAAGACGGGCTTCTTTCCTCGTTAAAATTATTGAGCTGTCTACAAGTGGAGAGCGAGGGGAGCATGTGACCGGCAGTTAATCACATTGCTGTGAAATGTGACTGCTGCTGATAATAGGATCTTTCCTTCACTAGAATTTCTGTTTCAGAAGTAGTGATTTTCACAAAGAAAAGAGGTTGAGCGAGATATCATTTCAGATCTAGCAGAGCCTGTGTACATTTCCTTTAGGGAGCAAAAGCTCCTTTTCCCTTTTCCGTTCAGTGTCCCTGTTTGTATTACTGCTATCATCATCAAATTTTCATTTTCACAGCCCAAACTCATGGAGGACAAATGTAGCCCAGCTCCAGTTTGCCTGCTAGCAGATTAGTTCCCATTTAGTCATAAAGTTAACCAACCTTGTTCCAATCAATTAATCCCCAGAACCCTTAATTTATTGATGTCCCAGTCTATGCTAGCCATCGAAAAGATGAACATCCTGTTTCAAAATGAACCGGTCTCCCTTTTGTCCAAGATGCAGGAATTATAAGAGGATGGCAGTAAATAAGCATTTAGAAATCCCTTCTGTACAATCAAAGGCAACAGCAGCTCAGAGGAGAATAAAGGGGATTTTAGCATCCATGAAAAACACTGCAATAAATGAATTGGGCTCTTGGGGCAGGAATAGCAGGGCTCTGGAGCCACTGTAGGCTCGGCTGAGTTGGCTTCTTCCATCATAAATTCATCTAATGTACATCATGTTTCTGCAAGAGACACAGGGAAATGAAAGGGTGCTGGATCTAGACACCTTTGCACTTTCAGAATTTGCTTGCCAGAATCTCTTCGCTTCTTTTTGGGGAGCCTGATTTACTTCCACCCTTGTTCTCTGGGTTTTTGACTGGATTTACTGGTTAATCCAACATGAAACTTCAACAAAGCACACTGAAAGAAGTAGACGTCTCTCTGCAGGATTCCCTGGCTTGTAGATCAGGTGTTGCTAAAGCAGATGCTTTAGTCAGAACTAATTAGAGTTTATCTGGTTGCATAAAAGAGAAAAAATTGTAGCATTTAAAGCATTGAAATGCTGAGATTGTTTCCACTGGAAAGGTCCTACTTTTTATTTTCTCTCCATATTTTATATAGTAGTTGATACCAACATATGCTCTTTTTTGAAAACACATGGTTTGGAAAACAAAAAACACTTACAGTCATTTTGATATTAAAAATAAAGTAAATAAAAAAAACCCATAACTGCAGTCAGCTCAAGTGTTTCTTGTGAGCAGTCTGGCATACTCTGACAAATGATCTGCAAACAGACCCACATTTTCTCAGCTACATCAGCTCAAAATTACTTTGCCAAGCAGTTCTTGGGTGGTTGCTCAGTTGCTGGCTGTTCTTCACGGGAGCCACGCTTTGACAGGGGATCTGCTTCCAGGGGGCTCTCCTCTCCCTGGTTCGTTTCCTTGTGCCTGCATTGGCTGAGCCTGAGTGAGGCATCACTCCGTGGTTGTGAGAGCTGAGCCAGCACAGCACTTATTTCCTGAGAACTGTGAGGAAGGCAGCGGACAGCAAGCACAAATGTAGCTGGAGCAAAGGGATTTTCTCCTAGAACATCTTTGTGGGAATATTTTTGATGCTAGTCCCTGGTCTTCTCACCAGGCAATGTGTCTACACTGTCTCCTCTCGTGCAAGCATCAGCTTGATCAAGGGCAGGCATGTTCTTATGGACTAAGTGGGGACATGGCTCCTCTTCCTGTTTTGCTGCTGCATTTCCTTGGTGGCGTTGCTAACATCACATCCCCTTTTTTCCTTTGGTTTTAATCTATGTCAGATGGAGGAGCCCAGCAGCCCTTGAAAGGTTCCTGCTATTGGCAGGTATTGTTTTATTTGTTGTGGTGACCAGCTTTTCACACCTTGTAAGTTCTGCATTAATTTTTGCTTTGGGAACACCGCTTTAGGTGTGCTGCAGCAAATGTTGATTCCTGGCTTGAGACCTGAAGTTGTGCCTATGTGGTGTTCCCCTTAGTTCTCAGTAGGATTTCCAGGCAACAGAGAAGGGAAATTGGTTCTGAAAAGGGCTGAGCCATGTTTGTCCTGTTCTGTGCCCAAGGAACTTGGGGCAGTTTAACTTACCTGTTCAGCTCAGGGACAGCTCCTTGCTGCAGGAGCAACACTGCTCATCATACCAGGAGAAGGGGCTCATCCCTTGGTGTGAATCTTATAATTCTTCCTCTGGACACTGGCTGGTGACAAAAGCTGTTGGAGTAGGTCAGGCTTGGTCTGAACTGGCTTGATATTTCTTGGGAAAGAATCTTTTATTCCTGCTCTCTGTGGATATTTTCTAGACAAGCCAGAACCTCCCTGTCCTTTTTCTGCTTTCTCTCTTTGTCTGCTGGAATAGCTGAGGTATATTTCTCTGTTAGCTGCTTCAGTCCCTGCAAAGCCATGCACAAAGCAAGGACTGATTTCCTGCACCACTGAAAGAATGGTTGGTTATTCTACCAGAACACCGTCCCAAAAATACCCCCAACCACAGCCAGGCTCTTCCAGCATGATCCAGCTGCCTTTCCTTCACATTTCCAGCACACTCAAGGTAAATGTGGGGCTCCTATTTGAATGCAGTTCAAGATGCGTTGTTCTGCCTCATTTCCAGCCTCACCACTTCATTCCCAGCCTGTTATCCTTTGTCCCCTATTCCTGGTCCCTACACCCCTGCACCCCACTTGCAGATGCTCCTTGCTCCCCTTGTTTGCTTTAAGAAGTTCCTCCCTGTGCCCTATCAGCTTGTTTTCACAGGCAGTGTATTTATTGCTGGCTGGCACACGCCAGCGCTTGGACATACATTCAATTATCTTTGAACAATTTCCATTTACTCTGGTTTTGCTCTTTTCCCTTTCACTTCCACTGAACACTGCCTGTATTTTCTCAGAGTTTTTTCAACTACAATACAGCCCATTTCTGTTCTCCCTGCTTTTTTACTTTATTTTTTTTTCTTTCCATGTTTTCATTAAGCTCCCTCACTAAACTCTGGTGACCATTCCTCCACTGCTGTCTTTTCTGTACATTTGCAGTGAAAAGAGTCCAAGTTTAACCTCAGTGTGTTAAATGCTCCCTTCACCTGGAAGGAAATCAATGGTACAGGCAGACTGGGGTTTTATCTACTCTCCCACACCAAAATGTATTTCTTTTTGATGTACAGCAGTCTCTCCCTCTCTTGTGGTTTTACTCTTACCTGGTTTTCCATTAAAACTTGACTTATGCTTTACTTTTATGCCAACGGAGTGCACTGTGGGGATTATAAGGGCCATTTCTGCTCACTGTTCAGGTGAAGGTGCTCTCAGGTATGTAATCTTCCCTGAGAGCATGCCTGCAACTCAGGCTTGCTGCTTTCCACTGGCTGTTCTCCCTTCCTTCTTGCTGGTAAAACATGACTATATTTGGACCAACTCTTTCATAAAATCTCTTACACTTTTGTAACAGGGACATTTGGATTCGCTCTCCACAAAGAGATGGGATATTGCTAGAAAGGAAAGGTTTTGATTGTCCGTGTCTGGAATCATCCAGACTGAATGACTCTGTGGAAAAAATGATTCTTGACCAAAATCTTCAGGAGCAGGGAAGTACCTGCAGCACAGAGGTACTCAAGCTATTTTTAAAGAAGCTGTTTTAGGCACAGGAGAAAGAGCATGAGGTGAGGCGAGCAGTGCAGAGACATGTGGGGCTGGAGTGCTTCTCATGGTAGTTCAAGTGGCCCTGTAGCACACGACGGTTACTTCTGTGCCTGCAGCACAGATACCAGCCTGTCACACAGCAAAGGGCTGCTCACCTCCAGTGGGGCTCTCTGTACTGGCATCCCTTGATTTAATCAAATTCCAGTCATCTGGATGAGAACCTGTGGAGATACCATGAAATTCAGGAAAGAAGATGGCAGAGGGTGATCTACCACCATGAGAACAGGAGCCACCTGTCTGAGCCGTCTCTTTCAGAACTCCATTAGCAGTAGGTGGTGGTGTGAGCTATCACAAAGGTACCTCCTTTAAATGCTCTTCTTCCACCCATCCACCAGTAGTTCCTGGTGAGCACAGCCACAAGACAGAGACCTTTAGCCTTTCTCCTGTCAGTACCTGGCTATCGCTTACTTAGTGGGCATGGAGCTAATTGAAGGGTAGTTAATGCCATCAAGCATGGGGATGTATTTGTATTTTTAACTACATGTAAGTGATTATCAACATTATAAATAATTACAGTCTGCCTCCCAGCCCCTCTGCTCCATTCCACCCTGCTAATTGCAGCGCTTAGATCTCAATGAGCTCATTATGTTTTGTCGATATTCAGCTCTTTGGCTTGCTCACTTCGGAGGGACCGGGGGGACGCAAATGGGAGCTAAAGATTGGAAATGCCAAGCTCCCAGGGATTTGAGTTAGCGATCATCACCGCTTCATCTCTATGCACAATTTATTCAGCACTCCACCTTCCCTAATAAATTATACATCCCTCAAAGGGAAGCTTTGCCAAGGGATGGGCAATTGCCTTGCTCACGGGGGAGCCCACTCTGTGCGGTATTGAGCATCTTTGACATCTGGTCTTCGCAGGATTGGATCCCTCCTGCCCTTCCCCTCCGCCCGTCTCTTCCACCCCTTTTGGGAAGCATTAACCTTTTCACTGTGATGTATGCGAAAGGGCGACAGTCAGCAGTGGCAGTTCCTAATGGATTCTGTTTGTCTGGCTGGTTGTTTGTCTGAACTGCCTGCAATGCTGTCCAGACCTCTTGGAAAAGCAAGCCCAGAGTGCAACCAATGTTTTAATTAGCAGCGAAAAGCAGAGAGGCTTTTAAAGAAGAACAGTGTCTGAATTCAGAAGTTAAGAGCAGATGAATGTGGGACAGGGGACTTGGGATTCGCTCCAGCTGAAGACAGTAGCGCCCTTAAAGAGGGGCTGAATTTTCAATCTCAGGCCAGAGTGGTGAATGGTGAGCTGGTTAGAGTGGTCTTTTGGGGCTTGTGGACTACAATGCGGGGATTTTGTGCCCCTTACTCTTCTTCCTGGAAAGGCACAAGGAGCAGAGACTTGCCATAATTGCCTTACTAAGGACTGAGATAAAACCTGGTGGAGAGTGCTCCTATACAGCAAGATCTGAGACTAAGGAACTGAGTTACAGGGCAACCCTTTGCCGACCCCTCCATCCTCCAAAAGGTTCAGCTCTCCTTTCCCCTGGCCTCATAGCTATTTTCCTAATTCTGTCTTAAGATGGAGATGCCACAGACTCTCCAGGAGATATTTTTCTAGTGCTTCACTGGTTTTATCGCTGGAAAGCTTCCCCCTAAATCTAATCTTAATCTGTTTTATTGTAAATTAAGGCCATTGCTTATTGTCCCATCACCAGCAGATGGTGAAAAGTTTATCCTGTTCTACAGCACACTTTACTTACTTGTACACTCTCTCTCACAATTCTATGGCCCAAAGTCCAGAAATCTTTTCAGCTTTTCTTCCTCGGCTTTTCTGTACTCCTGATGAGCCTTTTTTTAAGCCCTTGAAGTATCCAGACAATGAAGCTGAAATTAAACCAACTTCAGGAGCTCTGCAGCCCACAGCAGGCAAACGCTGCTTCCCACATGAGCCTGGGATGCAGCTGGGAGCTCGTCCCTGCAGCTTTGCAGTGACCAGAGGTGCTGCTCACTGAAGAGTCAGTCCCAGCCCTCTGCACCAGGGCCACAGCTGCAGCAAACATCCTTTGGCATCCACGGGAGTATTCCCCAGTGATTCCGTGTGAACACCAGAGTCAGGAGTGGCTCTGAGAGGGAGGAGCTCTCTCCAGGTCCCGCAGAGGTTGGTGCTGCTGCATCACCTGAGCTGGGAATCAGTGAGACTCCTCCAGGATGACACTGGAACTTGTGAGTAGAGGCAAACAATGCTCTTGGAATTACTTCTTGTTAGTAATATGGAAATAGAGATAGGCAACACAAGCAGAGAGTGAGGCTGTGCCAATAGCAAAATAGGATGTGGTGTAAAAAATGTGAAGGTTTAACAGGAGAAGAGTCATATAAAATAATTGCACCAGAGGCTGCTCATTGAATTACAGTCACAAGTGTGTTGTTATGAAGGCCCTTTTCACCAAGGATGGCAGTGGCTATAAAGCTGGCCCGCTAGTCAATGCTCAATTCCCTCACAAGAACTTGCTCTGAGATGCCCCTTTTAAAACTCAAGGGCCACTCCTATGCTGACTGTACAGCAAGACACTGCCAGCTGTTCCAGGAAAGCTGCTTGTTGTGACAATGACAGGAGCTGGTGGATCTGAAGTTTGGCAATGGCTGATTCCTGTCAGAGAAACACGGGGAAGAGACAGGCAGGGGAGAAGGGGAGAGCTGCAGACCTTTCCAGCACCTTTCTCTGGACACAGCCCTGCTGCTGCCAGCAGCCCTTCCCCAGGGGACATGATGCAGGAAAACAACCCAGCTTGAGTGAGAAGCTGTTTCAGCAAGGGCTTTGTGACAGCAGTCAGAGGAGTGTTATTTGTGGCAGGGACTATATATAACTATATTTGTGTGTGTGTGTATGTGTAGATTAAATATATATATGTATGCATAGTGCCTTATCACTGCATTCCAGCTTGAGTGTAAAACACAAAGGAAAAATCACAGGGTTTAGAAAAAGCTAAATTTATCTGGGAATGGGAATTATATTAGCAAAGAGGCAATTAATCGGGGGGGGTGGTGGAGATTATAGTAATATTTTACTTCTTCCCTGCAAACACAAAAATAGCATTAGTTTCTCTACCAACCAGTAATAGCTCTGATCCTCTCCTTACCTGCCAGCACCACCTCTCTGGAGTGACCACCCGTGGTGAGGTGTGTCCAGCTGATGTGGGAGAGCTCTGGCCCAGCTCACGTGTGCCCCTGCTATGGAGAGGCAGCCCCCCTAGCGCAGATAGCCCAAGTGTGGGATGGGCCCTCCAGTCTGAGAGAGCAGAAATGAGGTCTTGGCCTTCATGGGCTGATGCCCCTTCCTTCCAATGTTATTTCATTGAGCTCTGGTTGTCCTCTCATCCTTCAGTGCCACTCACTCCCAAGCAAAACACCCAAAGAGCCCTTCAGCCTTGACCCACCCCTTGCTCTGGACCCTCTGTGCCACCCCAGCCCAGGCTGGCCCTTGCAGAGGGAGCAGGTGCCTGTCTCTGGCTTGGCCAGGCATAGCTCCCATTGCAAAGCCAACCCCTGGATCTTCCTTGTGCTCTGGCAGCCCTGGAAATGCTGCACGCCCAGCAGAGCTCTGGGCTGCCTGCAGCCTGCCCAGCAGTGCCTTATTCTGAATCAATACTTGCAGATACTGGAGATAACTCAGGGAGAGAAATACATTAACGTAGACAAAGAAACAAAGATAATGATATTTTTTCTTCCCCCCTCCCCCTTTTTTTCTTCTTCCTTCCCTTCTCCGACAGAATAAAATTTTATTTTCTTCTCCCTCTACCCTCATCTCTATGATCTGCACTTAGCAGAGCTCCAGACTCTTAAATTATTTCACAGTTTTCAATAAAGCATTAAATCTTTTTTAAAAACTGCTTGTTTTAATTGAAAAAATTTCAATCAATCAGTTCACCCCTTTTCTACCCTCTTGCCTTCCTCCCTTCCCCCAAACAGACCCATTTGCAGTAAATAATCTGTAGCCAGACTTTCTGTTCTAAAGAAATAAATAATTCTGAATTTGCTGAATCCCGCCTGATCTCCCAGCTTTAAATCACTGCACTTTGTACTGAGCTCAGCTGAAATGCTGAACACACTGAAGCATGACTATTACTTGGAGACTGCAAGTGTTTTTAAAGGCACAGCCTCTGAGGCCATGGCCCTTTTTCCTCCCAGGACAGATTGAGAGAGGAGCTAGGCCAATTCCTGAGGATAAGTGGTCCCTTCCCTGCATTTGGCCCACTATAAATGCAGATGGTGCCTTGCCCTGACTTAACAAAGACTGACTGAAGGCAGGATAAATCCAGTGTGTCTTTGAGCAAGTTCTTAAGAGGCATCTGGACTGAGACCATCTAACAGCCACTGGACTGGGTCCTTTTCCAGCTGGGTGAGCTCAGGGAGGTTTCAGGAGGTCATCTGCACCTGCTCAGACACTGGAGAGCAGACGCCTGTGCTGCCAAGTGCAAATAGTTCCACTTGGACACAGAAGAACCTGTGGCATCCCAGCCAGGGAAGGAAGGTCCCCATGAATCCCAGTGAATCCTGCAATCACTGTCAGCATTCTTCAATTCTCTTTACTCAAAAACTTCAAACCCAGCTACGGGCAGGCTTCTGCCACAGGGGAACACAATCCTCGTGTTTCTCAGTTCCTCATATTTCTTAGTCAATCTCATTTCTTAATTTCTTCCTTTTAGGATTGCTCTTGTCAAAGCTATTGACTGTGCCCTGTCTGACAATGGAGGCTGCATCTGAAGAGGGAAAAAGCAGCACACAACAGATTACTGATGCCTGGTTGTGATTTATACAACTCAGGAGCTTCCAGCAATTTAGAGATGAGAAATGGTTTATCCACACTTTGGCGTGTCGAAACACTCTTTCTACCATTTATCTTGAAACTGATTTTGTTTGGGTGGTAGTAAATGTTATGCCCAAAGCCGTGGGTGGAATGTCTAATGGGAACTTCCAGACCTGGAACAACAGGGATCATCTTGTTTCTGAGCTGAGATGTGAAGGACTAAGAGGATCCCCAAAGAGTTCAGCTTATGATTTTCCAGTGGATTTTGGGAGGTTTAATTACAATTGGAAAGTATTGTACTGTTCTTGCATTTCCAACCAAGCTGAAAACAACTGTTAAGGCTTTATTTTTTGTGCTGTTTTTCCCTCGTGCCTTTGAGAACATTCATCAGTGATAGAAGAAGGTTGTGAATGCTGGATTTTCACTTGGAAATTCTTCCCCTGTCCTCATCCCCTTTCAGTACATCAGAGAGAATCAGCACTGTAATTTTCATTGACTGTGTAAAGAGCTGAGGTCAGCTAATCCACAAGGGCTCCTTCCCAGAGCTGGCAAGTAACCAGAATTAAACAATAGCAAAGATCAGAAACGTTAAAATCACAAAAGAGACTCATCCTATGTTTTCCTGCTACTCTTATTAAAGACCCATCAGACATTGATGTGAGACCAGTAAATTCAGGCCCAAATTAATTGTGGGACAGCTTGATAGACGCTGTTATGATCAGGTTTTAAATGCACAATTTTAACAGTATACCAATTTACAGAGTGATGCCGATGCAATATTTTTACGAAGTAAAATATACTGGTGCTGAAATTCATTCTTTCAGGGCTTTTTTCTTTTTCAGCTGCAAGCTTGGCTCTGACCTCTGTCCCTCAGAAAACCTCATCAGGAGTCAGCAACACCAAGATATTTAACAAACCATTTTCTTTGGTTATCTTATATCTCAGGCCAGATTACCATTTACAGGAAGGCCCATTTCAATCTCCCACTGGTGCAGAGGGACCATAAGATGGACAAAACGTCACCTGCATGGAGCAATGTGAGGATGGCATCAAGCAAATAGAGCAGCAGTCAGAGGTGTCCCTGTAAAATCATGCTCATAGCTCTGGGAAAGGCACGTGGGTTCAGAGGTAAAATGGGCTGTGGCCCTGTGGCATTCCCAGTGTTACTTTGGTGGTGTCTGAGACATCTCAGTCCTTACCTATGCTTGCTTGGGGCACCCTGAATTTCCTGTGCCTGTCCGTGTGTCTCGAATCTTGTGTTGAGTCAGGTGCTCCCTCTCCACGGCCACACATGTGGCAGCCACTCTGCAGCTCAGTGCCACGGGCAGGTTTCCATCAGCAGCAGAATGTGCTCAGTTGGGCACCTCCTTCACAGGTGCCCAGCCTCACAGGTGGCAGAGAGCTGGGGCACACTGGTGCTCCCCCACACTCTGCTCCCCTCCAGCCTCTGCTGCCCCTCGATGCAGCACCTTGGCTCTGCCCAGCCACTGGCTCCTGGGCAGCACCTCCACCTTCTTGTCTGTTCCCCGTGTCCAGGTGTTAGGTGGGATCTGCCTGTTTCAGTTCAGTTCCTGAGGACAAAAGCGAAAGCTGATATTGAAATGAGTTCATGGGAAACGCAGCGTGGTCCTTGAGCACAGTCCCTCCGGCAGAGATAAAACAGTGCTCTCCAAGATACCTGTTCTCCAATCTCCCCTTTCAGAGCAGGAGAGAAAATTACAGGCCTCTGATTACTCAGGGAGAAGAGCGCACAACTCCCATCTTCGTAATTTCTTCCACCACAATCAAGCATTTCAGGAAAAGGGCCTGAAAGCCTGAAATAGCCGGTCAGGGATCTTTCCGCCTGGTTCCTTCCCTGATAACCCACAAGAGGAATAAAAATGAAGGCTCGTCATTGCTGTTACCTTTGGCTTCCAAAAGGGTCTGTCCTATCTGGGACCGGGAGCTCAGGCTGTTGGGAATGAAAATGCTCGCCTTGGGGAAAGTCCCTTTGCTATTTCCAGGCTGGCAGTTCAGGGCATTTATAGATTTTAAGGCTGGATGGTCTGGCTGCATTTCTTGAGTTTGACCTGCCAAGCACCATGAGAGGGTGTCCCCAGTAATTCCCACACTGAGCCTCGTTCTTACACCAGAGCCTGATCTCCTCCCCACACTCCCATTGTAGAAGCTTCCTCCTTTGATAAGGATTTTGAAATATGGAACCAGCTATGCTAGGCATTGGGAACCTTTTTTCCCCAGAGTGAGTCCCAGGGAAGGGCGCATCATCAGCACCCAGACTTGCACCATGTTAAATGCTGGTGAAAAGCCTTGGAATAGCCCCTTTGCCCACCCTCCTTCACCACCAAGTCTCTATTTTGCCCCAATCACACTTTGCTTGGAAAGATGAGATGAGATTGGGGCAGCATCTGTTTATTAGAGAGCAGAATCAGCACCGTGAAACAAAATAAGTAAGTAACTGGTGAAAGCAGCTCTGCTAAAATAGAGGACTAGCTCTGATCAGGCTTGGCATGATATAACATGGTAGTTTAAAGCCCTGTAATGCCATTTTCCATTAGAGCTCTTGTTCGAGTCAGGAAGGGGTTTGAGCCATTGATGGAAGCTGTTATAAACAGACGAGAAAACCTCATCCATATTTCTCTTGAGATTGTATGAAGCTGACAGCGTGCTCGCTGACCACAGTCATCTGGGACTCCCCCAAACAAACTAACCCTCTCCTCATAAATAACAGGATCCTTGTTGCGGTGGACTGAGATTTGCTGTAAAATTCAGTTGTGTCAACAAAGAGCTTCTTCTGGCTTTTAATTTGAGCTATTAAAAAGATTCATCTTTCTCTTTGTTCTCATTTTCCTTACCCTCTTTCTCCCTTTCCATTTTTTTCTATCCTCTCTGTCTGTCTTTAGGATAACTTAAAGCTATTTGTCTGAAACAAAAGACTTGCGTGGGTCTGGCCAGTGGTGCCTCAGGATTGAATGGTCACATTTCAAATCCTACTTAGGACTAAACTTGGATGAATTCCATAAGCTAATAACCCAGTGCAGTGTTTCAAATTGATGGAGGTGCCGTCCTCTAGATGAGACATAAAACCAGAGATCCAATCTGCTTGGCAGAGACCCCACAGGACTTATCAAAGATGAGTGGGGGCTGCTAACTGTTTTGCCCTTGTCAAATCCTTACCACCATCACGGCTTCTCTGCCTGTTCCAAAGCAATGACACTGGACCTTATGAAAATGAGATGGTGAATTTGAAGGAGCCATCCTTTTTTCTAATTATTTAAAGCAGTTTGCAGTGTCTGGCAGAAGGAGGAAAGAGAGATAATCCACTCACTTGAAAGTGGAATGACCCTGAATTTCAAAAAGCAAAACAAAAGCGAGCGAATGGTGCCACCATGCTCTGCAGCAGTGACATTATTAAAGGATCAGTGAGCTATTAAAGCAGCAACATTTAGTACCTCCCCTAATGACTTGTACTGCTAACTGGTTTCCAAATTGAGATTTTTATTGCCTCCATGCACAGACAGAACAAGGCTCTGTCTGCGCTTCCAGAGGCTCGAGCTTAAGCAGACTGCTCACAATAGGCTCAATGAATCGTGTCAGCTGAAAACTCGTAATGGCTTATGAGAGTCCCCACTCCTCTGTCTTCCTTTCTTACCAGGGCTGGAAGCTTTGGGCTGTGGGGCATGGTAGGGATCATAAACGTGCGGGATTTTGCAGAGAGCCCAGCTCGATTCTTGAACCTCCTAACATCTGTGAAATTTGGCAGAGTTGTGCATAAACAGACTGTCCTGAAATCTCCCCAAATCTGCTGATGCCATTCACAGAGTGAATGCTGTGAGAAGGGCATTTGCAGGAGGGACACTGGTTTCCACTGCCAGGTAGAAATAGGGAGCACGGAGGAATGAGTCTATGGAGGAGGAAGGCAGACGAGAGGGAGCGGCAGACACTAGTGAAGGTGCAGATACACCCAGCTGTTTCCATCATGACTCTACCAAATAGATTTTGACTGTCTCATATGAGCTGAGCTCACATGAAGGGAATAGCTGGGAAATGGCCTTCTGTCAAGTGCAGTTCCAGCTAGGAAGGGAGCTCCTGTGGGCACACAGCACGTGTGATTGCAGAAAGGAAGCTGGTTAAAAATCAACCAACCGACCAAACCAGCCAGCAGAAGTGGGTCCTGGTTGCAGTAGCTGTTATTTACGTGCTCAGGATACACTGTTAGCCAAAGTGGAGTTTGAGCCTTCCGTGCACCAGAGAGAAATGTTACTGCTTTAATTTGTTTTCCTCTACCAGTTGTGCACACACGTGCTGCCAGAGCTTGCTGAGGGAGTCACGCCAGCTCTTGCCCAGGCTGGACAATCACAGGGAGAGACCGACGCTGCTGCTCCTGGTTTTATGTATCAGGTGCCTGATTTCCATGACAGAAACCACTCATCCTTTGCGGAAGTGACAGGCAGAGCAGAGGGGGCAGGATGGCTGCAGAGACTAGCACTAGAACATGCACATTTTTTATCCCATGCTGGTTTGAGTCTCTTTTCATCAATAGCGACGGCAAGTCGTTCCCATTTTGTGACTTTTCAGTGGATGTATGTGGCACTGCATTTCTGCTTTCTTCACACTCTCCATCTATCTGTGTGTCCATGCTCTGCAAAATGCCCTTACCTTTCTTGGCAATCTTAGCAAACAGGTCTCTGTGTGCATTGCAAAACACGTTCAGAACTGTAGGAAAATGGGGTGAAGTGGCCTGAGAGGCCCTTTTATGTTTCCTTACCCAAACTTCATGCAGTACAAGTTACACCTAAATCATTCATGTCTGCTATGTGCTTAACCTGTTCTTGGAGACCTCTGGTATGGAGATTTCCAGACGTGCTAAGGCAGGTTATTCCAGTGGCTAGCTGTCCTTAGCTTCACAAAGCTGTTCCTAAGATCTGAGCTCAGCAGTGGAACTGGATTCCTTCAGGCTGGGGTTAAGGCAGAGTTGTAAGGCAGGAGCTGGCAGAGCCTCTTCCTCGGCTGCACCCACTCTTATCCAAGGGCTTCCTCCCCCAGGACAGCAGGTCAGGTGCTTCCCACCGTGCAAACAAAGGCAATGCAGAGAGACAAAGAAAAGGGCAGCAGGGCCACTTCTGGCAGAAGAGCTTTCTGAGATTGCCACTGACAAAATATCGCAGAGACTTTACTGAGTCCAATTACCACTTTATGTCTTTAAAGTGACGAGTAAATGAAAGAAACTACAAGATCAAGCCATGTTAGTCTTCTCAATCCCTTAAGTGTCTGACAGCCCTCTTCCCTTCTTCCTCGCTTCCTCAGACTACTCTGAACTCTTAACCTTCGCCACCGCTTTGAGCCCACATCCGCAGCAACCAAACTACCCCCAGCCATCCCCAAATTCCGGGAACAATCACAAAGCGCTTTCAGAGCAACACTGCCCTCCCTCGAACTGCTAAACTTTAGGCTGTCTCCAGCTTTGTGAGCTTCCCCGCACGCAGGGCCGGTCTGGCCCGGCAGTGCTGGCAGGCTGCGAGGGGAGCTCGCCGGGCACCGCCACAGCCGGGGAACAGCCGGTGCTGGTCCCCACAGCCGCCTCTCCCCGTCCCGGCACACCGGAGCTCCAGCTGCTCCAGCTCTGCCGCGCTGCTGGCCAGCACAGCAGAGATGCTCGCTGCACAGGCGGCGTTAGGATCGCAGCGGGAGTGTCAGGATAGAAGGGACAGATCCATGTAACCATCCCCAGGTGCTGGAGTGCACTGCGTGGTGGTAGCGAGATAAGCCCTGAGGATCAGAGAGAGGGCCTCTTTCCTGGGCCCAGAGGTGACCCTGGGAGTGCATCCAGGTCACCGGGGATGGACTGAGAGAGGATTGTGTGTTTATGGACAGACTGGGCCTAGGAGAAGTGTTCATTGCAGTTTGTGGCTTTATAGGGCATTGTTTGCCTGTTACCATCATAGGTGAAATCTGTGCAATACCCCAGGTGATTGGGGGACACTGTGGTGAACATCTTTCCTGTTTATATGATGTTCTATCCTGTTGGGTGCTGGTATTTAGGGAATTCTAACTTCGCAATAAACGGCCTTTGCATTTTCCATCTGATGAGCGAGGTCCTTGCCCATGCGTCATTACTGCACCCAGGCACAGCGGTGGGAACTGGAAAAGCAGGGCAAGATCATTGGAGAGAAAAGTAGTGTCAGGAGTCATCCTCAGCCACTAGACCTGACTGCAGCACTAGCAGAGCTGGTGGCTGGATTTTTGCAGGAGTAAAGACTGTCACGTCGGTTCGACCTTCCTTATAAATAAATAAATGATAAAAAGATCTCACAGCGATGCCTGAACCTGATGTCTCATGCTCACTTGTTTTGATGTGTCTAATGTAAGTGGGCGGGTAATGAAAGCTTCATTTAGAAGCCAGTGTCTTCACCGGCGCTGCTGAAAGCCCCTGGGACACTGCACTTCTGGAATTTTCTTCTAATGGACACATCAGCAGATAACTATTGATAAAGCAGAACGTGCACACACGCACACAAAACAACCCAGCGATGGTTTATCTTCCTAAACTGCTGGGTGTTGGATGCAAAGGTCTCTTTAGGCTCCCCAGGTTCTGTACCCAGCTCAGCTGCTGCTGCAGCCCTGCTGAAATGCTCCTCACCACGACCATCTGGGGCAGCGCCCTGGAGAACCAGGTGGTTATTGCAGCCTGGGTAGGCATCAGTTCAAAACAGGCAAATAAAGGAGGCCTCAGCCCCCCCAACACAGCTGTGGATAATGGCATCCACTGGCCATGTCCCAGCAGGACATCACCCTGTAAGTGATAAGGAGATGCTGCTCTGTCACAGGCAGACTTAATGCTGGCTTTTCACAAGAGCAGCAGGCTCACCCCATGGACATGGTGTCTGGGATATTGTTTTTCAATGCAATCCACAGGTTTTTCAACTTCTTTGTAAGCAACTGAGTCTTCAGCAAGGTCTGGTTCCTGTGCCCGTGAGGTCTCCGTGGCAGCTTTGATGTGCAGCACCTGCCTAATGCTGGGTTTAGGGGTGAGCTGAAGGAGAAATCATGGCTAGTGAGGAGAGAAGACACACCAGAGTTACTGCTGAACTCGTTAAGGTAACCTTCTGTCCTTCCAGTTCCGTGCTAAAATCACCATTTCAGGTCCTGAATACAACACAGGGAAAGAACAGGGTATTCCCCACGACACTGTGGGGTCAGAGCTAAAGGTGTGGAGGGCTACAGCTTTAATCCCAACCTTCAGCACCCTGCTCCATGGCAGGTTCACACCCTGATACAGCTGACCTTGTTTCCTGGATACAGAAATACTGCCTGTATCCAAGCATTTTGAGGTAATTATTTTCCCTGAATGTGGAAATTGGAAATTTTGTCTAGTGTATTATTTCATGAGAACCACAGGGATCTGCAGCCAGGCGTGGGGGGAAAGGGAGATTGTTTCCCCCTGTCTGTGTTTTTATGAAGCATCTGCCTGTGAAAACAAGAAGCAAACAAGATGACCTCCACCTTATCTGCCTGCGTAAGTCATTTTGCCTGAAGCCTGAGCTCTGTGGGATGGTCGATGTAAAACTTGCTCTTGCATTAAATAGCAATAATTTACCTTTAGACTCTGCTTTTACATTATTACTATTATTATTATTATTATTATTAATGATTTTTAAAAATGCTCCTTAATTAAAAACTCACAGATATGAAGCTTGGAAGAAATGTGGCCAGGACATTCTTGGATTACTACAGGCTGAACTCCTTGGTGGAGGGACCACTAGCACCTACTCCTAAAACTTGGTAGGTCAGAAAGCAATTTCTCTTGCTTTAGCAGGGCTGCTTTTTTAATACCTTCCATGACTAAACTTCAGTGCTGCAGAATTACGGCTTTATAAATAAGCGTGCTAGTCTAACTGTGCTTATTTTATTGAAATTCCATTTGGAAATAAAGCATTTATGATCAGGAAAGATACCTGGTTTATGTCTGAAAAAATATTCAGAGGATTTTGGAGATATCGATATCTTTCCTGAATTCTGTCTGCTGTACACCAATCTCACACCAGTATCTTTAATGGACTTACCCTTCATTTATCTCCTGAGAGCGGACCAGACCCACTTTTATTTTGCAAAGTTTTAATTCTGCAAGTGAAAACTTTTTCAGTGCTTCAGGAAATTACAGGCAAGCCTGTGCTGGAGGCAGAGTTCTCCACCTCCCCGTGGAGCTGCCGCAGTGCTGGCAGCCAGTGGCAGGTTCCTTCTGCCAGCCCAGCTGGGACACTTCACCTGGGGATCCCCTCTCGCTCCGAGTCCTTACTCCAGTGTTACGCCCAGCTCAGTGGGAGTTAGTCCAAAAGGAAGTGGGATGTGAAGTCAGGCATGGTGAGCAATGCACAAAGGCATGAAATGCTCGAGCTTGACTCCCTGCAGCACTGCTGGCCCCTCTCTGGTGTTGGCCAACTGCGTCCTTCCAGCGTCCCTTAGCTTGTGTGAGGAGCAGGGGAGATACCACTGAACTGTTTATGGAGAACCAGCATTCCTTGAGCTGGAAAAGCTGTGTAACAACATGGAGATGGGAGCAGAGCAGGAACCAGAGCACCTGTTTCATGGGAAACATCACATTCAGAATTTGCCTCTGTTCTGAGAAAACAGCAATAATGCCTCCAAACTGAAAATTTTCAATTAAATGCATTTGGACCAATTAGAATGTTTCATTTGATTTTCAACCCTTAACAACACAACCAAATATAATTTATATTTTGCAATGGAAAAGGCAATTCCAAATTGGCAAGGGAGGCAGCTGAACCTCGAGATTCACTCCCTCCTTCTACCCGCTTTTTTCCTCCCTTGAAAGCGTAGCTGTGGGAATGGTTCCTTGTTTGCAAAGGATCACTTTCCTACTGAAGATTTTCTAGTGATGTGTAAGATGGATGCTACAAATATCAGCGCAGACCAGAGAGCAATTGCTGGAGTTCCTTCTGCAGCCTTTAAAAATCCTCTCACTGCAGCCATTCTGGCAGTTCCTTACGTACGTGGTCAGAGCCAGGCTGCCTGTGTTAGGCCTGCTTTGAGCCCATCTCCCTTTTCTGTTTGTGATCTTGACACCACAGTTTAGGCTGGCTCAAGGAGGATTGTCAGCACTGCAGTTCCAAATGCTCTTATCTGCAGAGACCTGCAGGGTTAGCAGAGAAAAGCATCCAGCATCTTCCTCTCCTCCGGAAATTGAATGTATCATTTCTCTCAGACTCCCAGGGGCCACAGCCTCCAAGGCTAAAAACCCACAACTATTACTGAATCTAATTACCACCTGACAGCAAAGTGCTTTTCCATAGCATCATTCAGTTACCTCATCAAAAGGAATGTTTGTTTGCTTTCTTCATTTTAAATTAAAGAACCACTGACAGTGGTAACTGAAGCATTTTAATCTCATCAAATATCCATGTCCATCTCTATAGAGACAGCCACGCCAGCAGGGAAAGATACGCATCTCTAATCGGGTTGTACAGAGCAAATTTTTCTTGTTCTCCCACCAGAGCCTAATGTGGTGAGGGATCTTTTGTTTGGGGGGTGCTACCTCACAGTAAAATCCTAAATACAGTCAATGTTCAGCCCTAAGCCAACAGATGTTTAAGGAATAGATTTTTAAAGATTCATGTTGTTAATTTCCTGATGGATTTCAAATACCAGCTTTTCCCTGTAAGTAGATAAATGCCTTCTATTTGTATCCTGGGCTCTGTCACCTGACATTTGATCACAGCCTATATATATATGTATCCAAAATATACACCAGCGAAATCAAATTGTTCTTTGAAGCTGCTGTGTTAACTGCAATCCTCTCCAAAAGGACATCTTGAAAACTGCTGGGAATCAGAAGGGAGATGGTTGTGGCTTTAAATATGCCGTGGCTAGGCAGGGGCACTAGGAAAGGACTGGAATATGTAAAATGATACTAAATATCTGTGTAATCAGGACTAATTATATGGCACAGTTATTAGTGGAAACAGGACATGTTGTGCCCACAGTTTATGAAAATATATTAAAACATTACTGGATTCCACACAGTCATTGAAAGAAAGCTGCAGAGTTAATAAATGTGTAAGGGACAGCTAATTGCCTGCTTTGTCCCAGACTAGGACAGGCAGAACAATTTCTGTTTGAGGGAATTAGTGCAGCCAAAATGTGTTAGAATGACAGGCCTGGAACCAGCAACAACCTGCAACAATTCCAGAGCACATCTGACCATAAGGAAGGAAATGTTTATGTTGGACTCGCCATGTTTTGGAGAAGGAAACTGAGGCACAAAAAGGGAGAGGTGGACCTGAGGGTCAGAAATAGGGCTGGTACCCAGATCCAGGCATCTCACAAGAGCTTTCTCCATGCAGTCAGGCTGTCAGAGAGCAGCCATCCTACAGCATAGGTAATGCAGGCAGTTCAGTGGGAATGGAATCAGGATCATCTGGAGTAAGAGGCAACAACTGATGCAACAGCTCTGGTTACAGAACAAGACTGAGGCTGGAGGTGGGGCACCCTCTGCTACCCCAAATGCTTATGCAGCTTATTTTAAGGGTCAAGAGAAGTAACTGTGTGTGTATTCTGTGTATAACGTGATTATGTGCCTGCAAGTGAATCCAACTGGCTGGCTGGACCTGTGGTTGAATTCTACCTGGTCTTGTCTGTAGAAGCCCCTGGGCCAAGGGCTGCCTGTAGATCAACATATCACAGAATCACAGACTGGTTTGGGTGGGAAGGGGCTTTAAAGACCATCTAGTTCCATCCCCCCTGCCATGGGCAGGGACACCTTCCACTTGGTTGCTCCAAGCCCCACCCAGCCTGGCCTTGAACACTTCCAGGGATGGGGCATCCACAGCTTTTCTGGGAAACCTGTTCCAGTGATGGAGCCTGGCACAGCTCACCCAGCCCCTCCCAGAACCCTTCAGCCCCTTCCCTCTGACTGAGCTTCCTCCAGCATCCCCCCAGTTCCCCTGGGAGTGAGCCCAGTGACCACAGAGTTTCCCACAGCCTGCAAGGCAAGGTCAGGTTTCAAGCAGTAACCCCACGGTGTCCTGCAGTGCTCGTGGCAGGGAGACCCTGTGATCCCAAACACCCAGTTCCCAAGGATAATGTCTGCTGTTATCAGCATGCTCAGTAATTATTTTCCTGAAGGTGCTGCGGCAAGCTAGGAAAGCGTCAATGACTCAGCTGGGGAGGGCAGGAAGGTTAGAATATTTTCCTCTGTGAGCTAATGAATTAAAAGCCTTGCTGAAAATGCTGGATGCTCTCTGCAGTGACAAGCCAGCAGGCCCACGAATTTCCAGCAGGGTATGAGGGAGCTCTGTGCTGCCTGCAGAAGCTGCTGGAGAAGAGGGCGCTGCCACTTAGCTGGGCTTGAGAGAGGCTCAGAGAGCTCCTCCTGGACACAAAGACAGCTCTCTAAGGGTGGGTTAAGTGGGCACAGAGCAGGAGAGAGCAGCGCAGAAGGCGGCTGTTGGACAGCAATGAAGGTTCATGCCCTTCCTCTTCTCTTGTTCCGTTTCTAAGCTGCTCAGTGACCAGAGAGTTCCACTCCCAGTGCACTCACTGGAAACCATTTGAGTGGGGCTCCCTTTGATGCTGCCAGTGGCACAGCGAGCTCCTCCTCTCACTGAGTCTCTGTCCTGCTCTCACCTCTTTCTACTTGTGCCAGAGGAAAGGTTAAGGTTTCTTGGGTTGAAAGTGTGAAATGTCCTCTGAAGGGAGGTTGGTAAAAGGTGAAAAATTTGTAAGAGATTAAGAGACAGCAGAGCACAGCTGTTACAGAGAATGGCTAAGGTGGGAAAACAGAACTTTGGCTGAAAAATTCACAAATGCCAGTCAGCTTGCACTGCCTGAAGCTCATCCCTTTGCCCATATCAGCATTTCTCTGTTGTTTCACTCTGGCTCCCTGGCTGCAACAGGGCCCTGCTCCAGCAGAGCATCAGCAGGGGAGCTCTTGCCTCTTTAGACCACTGACATCTTTTCTCTGAGAGCTACCAGTTCCGTGTTATTCATAGTCTGGACATACTGAAGTTCAAATTCTAGAAGTCCTGAGTGTGTAAACAGCTCTGGCAGAGGTCAGGGAAGATGGGCTTTGAACAGAGACAGTGTGGGTATCCTGAAAAATCCCACCTGGGCCTTGCTGGTGGAGAATTCTGCAGCTCATGTCTGCCCCATGTTTTCCTGCAGGTAAAACCCAGGTGCTCTGCTCACAGAAGTGTTGGGAAAGAAATTCCTTCCTGTGTGGGAATCTCACAGTTGCTGCACTGATACACATGAGAGAAAAGCTCAGGAGAAGATGAATAATTCTAAGAGCAGGGATTTGATGGCATGTGGCAAATAATGCCTGGGGCCACACACTGAGTGAAAAAAGGACAGAACAAAATATTGACTGGCCCTTCATTAATTGCCGTCTGTCCATCGTGCCCTGAATAAAGCAGCAGCCTTGTTGAAGAAAAAGTAGGCTGTGATGAGGTAATTAAAGACCCCATCAGAAGGCATATCTGCCAGGAGGTTGAATTAAAATTGCTCTGACAGCCTTTGTTCTGGCAATTCCTCCTTTTGCTGCTTGACTTTGCAGCCCTAATGATGATGTATGAGAGCACAGCTGCGTATCCAACAGGCCAGACCAGCCCATGGGGCTGTCCTGCCATCCTCGGGGGCCACGGGCACTGTCTTCTGCTTCACACTGGCTGGGGATGGGCAAAGCCTTTGTGTGTGGGCACAGTCTGACCAAAGGCAGGTCCTTCTGCCTGGACGACCCAGTTTGAGCCCCCTCTCGACACCAAACAGCTGTGCCCAGAGGCTGCGTGGGCTCTGATACCATCCCACGGCTGTGCTGCTCTCTGGCACGTGCTGTGTGTGGGTCCTTCTGCCCCTCTGGGTCTGGAATGTTCTCCCCAGTTCACCTCTTCCTGTATTTCAGGAAAACTCCTCTCTACACTTTCAAGCTCAGGATTTTTGAGGTTTCACCTACATCTGGTTGTGCTTTCTTTGACCTGGCCGTGACTGACATGAGAGCTGGGAGTGAAGCCACCTCCCTGCTTTATTCCCAAGGGGCTCTGTTTGTAACCATCCCCAGCTCACTTCTCCCAAACTTAAATTATTGTCTTGTTGTCTTTTCCCCCACCATTTTCAGTGGCTAAGAGGAGAGCAGAGTGTAATCAACAGAAAGAATGTTCTAGACCAAATGTGAAAGGTCAGCAAAACCTCGTACAATTTGTAGAGGAGGGAGGAAATGGAATGAAGGCAGGAAAATAGAAGAGTCAAACAACTTCAATCTGATTTCCAGATCTGTAAATTATATTAGTAATGGGAGCACTACCAAGGGTTAAAGGCAAATTATATGTTTTGCCTAAAAAAATAATTTTTGGGGGTTTTCCCCCCTTCTCTGTTGGTAATTATAATCTGTCAGCTCGCTCCCACGCACGTCTGCACGTTTTATGCAACTCTTGATACCTGTAGCTGTCATTAAAAAACACCTTCCAGGTTTTGAACGGTGACATTTGCGTGGGTTCAGTGAAAAGGATTCATTTACAGAGTTTAGAGATGCGCAGTGCCTGGTCAGCTCCCAGCAGAGGCTTCACCAAAATTCCTCATTACAACAATTAGCTTCTCAAACACGTGGGGACAAGGCTGCCAGCTGCAGGGATTTTACCCTGGATTTAAGCACGTGCACGCTAAAGAACATGCAAACACCCAAATACATGTCCAGCTTGGTCCTGCTCTTAGAGATTCCCTGAACAGAGGGAGTGTAAAAATGCTTCAGGATGGGGAGCTGGTGTGCCTGACGGGGGGGCCTAGCAGGAGAAAATAATCTGCATTACTGTATGAAGTAGACTGGGTTCATGTTAACAATCCCTTTCAAAATGAAGGTGCTGTCAGCTGTTTTAATTTAATTTACTCCACCTTAATTTACTTTTTGGAAATGAACTAAATTAATAAATTGAATTATGGCTACTTTAACTCTGAAGGAGCATATCACATAAGAGCTTGCTGTGGTTTCACTAATCAGCTTTGCATTTAAACCCTAAATGTATTTAGATTAACTCTCACAGGCATCCTCGCATGGGTATGCCTGCAGGTACCCACCTGCTTTCCTTTTCCTTCTCTGGTCTTGCTGCTCTGAGGAAGCCAGGACTCAATAAACAGATTGACAACACCTGTGTTACTTCATGCATCACCCTGGCCTGGGATTTTCCTGCTCTGAAAGCAGAGACAGGGACCTGTGTGAGGGGTGGGCTGACATGGGTAATGTCTGATGTACACAGCGTGTTAATCCCAATATCATACTGGTAACTTCAACAAGCTCAAGAGACTGCCATTTTCTGCTACATCTCACCAGGTAAGTGCAATCCATTATTCTCATTATAAATGGGAGGACAGGAGCCAAGACAAAACCTATTCCCATGCCCTCTGCAGCTTCCAGCCCCAGAATCAGCAGAGGTACACAAGGGTGGCTGCGTGTGAGCCACGTGAGTTGCTTGTGATCATGGCTCCTTCCCCTTCTCTTGTGTGGTAGTGTGGCTCCAGCTATAAACTAATTATTCTTGCCTCTGGGCACTGTCTCCTGGATGAAGCAGGTGTGTCTTGCTGCATGGAGCTGGGGAGGGAGGCCAGGAACTGAGGGATGGATGGCAAGCAGCAGGATCCCTTCTGTGGCAGAAGGAGAGACATCTGCACACCCCTCTAACATCTGCCTTCCCTAGAAGCAGCATGGACCAGCCCCTGCACTCAGAAGGGCAGAGCCACAGGATATAGACGTGATGAGATTTCCAGGTAGTGCTGGGATTCTCCACGCAGCACTTTAGTGGGGATTGTATGGCCCAGAAAGCACAGCGTGCTGTAATGGATGGGTGGGCACCTGGCAAGCATGACTACATGCTCACTTACTGGAAATAGGCGCCGGTGACCGCTTGGAAAAAAAGAAAAATCAAGCCTGTGGTAATGGCTGAGGATTTCTGACCTTTGCTCTAACATTTCAAATTTGTTTTTATTGTTTCTAATTGGCCTTGCTTTGGAGCATGCACATTATCTGACTGTCAGGGCACTGGCTGTCATTATCTGCTGGGTCATTTGGTTTGTGTTCTTTACGATTGAAACTTGTCAGGCATTCCCAGAAAATACTGCGCTCCCCTTGCAGTGTCAGACGTGGTGCTGGTTAATTATGCATCCCTGAGAGTGAAGCATTGGGACTGATCAGGCATTGATTGTTTAGCTGTGATGGACGCCGTGGAAACGTGTCTCCTCTATATGGAGGGGAAAGTGTAAAAATTAGATCAGCAGCAACACGACAGCAGTCAGATTTCTTAGTTTCAGGGATCAGAGGTTACCCATTTTTCAGCCTTGATGACTCATTTTTGATCCCACTCACATGGCTTGGATAACTTCATTTTTACCTCCCTTTGCAATTTAAACACCAATTCTCTCCCATTCTGACTTTCTTTACTACACCAGCTGCAAAGTCACTAGTTCACATCTCCCACCTTGCCTTGCTTCACGAGAGGGAAACAAAAGTCAAGAAATGTATGTGTGAAAGAGCTCAAAATGCCACAGTGGCACAAATGTGCCTAGGGAGGTGGCTCTGTAAACCTCAGCTCGTCCAAAACATCAGCCCAGTTTGTAAGTCTGCTAATTCACTTTAAGGCCTTTAAGATTTCCTAACAATTAGAAATCCAGGTACAGTTGTTTTGGATGTGGACTTGTACACTACAATCAGAGTAGGTGTATACAGGGATTGTCCTCCTGTAGGCGGGCTGGGAGAGCTACAGGCAGCAACAGCAACGTCCCCGTTTTGCAGAGTAAAAACGAGCTTTGCTGGGAACACCAAGCTGCTACACCTCAGTGTGAATTATGCATCTGCTGTATTTAGATAGAAGCAATTTTCCTGTTGAAATCAGAGGTTGGCATTTTTTTCCCATGGGGTTCTGTAACTCAAAATTGTGTTGAGATCAAGCATGTAGCAGAGGCTTTTTTTAGCTGTAAAGGTGAATGTATTCAGATTATTCAAGTGGTGATTTTTTGGATGTACAATTAGTTGAGTGAGAGATGTGGTATAAATTTGGTATTGTAATTGCTATGCCTCTGAGATTTCAATTTGCAAAACAGTTTGCATGGCTGCAAGATTAACTGTTGTCTGTGTGATGAGCATGTAGCAGAGCTGTGGTTTGATTGTGACTGTCAATTGGCTGTATGTCCCAAAAAACGACTTTGTCACAGGTACCTGATGCAAACTGAGTGGTTGATGCTCATGATGCTTCAGTTCAGTGGATGGCTGAAAAAGGCCAGCATCTAAAAATCCCACCTGTAAGTGCAGTTGGCACGACAGGATTTCCTTTTTCTGTGTTAACCCAATCAGGAAAAAGGAAGTTTAAGACCCGTTTTTATCCTCTTTGCATATTTTGCATTCTATTGTTTCCCTCGCTTGCATAGAGGAGCGTGGGAATGACACTCAGCAGCGCTGCTCCAGTGACTGGATGAGTGGGTGCAGAGAAACAGGGGTCTGCATGGAAGCACCGGCCACAGCCTGGCCAGGAGCTGAGCCCTGCCTGCCCATCCAGGGCTGGCTGTGCCCTGGGAGCGGGCGGGAAGGCTGTCAGCAGTGAGATGGGCAGCGCTGGTGCAGCCCCAGGGCAAGGGCTGGGCTGCCTGGCTGGCTTTCTGATGTTTGGCGTGAGTCCGCGTTCGGTTCACAGCTGCTGCTGTGTTTGGGTCTCCAGTGCTGTCTAGGAACATGTCAATGTAATTATGCACAGAACCAGAGAAACTGCTTGTTCTCACTTCACTGTGCCTTTCAGGTCTCCCTCCCAGGGTCCTAATTTATTTATTTTTGTCTCAGTGTTTATCTCTCCAAAATACCACTGTGCCTTAGGTTGGTGATTGAAGTGGAGAGATGCAGTAAATGCTGAACTGGTGGCAGCTGTGACAGCGGGGAGGAGGGGAGGGCTGGTGGAGGTAAAGCCTTCTAAGCCCTGGGCCCCATCAGCAACTACATTATTACAATTTTTTAAAATGTATATTAAAACGCCCTTTGGCAAATAAAAGCAGAGGCACTGAAAAGCACACGCTCGTGAGTGTGGTGAGGAAGGCAGGTTTCTCTGTGCCACTACAGCAGGCAGGTTTAGAGGCACCCAATTCCTTGGGATGAGTCAGGGTGCAGGGATCAAGAAAACTGGGGTTTCATCAGCTCTTTTCAGGTCTCCCCAGGTCTGCTGCATGGCCTTTGGTAGGTCACTTCACTTTTGATGTGTGCCGTGGATGTGTGACAGACAGCTCCTCTCCTTCCCAGTGTTAGACTCTCAGGAGGGTTTGGTATGGCACCAACACCAGCCTGCCCAGGGTCTGCAGCTGCCGTGGGGAATACAAGTTAACTGATCTCTGATCTTGGAGGGAGCAGACAGAGCTCAAAGAGTAGATCAGGCACAAGGAGAGGGCCTTCTCATTTGTGTCCTGCCATAGCAGTGGGGGAAAATGAACAAAGTCGGCACAGCATGGCAGGGGGGGCCAAGAGCTGCCTGAGGGAGCACCCTGAAGGGTCACTGGAGCCCCTTTGGCTGGTGTGAGCAACACTGACAGCACAGTTTGATTTCCTCTCTTGGGATGGGAATGGACAGTTGGGGTTTGCTGCTTTTTCAAAGAAGAAGCTGTCAAAAGGTGTTTCTGCAGGGGATGGTGATGGCTGCTCAGAGATGGTGCTGCTCTGGGGTGAGTGTGCAGGGACCCCACTCTCCACTGGACTTCCATAGGCAGGGTTATAGGGTAGCCAAAGCCAATTCCTCTGGCTTCTGGTCCCAGTGTTTGTCTGAGAGACAGCTTTTCAGTCCCAGTGAGAGCCACCAGTGCTGGCAGGGGCTGTGAAGGTCCCTGCTCTGGGATAGCCCGGTGCTGGCTGAGCCTCCCTGAATGAGGGATGGTGCTGCAGGACCCACACCCTTGTCCATTCAGCCTCTCATCAAGCAAGACCTCTGGACACAATGGTGTGAGTTGTGACCCTTTTTCCCCAGGCCTGGCTCTGCCCAGACACACAGAGCAGGGCTGAGGCTGTCTGGTCACTTGTGACTATCTTGCTGTGACCAGTGTGTCAGGACCTGGAGGGAGGAGAGGCAGCAAGAGAGCTGGGCTGTGAGATGGAGGATTTTAATTAAGGCCTCTGAGCAAAACGGCTTTATAAGTAAATAGAACAGAAATGTTACAGAATTAACTGATAATAGAGATTTACTTTTCCTTAAAGCAGCAAAAATTCATCATGCACACTGTAAACACACACACAGAGGAATGCTTTGTCTGGGAAACAAGTAGTGAGACTTATTCAGTTCCTTATCAGGAACTGAAGTGTTACAAAGGAAGTCTTTCCAGCAGATAAGCTGCGGGAAGCTGGGGAGCTGGTTCTGTGGTGCTGGGTTGTGAAGAGCTCAGTTCTTACCCTGTGAACTCCTGGGGCATCACTGCAAAAAGTACTTTGTGTTTAGCATAACCCTGCTCCTTTGGAGACCAGTTCTAAAACTCCCACAGCTCTGCTGGGGCTGCAGCCTGAAAGGGGCACTGCAAATGCCACACTCCAAACTATACTGACAGCTGAAGTTTGGCATGACTGCTAGATAATTGGAGTTAGATAATTGGAGTTAGATAATTGGAGTTATGGGCACAGGGAAATAGCAGTATCACATCTTTGTGGGGTCTTTGAAGGCACTGGTCTGGATGCTGGAAGCACTGGCATCATGTTTTGGGTGTTAGGTGTTCCTTGACCACAGTCAGGGTCTGTCCCTAAAGATTCTGACCCAGCTGTGAACACCCCTGGCAGTGGGGGCAATCCAGCTGCGAGCAGATGTGTGAACCCAGCCATCCTGTGAATGACACGTGCCCCAGAAGGAAATATTCACAGTGAGAGGAGGGCTGTTCATGAGCAGAAATGAAGAGAAATTTCAGGTGTACAGGAACCTCGGCGGCAGAAAACAGCGGGAAGTGCCTCACCCAAAGGGAAGTAATGGGACTTTTCTCTTGGAGAGCTCAGAGCTAGCAGAAAGCCCTTGAAGCCTCCTGGAAGGACTAACCCTGCTCTGGCCAGAGAAGGATGGGACCAGCTGGTCTTTAGCCACCTCTAATTTGTCTCGAGCTGCCAAAGCCTTCCTTACAGATGCACTTCGCTGCGGGACTTCACGCATGGCTTCTCCGCAGCGCACACCCCACGCGCGCTTACCTGCTGCTGGAGCACCGCAGGGCCTGACAACACCTGTCCTCTCTCTCTTCCTTTGGCAGGAAGGACAAAGTGCCACACTACAAATGCGCTGCCCAGCGGGGCCCAGGGAACAGCCACGCTGCAGGCAAACCCGACAAGAGGAGCCAGGCGCGTCTGAAGGAGCCGTCTCTCCCCACGCGCTGAGGAGAGGAGAGGAGAGCTGTAGGGCAAGGCGGAGGAGCACGTCGCAGTCAGGAATCGATGATGTTTCTCTTTTTTTTTCCCCAGACAAGTATTTCTAAGATAACAAATAGTCCAAGGAGCAAGGAGGGAGAGGGAAATTAGCTAGAAATTTTACTATTGATTCTTTTTTATTTATAGATGGTGAATCAACTTCAGGGCTTTCTTTTTTTTTTTTTTTCCTATCTGTGGGGGAAAAAAAAGAGCGAACTGATAGATTTGCAGAAATCATTTGCGGTGGCTGAAAAGCTATTTGTTAAAATGAGAAAGCCTCCCCTTCCTCCACCAGTCCTCTTCTCTCTCTTTAAAGGGGTAATCCATACAATGAGCTAACGAGGGAGTCCTGGCTCCTCTGCTGCACCATGTGATGTCTCCCCTTTTCGTGTCAGGCTCAGAAGCCCTTATGCCTACTGCATGTGCTAGTCCTGTTAGCTTGCATTAAGAGAGCCTGATAAATAGCTTCTGGGAGCCAGGCAGGTGCTCCTCAGTGTGCAGTTTATCATCCACTGCATGGCTGGGTTTTTGCTCTTCTATCAGATCATTCGAGGAGAGGGGTCATATAAGAAATGGCACTGTCGGGCTGCAGGCATGAAACTTGCTGCAAGACCTGCCCAGGCTCAGGGCAGGGACAGTGGTCCTCCATCCAAAACTGTCTGGGGTCTAGAAAGACCAGATTTGCCAACAAAGGTCTGACTGAGGCAGCGTGAGTGAGGAGTAGTGCTGAAAGGGGTGAAGAGACAATGTTTTGACACCACTGTAAGAAACCCCAGGTAAAACCTCAGCACCTCCCCATGACATGGACAGCATGTGAAATCTCTGCTCAAAGCCACTGTCACTAGCCAGTCTTGTCTCCTGCAATGTGTGACGCTCTGAAACATCTGACCATGCTTCTCAAACTGCAGACAAAAAGAGGGTGACCCTGAGTGGAGTCTCAATGTCTCCCAGGAGATGGGAAGGGAGAATGCACTTAGAAGCGTTTCTTCTCAACCCATCAGAAGCCTTGGGAAGCAGCTTCTCTTCACTGTCTTCTGCCAGGAGTTGGGCTGGAATGGTGGCTTGAAGGAGAGAAGGTGCCAAGACCCAGTAGATAAGAGAGGGAAACGATGAACTAGACTGAGGGTGAAAAAAGATATGTGAAACATGACTGAATGAGCTCCTCCTGGTGTGGGGTGGCCCTGAAAAAGTACTCACCTCAGACACTTCTTTAATACAAGAGCTGTGTTGGTTGTTCCTCTCCTCTTTCCCGGGACAGGAATGCCATGATCTAGGAGCAGAGTCAGGCTCAGCTGGCTCCTCACACTAGCCTGTGTGTGAAGAGATTGCATCCTGGGGAAAAACGAAAAGGTATGAGAAACACTGAGAACTACAGGCTAAAACAGACCTTTGGGGTGATTCAAATTTACTCTCCCTGGTGAAAGTACTCCCTGATTCTTCAGTAGCAGAGACCTGGCTGTGAGGCCTGACCAATGCTGAACCAAGGTGTGATTCTAGGAAGAACTGAAAGCAGCTTGGCTTGCATTCATACTTCCTTCTTTAACAATCTCAGTGGATACAAGGGAGTTCTCTGTGAGGTCCCTGAGCTCCTTTCCATACAAGTAAACACAAAGCGAGTAGGGTCAGGGCTGAGCTCTGCATTCTGTGTCTCAGGACCTCACCTGCACTTCTGGAGCCACGTCCCAGTGGACCTCCTGGGAGCCACTGGCACACGGTTTCCACCCAGTTGGTATTACTGCAGCCAGAAAGAGTGAGCAGGTACGAGTAAGGACAAAAGCTTGGCTTTGCATGCCTCTGAAGAAGGACAAGCTACTCAGGATCTGCCAAAACTTGAGCTGAATGTCTCTGTGCATTAGCCACCCTTTAGCTGGGCTTTCCTCAGTTAGTTGCTCTCTGACAAAGGGAACTTGCTTGAAAGCAAGAAGGAGTTATCCCACAGGAAGGAAAATGATTTAAAACACCAAGCAAACCTGGTATCGTCAGTATTTCAAGGTGAGAGGGTTAAACTGTGTACATTTTTAGGGAGAACAAAATGCCTTCATATGATGAATTCCAAGGCATCCAAAAGGCACAGTGCTGGCTCTCTGTCTCCAAAAGCAGAGTAATGAATAGCAGTGACAGTGCGATAATTAAAATGACCTCTTGGAGATATGGATTAGAAGGTACGCAGAGGGGGGATAAGTTCTCCTTTGAATTAATCTAGTGCTAATTTATGACTATCATTGGGTTTTATAGGGTTTTAGTGGAAGACTTTCAAAGTTGGTTTACTGGAGTTAAAATGTTCTTTCGTGTATTCATTGCAAAAACACTTGCAGAATTCCTCGTTATTTATTTTTGGATGTTTCTATATATAAGTACTCATATATATATATATAAAAATATATATAATGAGAGTGTTTCAATATTTGCTTAGCCGCTAAAAAGCCTGCTCTAGAAATATGAATAAAGTGATAAAAGCAGCTGTGGAATGAGTGTGCTGTTTAATTTCCGTTCCTTCCTCCTCACAGGCTCCCAGATCACTTCAAAACCAAGACGGCTGGATTCTGGGAAGCCCTTGTGCTGCCCTGCTATCAGCTGTCAGAGGCTCCCTCTGTCAGACTTGTACAAGTCTTTTAAGTTTAGATTTATAACTGGATTTTCCTGAAAATCACTGTCTCCACTTCTTACTTGTCTTGAGCACAGGTGTCTGCCCCACAGCCTGAAATTTACAGGTCTTAGCACAGACCTGACATAGACTGCTCGTCTCTGCCCGAGATGCTTCCTCTCTGCTGAGACATCCCAACCTTTCAGTCGCACATAAAGCACAGATTGGAGACAGTTACCCATATGGGAAATGATGACATCCCATTTGTCAACTCCCATGGTGCTAACCTTCCTCCCATCCTCTCCACCTGCCTAGCAATGCCATAACATCCAAACATAAGGTTATCTGCCAAGAGCATCTGCCTTGCTCTTCAGCCAGGCAGCACGCCCGTCCTGGAACCCATCCTCCCCATCCTTGTTCCAGAATGTCATGTTCACACTCTTTGCTCTTGCCTCCCATTTCATTCCTCTTTCAGTTTGTCTCTGGCCCCTCCTGGCCAAGCCACAGTTTCCACTACTCAATCTTTCCCTGCTGAGATGCCAGTTACATCTCCCCTGAACCCCATAAGCAGAGCTGACTCTACAGTGCTCTTTTAAGAGACCTGAAGCTGCTTTCAGGATTCTCCAGTAAAGTGGGTTTTTTGAAAGCTCTCCCTGACCAGCTGGGGATGGGAGCCTGAGCCTTTCACTGAGGAGTCTCTGCTAGTTTGCCTGAGGGTTTGCACATCTCATTATTTGGGGAGACTAGCATGGGAGCTGAAAATAGGAGACCTTTTGTTCCCAGCCTCTAGTTGCCTTTCCTCCCATGTGTGTGCTGAAGTTCTCCTCCTCCACCTGAGCAGGCAGATTCTGCTTCAGAGCCTGCTCCTGGCCTGCCATGAGCCTCTTCTTCCTGGAGATAATCTGTGTCTCAGAGGTGAGTAAAGCATGTTGTACTCCCAGCAGTAATTCCTTATTAGTCACTTGTGTCAGGACCAAGGTGAGGTGACACCAGGGATTCTGACAGGTTCAGAAGCCAATACTGGTCCAAACCCAGGCATTTATTTGGACAGAATGGTATATACTCTTAAGAACAAAGGCACATGTTTGTCTGAACACAAGTGGAGGGCTTTTCTTGTGAGGAGACCAGTGCCCCATTGCAATGCCCTCCCTGCTTCTTCCCATTCTCTGCCTGGGGAGCTGCAGGGCCCTTCCTTGGAGCAGTAGCAATGCATTTGCCTCCCTTTGTACAGGACTGGGTGATGCATATTAAAATGCTGAAATTAACATGTTTTCTATGCATTCTGCTCTCCTGACAAGAAAATCCCACTACAAACCCCTGCACGGGCAGTCTAACTGCACTGAATTAGACCCTCACTGTGAGGGGATTATATATTCTGATTGGGGCTGAGTTTGCAATTATTCTCTCTGCCACACCAAAGGCCTTTACTGCAGAGCTGCAAACCAGTTATAGGAACATGAAATGCTTTGACTTCTTCACTAGGGAAACATTAATCCAATCACAGGTTATGTCCATTACAGACTATGGCAATATTGTATACAGGAATTCCCAGGAGAAGGTTCTACAAAAATTGGAATCTCTCTATAACCATGTTATGAGATTTACTGGTGTGGATAAAATGGGCAGAGTTAAAATTACCAGGCTGGCTATCTCTAAAAGACAGGTGAAGTCTGCTGGCTATCATTGCTTCACAATATTACAAATGGAAAAGCCCTGAAGTAATTGAATAACACATCTGCTGAAAAAACCTTGTGAACTGCTATAACCTAAAGATAGACTGCGAGGAAACAATGTAGGTACAGCACCCGGTTAAAGGGAAAAAGATGCTTTCCTTACCTGGTGCAGGAAGATATCGCAAATGCAGGTACAGATCCTCTCTTTGCCTCCTAGATTACGTGTGTGTGTATGTGTGTGTGTTTGTGTCTACCTACGTCCCTCTTTTCACATAAAAATAAGTTAAACCAGGCTCCTCGGCCGCCAGAGGCATGGTGCTGGATGGGAATGATCCATAAGCAAAGCTCACTGCGTTTCCTTTTCCACTGGAGGTTGCTGAAAACATTTGGCATGGCTGGCAAAGGAGCTGTTTTTGTCCCCTTAAAATCTCTCTGTCCTTGTGCAGAAAAAAGATTTTGAAGCACTTCGCAAGAGTTGATGGAGGTTTTCCCTGTGCTTTAGTATCAGTATTCAGTGGTCTATAACCACAGTTTAACAGCAGAGAGCAAGGTCCCTGGCTCCCTGCAATCCCAGGGCTCCAAGAAGCTGTGTATGGATGGAGCCACTGTGGCTGGGGCAGCGCACAGCCCACTCGGGGGGAGGATGGGCACAGCCTGGCCACTGCCTCCACATCGCCCTGTGAGTGCAGCCAGGTGACCTCCAGGCATGGACACCACACCAGACCCAGCAGTGACCCACCACCGAGTGCAGCCAGGTCACCTCCAGGCATGGACACCACACCAGACCCAGCAGTGACCCACCATTACCTCGTCCCTTCTCTGGAAGTGAGTGTGCTATGAACTGGGTGTTTGTGGGAGGAGAGGGGATTTCAGAAAAGGTCAGTGCCTCTCCTGTGGCTCTCCCTGGGCATGGAGGAGCTCCTCTCATTACTCATGTTCCTCCCCATCTGGTAGCTCCGAGCAGAGATCCAAGGGCAGCTGACACGGATGCACTGCAGCAGCATGGCTGTCAGGGGCTGTCACAGCTGGTCAATACGGGGAGGTGTGATTTATTTCACCTCTCATGCACCTCTCCATGGCAGACCAGCGCACACAGAAGGATGAGACACTTTTGAGTGAGTCTGGAGGGGTTTGAATCCTCCTGTGGAAGGAACACAGGGGAGACTGAGAGCATCAGTACTGATGGGCATGGATATAAAAGAAATTATGCTTTTTCATTAAGTCTTTCATTAAAGAAGTTCTTTATCATCAAAAATGTTTTAAACAATCCAAATTTATGAAGTATAAAAATGCTGCTTTACCAGTAAGGCTCGAAATTTACTCTCTGGAAGCAGTGGGAACAGAAACCAGCCAATTCAAACTGCACTACCAATAGCCTGGGTATCTGAAGGAAGATTTTATTACCAGCTAGTGTTTGGAAGAAAAAAGTACTAGAGCAGGTCTTTCTCACAGCCATAAGGGAGTCAATATCCTACTGTGATTCCCTGTTACATACACAAAATTATCCTGGTAATAAGGAGTCCCCTGTTCATTTTGCACATTTAGGGTTGTTACCCCTGATACTTTCAACCAAAGCAGCCCAAGCAAACGCTGAGGATTTACACTCTTTTCCCTTTGGTGCTAGGTGAAGGCAGGGGAATTTTTGGGGTTGCTCCGTGCATGTACAGCTAAGATTGATGAGGATTGTTCTACAGCATTTAGGGCCCATTTAAGGCTGGATTAACACATTTCTAGAGGTGTGATTATTGTAGGCCCTGAGCATCCTCCTTGTTGTGTGAGTCCCTTCCAGAGCTGCCATGAGCACTAAATCTGCTCGCTGGTGTTTGCAAGTCTGAATGCTGAGCACAGCCCTGCAGGGAGACAGCAGGCTCTTGGTGGGGATGTTGTTTTCTGGCAAATTCATGTTGTACTTAGCACTTAATCATTTCTGTGTCCCCTAAGGCAGATTTCTTTTCTCTCTCAGTCGGTCACAGCCCTGTCATGCTCCCAAAGAGTTTGAGCAGCTGATGCTGAGTCACCAAGTAGAAAACACAAAGTATGTCTGAGGAGGCTTGACGAAGAAGTAGGAAGAAGAGGACAGAAAAAAGGTGGAGAAGCACAGTTTAACTTTAGCTGAGAAAACTGGTTAGAGCATAGAGGTGCTCTTCCGGATGGGAGTCTTAAATCCCCCTCTTCTCCCTTTTTTAGCATGGGAACATGGTTCTCACAGAGCTTCTGATTCAGCCTCGAGGGGCTGAACCTTTGGTCTTTTTAGGTGAAGACACATTTTGCTATTTTTAATAAAGCCAAGACTTTACCCTGGAAATCTTGACTGCAACTTTCAGCTCTTCTACGGATCAGATATTCCACGATTGAAGATAAGGTGAGGAATATTTATCTCTGTGATTCATGTCTACCAACCAAACCCCCATGATTTTTACCTCATACTAATGTTGCTTTATATATCATTTTTTCCATGTGAGGAAACACCCGTTTCTCACATGGTGGCCCAAGACTCAGGCAGATGAAGTGAGCTGAAGCAGGACAGAAGTGGGTCACGGAGCCAGAGAGGGAAGTCAATGAGGCTCCATGGCTGAGTCACAGCAGCCAGTTGAGTGATGGCCATGGGTGCTTGGCTAAATCATCACAGCTGCTCCCAAGGCAGTGTTGGCAGAGAGTAAACAGTAATTAATAATGGCTGTTAAATGCAGACATTTCACACCTCTCAACCTTGAAACGGGGGAGAAGGATTTTTGCAAAATACTTCCTTTTTAGTCACTCTCACACTCCATGTTCAGTACACCCTGTTCCTGAACCGAGCTGTCATTCAGCCATCCTGAGACTTCCCAAGCCATTCATCTGAGGATTTCTGCCTGAAATGGCTGTAAACGTCAGAGTCCCCCGGTTATCAGTTAGTTCTAAGTGCGTGATACAATCAGGAGATCTCTGAGATGAGAGCTTGTGTGGAAAGCCACACAGAGAAACACCCTAGAAACCCCCATGCCATTTGCTACAATCAGTGCAGGTGCCACCTTTTGGGGTTAATCTCGCTTTCCCGGGACATATTTGATAAAAAAAAATCAAGATTTCCTAAGAATCCTAGCTCAACTTCATCATAATTTAACCCCTGTTACATGCGTGTAGTCCAGAATAAGCCCCAAAAGCTAAAAAAAAAGCTACTTCATTTAGGTGTTGCAGATAGGTCCCAAGATGGTACCTGGAGTAGTTTTGCCATAAATGGCCAGTTTTGCTATGCCCTGCCTCGTGATGCAGGGGAGGCACAAGGCATAATAGGGACAGAATGATGGTGCAAAAATAATGGTCATAACCAAGTTCTCCCTCTCCAAGTTCCAGCTGGAGCACCTGGTATTTGAATGAACCTATTCCCTGGTGCAATGCAATTTTTAAACAACTTCCACTATGCATTTCAAATCTGTATTTGGATTTAAAACAGCCCATATGTGGGTTGGATTAAAAAAAAAAAAAAGGGTTTTTCTTGGTTTAGAAAATTGGTGACAGTCTGCACAGTGTGGGGGCAGAGGTGGAAACCCAGCCCTGTTTTGAGTGAGGTTCCATGCAGCATGGGACACGCCAGGTCGAAAGGAGGGCACGTTCTGGGAAGAAGAACATGTATTTGGAAATCACCAAGGGCCATCTGAACAACTAGTGCTGTCCAGAGTAAATCTGCCTAAATTTTGTTGCAACCTCCTCACTATTTCAATATCCAGATAACTGCCCTTGGCTGTCCCAAAGCATTTTCTCCTGCTGTTGGGAAGATGGGAGTGCTGTGTGCTCCTGGACAGGGCATCAACCATAGGAGTTAACACCACTAACCCCTTGTTCCTGCCCGCCGCAAAATTAACCAAACCCAGCAGGAAGAAGAGGGAGTCCCTAGAGTAACCACGGGTGGTGGTCTGGTGAAACCCACACCCACATGGAGCAGGGCCAGGGCTCCTCACCACGAATTGGGAACTTCTCCACCCCATTTGGACCAGTTCTGGCATCAGAAAAGCAGTTCAGTCACAAACCAAGCCACGAGGCCATCACTCATCGGCACACTGCACTGATGCTACTGCAGAAAAGCAGGGAAGGCTCTATCCCCATCTACTTTTAAATCATCAAGCTAATAAGTACCCTGGATGATAAGATGTAATCTTTTAAATGCAGTATGGATTTCTTTCCTGAATTATGCATGATAACATCTTTAGGCAAGAGGGGTTTTTTTTCCTGGAAGAGAAATCTTGTGGTGTTGGTAATCACTGTTTTACAACAGGCTCACCTGGGAAAGGCTCCCTATTGCTGGGCTATCTCTGCCAACTTCCTAGGGGTGTGGGGCCCTTGGATGGTGCCAGAGCATCTCCAGGAGATGTGAGGCAGTTAAACCCACTGGTTTAACAAGCTGGTACTGGTCTCCAAGCAAAAGTAGCCAGTTGAGGAAAATCAGGAGGGGAAAAAAAGAATGAACACTGGGATTTCAAAGGTGAGTGGACAAATTCAAATCACATCTGGTCACATGCAGCCCCTGCCTGGGCCTTGCTGGTTCCTCAGGGGAGTGTGGGGACCACACCCTGAACAAGAGGCAAAGGCCACAAATTAAAACAAATATATGAAAATCCACCTGAACACAAGAAAATATTTTTTAACTGTGATAGTGGTCAAACAGTGGAACAGGCTATAGAGTCTCTGTCCCTGCAGATAGTCAAAACCCAGCCAGATATTGCCCTAGGCAACCTCCTGTAGGTAACTCAGCCTGAGCAGAGGGAATGGACAAGATGCTCTCAAGACCCTTTCCAACATCATCCATTCTGTGATTCTGTTCCGCGTGTCTTACACATGCCCTCACCCACCATGATCCCAGCAGGGTGGAAATCCTGATCATTAATCTGAAGGATTGTTTTTTCACGATTCCTTTGCATCCTGATGACAGGCCTAAGTTTGCTTTTACTGTGCCTGCAGTGAACAATGCTGAACCTGTGCAGAGCTATCAATGGAAGGTTCTACCTCAGGGCATGAAGAACAGCCCGACTATCTGCCAATGGTATGTCGCTCAAGCTTTCTCCGGAGTCCGGGAGCAGTTTCCTGAGGCATGCTGCTATCATTATATGGATGATATCCTGGTGGCAGCATCCACCCAGGATGAGCTGCTGAGGATACAGCTTCTGCTGCTCGCTGCTCTGCATTCCTATGGATTGCAGGTGGCTCCGGAGAAAGCTCAACAGCAACCTCCTTGGAAATTGGCATTTGACAATTTTACTGGCCATTTCGCATCAATGACACCATTTTCAAGGGTAATAATACCAATATTTAGCTCTTCTGCAGCATTTTTTCCCTCTGTGATCCTCAGTGCCTTTAATGAGAGTTGTAGTTCCCCATCCCTGTTGAACAGCTGGGGAGCTGGGGCACTCAGAAACCTAGGGATTTGCTTGAAGACATTCGGGAAAGTGGGGGCAGAGGGACCAAATCTCCTAATTGTCACCTCCCATTCCGAGACCAGCACTGCCACTGCAACGCCTGTGCAAGTGGTACTTTCAGAGAAATGCCTGGTGTACTGAGCCTCCAGTGACAGCAGAGGCTGAAGGTGCTGGAGGCAGCACTCTGGTCACAGATGCAGCCCTTGGACTGCAATCCCAGCAAAGGAAAGATGTTTCTGTGTTTTGCCAGGGAGCAGTGGCGCAGGCAGCCCTGCTCCGCTGAGCTCAGCTGAACCACAGGCAGGCAAGCTGGTGCTCTAATGGAACTGTATACACAACTGCTAAAAACGGGCTTCACCCACCAGTGCTTCAAGCTACAGGTCAGGTTTCTGTGCATCACATGATATTTATTCTTTTTCCCAGTGTCCTGGTATCAGATTTGGCCAAGTTGCAACACATAACAACCAAAACATTCTTTCTTAATAGTACAATTATTGCCAATCCTTAGAGACTGATGTCTGTAATACCACAAAAAATTGCTTTACTAAAACTGACACTGCTGTGATTTTGCATTTCAACGTATTTTGATCTATAGGCACATACACCTTAAAAAAAAGAATCTGATTTATCTCACGGATAGTGAAAACCAGACAGAAGAAAAGATGTGTGTGCATGTATACAGACACACAAGAACCGAGCTCCCCTTTAAGTACTTGCTTAAATCCCAGGTCCTAACAAACAGGAATGATCTTGTTACTCCTTTGGTGAGCTGAATAAATACGTGGACTGTGTTTGTATGGAGTAGAGGAAGCAGGCAATGGCCATTTATGGACGATTAATCACAGCCATGTATTCTTTATTTCCTATTTACGGGTGATACAGTGGGCTGAATTCTAATCAGCGCTCTCTACGGCGGGTTTCATGTTTCTGCTTTCCGCAGTTAACACTTAAGAGATAGCTGAAATTAAATGAGCAGAATGGCTGTGGATTGGGATCACACTCTGGTCTTAGCAATGACTTTGCTTATTGCTTTCGGAGAAGGAACAAAATATTGTCTCATGTGTGGGCTCCTGGGAATCTACTTTGGAAACGGGTGCAGATAATAACACTTCGTAACAATGAGCTGAGCCCAACTAAAACCAGTTCCAAACCCAGATTTCCACTCTCTCTACCTAACACAGTTATTAAAATTATGCAAAACAGGGAACAAAATGCTACGACTGGCACACAGGGAACATTCCTATTTGGAGGTGCTTTACAGCTGTTCAAGCGGGATAGTGGTAAGCAAGTGGAAGACAGAAGCTCAGCCTTGTGCCCCACTGATCAGCAATTCCTCCAACAGCAGGAACGCCTACAAATGAACATGGGGGTTTAATGTTTTCTGAACACGTTATTTGGCAGAAAAAGCTGACTTTTCTTAATGGTCAGAACAGGAAACTACCCCTGCCTGAGGGGCAATGCTGCCGTCCCTGGCCTCTGACTCTGGTGCAGTTGTAGTTCAAAGGACTGGCAGACCAAGTGCTCCAAGGTTTCAGGCAAAGCTCAGGAAGGCTCAGTTAAGGACTGTCGCAGGAATGGTTCCTCCGTTCTTCCTTGTTTTTTATCTTAAGTACGCAGAACATCAGAACATTCTTCAGCAGAAACACAATCTTCAGCCCTTTGTTCAAGGAGTGAAGAATAATTAACAGAGCCGGTACCTCTTCCCCTTGGACGATGCTCAGTTTGACCTTTCCAGTAGTACAGCGGTATTAAGGTAAGAATCATGTACTGTACCCTGACCTCAGTTGCACCACGGCACATCCGAATTTGGAGCCAGTTCACTCGAGTAATTAGAATTGACTGGGACTAAGGCTGGTGCACGCAGTATTTGATATTTCTGGCATTTATAGTGCAGGCAGTTGGTGGGATCCATTACCTCACCCACACCTGCCCTCGGCGTGCCGCTCACAATGTGTTTATTACGCGTGGCACTAATCGCACAGCAGGAGATTAAATTGGAGAGCTTTTAAAAGGCAAATTGGCCTTTTACATCACCTAATTTGGGATGGGGGCCAGATTGCTCTGGATGATTTAGATACCTAACTCAATCAACGAGTATGAGACATTGAAACGCCTTTGGAAAAGAAAAAAAAAACCCTGCAGTCCCTAATCTTTAAATTTCATCTTTAATTTTGGAGTGAAATTGGTGCTTAGAAAATATATCTCAGGGAGGGCAGGGAAAGAAGAGTCCATTGAGCAAAAGTGAAATCTCGCTGAGCCAGGGACTGTCATCAACCAAAGAGGAGATGGGAAATTAGCACACAGCTCAGGCTGGCTCACTCGCAGGAATACATTGACAAAATCCATGCAAGCAGATGACGCCATCCAGCCCCTAAAAATCTAAAGTCCTTTAAAATTAGGGCCCTAGGTGAGAGATACTTTTCCAGGCATTAAGACTCTGGCAGCCCAACCAAAGTACAAGATCAAGAAAGTAAATTTGAAGGAGTTACTTTATTACAGATAACACTCCTTTTTCCAGATAGCCACGCTTCAGTTAAACTCACTGAACCAAAGGCCACGTTGCAATTCACTTGGGAGAAACAGCTTGGCCTAAGATATGATACAGGACAAGAAAAAATAATAATTTTGAGATGTATCATCATAGGAAGAATGTGAGGAAAGTTTTTGATCTTCTTTTTATTGGGACTCCTGAGATCTCCTCCTGGGCTGCTATTTAAGGCCCAATTTTCTTTGTGCTGCTTGGATCCAGTTTCCATAGCCCAGCACAGAAACAGGCCTCTGAAAAGAAAGCAGCACTAGATTCTGCCATATGCAGTGGACCAAGTGGAGAAGAGCCACTTCAACAGTGGGTGTTAGTCAACAGTGGAAAGAATTTAAGTGATTTTCATGAAATGACGATTCAGTCCACAAAGGGGCTTGGGGACATGGGCGCTCGAAAGATTTGGAGGCAAAATAATAGAGATTTTCTTCAAAGTCAGCTTGAGACTGCAGAAAACCACTCTGAAATTACCTGCTGGCTTCAGGTTATCCTTGTGTTGGGAAGGGGGTACTTCAGCTGTGTTTTCTGGAGCTAGTGAAAGATCTCAGCCTTCAGAGCTGCCTGTAGGCAGCACTGCAGGTAAGTTGTGGCAAATAAGATGGGATTTACTGAGGAAGAAGGGCCATTGACGTGCAGTAATGGAGGTAATAGAGACTTCCCTCCTGGACACACTAACACGATTTCCTACTCACTCAATCAGCCTGAAAAGAGAAGAATGTTGCCCATTTGGACACATTTGTCTGAGTAAGAGCACACCTGTGTGTGCATGGGCAGTCTGGGGTTAACAAAAGATTTCTGTCAATTTCCAAGCACAGCCAGTTTGTCCTCTGCTACACCTAGGAAATGTGAACAGCATGGAAATTAAGATCTACTCCTCATGAGCACTAACTTAGCTCTTTTATGTAACATGCTGTAATGAAGATTATTAAAGCTGCCTTCACAATTTCCAAGTCCAATTCTTTTTCATTTTGCTAGGAATTAAACTTTCAGATCCCAAATGCGGCTTTAAAATCTCAGTTTTTAGGTCAAAAACATCAGAGAGGTTTGTAACAATGTCCTCCTTGCCACAGGCTTTGTCCACAGACACAGCTCAATGGAGTGGGACTCAAACAATGATGCAGACCAGTGACCAACACTTTGACACTTCCAAGCCCTGGGACCACAATCCAGTGGATGTCAGAACCACAGCAAGGGATCCAGCTGGCAGAACATGCACAGGCCAGTCTTGATGCAGGAAAGCCTCATCCAGTTGCTCTTGTTACCCCGTGTTAAACCGCATTAGAGCAGTTACCTGATCTCCAAGAGCTGGACCATGCAAGATTCAAAGCAAGCCAGCAAAATTCCTGTCCAACACTCAGGCAAATGAATATTAAATCAGGTGAGTATTTGATTGTCCAGCATGGCAGGCAGAGGGCTCAAACAGTGGGGAAAGTTGGAGTCAGTCACTACAGCACCAGCCTGGGTTGGGAGGATCCTTCTACTAATTCCCTTCTCTGACCTCTAAAGTATTTTTTTTCTTTTTTTTTTAAATATCGTTTCTCTCTAGATCAATGTTCACAGACATCAAAACTAGTTAAGAATAGATTAAAATTTGAGCTAGTCCAAGCTACCAGGTCAGTAAAGACACAGCTCACGATGGCAGCATCATGGCCTGTGCCCACGTGTCGACTGGAAGGAGTCAGAGAAGCAACTGTACCTTCAGTCTGCTGGCGTCTGTGTTCCATCAGGCCTTTGCAAGTCATGGCAGTATAACTGTGGTCCCTAAACCCCAACTTTTTGGAAGCGAAAGCTACTCCCAGGGCGTCTTTTTTGGAAGCAGCGAAGTTGCAGCTTTAGATTGATGTTCTTTTTTATTTTGTGATCATAGCTAATTTAAAAAAATAGAAACATATACAGATCCAAAAGTTTATTAGAAAAGAAACACTGTAATTTAATTACGCCACTATGTTGTGTATGACAGAAAGCCCACTGAAATCTGAATACTTGATGATCTCTGGAATCTGACTAAGAGCTCTTCAGCCTTAGGGAGAAACTTGACAATTACTAATCTACATATGCCGACAATATCAGGGGCCCCATGAGGGTCTTTAATTGCTCTGTAAACTTCAAACTGGAGTGTTCTTCAGTAGGACAAAACAAGATGCTGCATTCAAGCTAAAGAAGAGTGGTAGTTGACATGTTTATTAAATACCCCCAGACCCCAAAGGATTGCAGGGTGGAAGGTTCTCTGGGTAGACGAAGTTATAAATGCAGCATCCGATTTATTCCAGACAGAACAATTAAGCATTAACGCTCAGGTGCAGCTACAGCACGATGGGTCCAGGAAAACTTTCTGCAAAAGCCTTTCCACAACTCCAAACTGTTTTTATAGTCTCTCTCTTCCACAGCCCTTTTTGCTACATTTACTTGAGCCTTGTGACTGTGCACACAAAATGTCTGCATGATATGAATAGAAGTGGGCGGTGGGTTCTATAAGGTGCTGACCTGAGCTTTTTCAAAAGCAAAATGTGTGACATTTGCCTTACTGTTGCTTAATTGGAGGCAGTGAGTTTTGTCCATGTATCTGGCAGGGGAAGGACTTTTGTCCTCCAAGATACCTTCAGTATAGGGCCTGATATTTTGCCAGAAATTTTATTAGGTCTGGCTCAAATCACAACTGCAGGAAAATAGATCATTTCATAGGAGAACTGATAGTTTCCCATTCTTTCCCTTTAATTTACAGCTTGACACAAGCCCACGCTTTGATGCTGAAGGTTATGTGTGTGTTATGGCCAGTACAGAAGGTTATTCTGGCTCATTCTCCTGCTGCTGTATTGACTTTGATGTTTACCTTGTACGTTGTCAACATAATCACCAAGCAAATTCTGATTGCTTCATTTCTCATTTTATTTCTATTTCAGGAATGTGTAGAGCTATCCTCCCACTGCTGTGAGGGTTCATTACCTCTGCTGAACTGGCCATAGCTCGTGGAGAAAGAAATAACATTAACCCCTCCAGAACCCACCTAAGACAGAAGCATCAGTCTTGGAGAGGGCTTTTACAAAGTGTTTTGTCTTTTCGGGGCAGCAGAAGGAACAGACAGAGCTTGGAACACAACCCAGTGGGATGTGCAGCACTTACCATTAGGGGAACATCTTGCCTTGCAATGAAGTTGATCAGGAAAAAACGGGATGGAATAAATCCAGAAGGTCCCAGTGCCAGCTTCATTCTGGGCTCTAAGGACACAATCCAAACCTTTGAATTTGGGATGGGAGAGTGTTATCGACGCAACACGTTAAACAACCTTAACTCCAGTGAGCAATGGCACCAGTAAAACACTTGTTTATTAGCAGAATGCATCTGATCTCAAAGGCTTGCATGACAAGTTCATTACATATCAATTTAATTAGCTGATTTACATTTAATTTACATTTCAATTAAAGTCTTTAGCAACAAAACGTTGCCTTAATAGGGTAATTGCCTATTAGGCAATATGTAAAAGAATAAATAGTTGCATTCTGAGGAAGAATTCCTATTTTCAATTTTTTATTACCATAAATAACCTAAATAATTATTGCTCTTAAGGGGCCATGTCCTAGCTCCCTTCTGGGCCTAATTATAAAGACTTAGTACCTCATTAAGCAAAATGGTTTCAGAGTCACAGAAAAGCATTACTCTAATCGTGACTCATTAGTTTCAACAAAAGAGGGGAAAACTGCAAAAGTCGGCACATTTCGCCGTATTATTCTTGTGGTTCATATGCAGCAGCATATTTGAGAAGTGGCTGTTACAGCTGCGTAGGCGTTTCTGTCACAAAGTCCTGTTTTCAGAGGGGTTTTTTTGTGTAACTTTGGTCATTAAAAGAGTCACGTCCAACTGGAAAACCTGGTACGAGCACCCCTGGTGTGCAGCGAGAACTTGAGCAAATGTTTGGGTTTCTGTTCCCTGGGAGCTCATCTCTTCCCCAAGCACGATGGCTTGGTTTCAGGCCGCAGTGTAGGGTTCATCCTCCACTATGCCAGAAGAGTTGCTTCCATCATCATAATATATTCCAGTGCATTGAAAATGGACATGATTTTTGGGTTTCATTTGAATTCAATGGTGTTTTATCACAGTGGAAAAATTTACTGCAGGCTTGGGTATGACCAAAACGTGACTTTAAGGGTCTTAGTGTTGGATCCACTGATGTCAAGCACTGATCTCGTATATGCTCACTCTGATGGCTTAAATTTGTTAAAAAAAAAACAAACACGGAAGGTTTGGCGTGGTGCTGGTGGGGTTTATGCTACGTTAGGCATCCATTCTCTGTGCTAACCTAACATAACACCGAATCCAGAATCCTCTGTTCCTCTGGTAACCAGCATAAAGCCAACATCATAGCACCAAGCTGGCACAAAGTCTGTGTCAGAAGCTCTGGCTGATCTGATGCACACGTCTGTGCTTTGTTTGGATGAGGTTTGTTCTGTTGGAGATTCAGTGGCGCAGAGATTCATAACTGATGAGTGGAACTAAGGGCACTGATTGCAGTTGCTTAAAATTATGCCATGTGAGGAAATAGGAAGGGACTAGTTAAGATATTGTTTAGCAAATAATAAATTAATAATATTCTAGGAATACATAGAGCTTTTAAAATGAAAATGTTTAAATAATGAGAAAACAACCTTTTCATATAGTGTTAGTTTTCTCATTAACCTTTAATGATGATTCATATGTAAAAGAAACACAAACAGAGCTATTCTTTCTTAGATTGCACATAAAGCCAAAGCTAAACATAGGATTGTTAATTATAGCATTGTACAGCCTCTAAGAACAGATAATCGGTGGGGGTTCTCCTTTTTCCTCTTTTTTTATTTTTCCCCTTTTTTTTTTTTCTTCCTTTTTAGTGACTTTTAGTGACTAGCTGTTAGTGTCCTCATTTTACAGGGAGCTGAACTGGCAGCACAGAAATGTTACGGGATGTTTCATATCTCAGAGCCGAAAGGAGAGCCCCTACCCTCACATTCCAGCCATCCTGCTCTAATGTTTACTGAAGTCAACAATGTCTTTAGTGGAATTTGGCACTCATCTTGAACCCCAAGATCTTCAGACCACTCATGACTGTCCCACACTGTGCCAGCTTCTTCCTTGGTGTAACTCACCCAGCTCTGGAGGCAATTCATCTGCACTCTGTATTTGGGCAAATTTATTACCAGACTGGGCAAGTTCTAGTTCCTTAGTGCTTAACTTTCCCGTAACAAGGTGCTGTATGTATATTCCATTAACACAGCGAAAAAGAGAACAGGTAGGAGTCACTTTCTTATAATACTAAGTGCACTCTTTCTCTAGGATAAGGAAAACAGTGCTGGAGAAAGAGAGAGAGAAAAGCTTCCACTTCCAAAAAATGTCTTATTACCTTCAAAAGTTAATTACTCAGGATTCAGATGTATCTTCTGCTATTCTGCATTTTCGTTTTGCTCCTACACCTGATGGATCTGGAATTCTCTTTTGAGCCGCTAACCCAAAAGCTCATTTAAAACCTTTCCTACTTTCCCAAGTCTCTGATTAACACTAATCCACTCTACCCTTTCTTTTCCTACAGCTTCTTATGCTCACTCCTTGCTGCAGCCTGCAAGAATTCTAATTGGCATCTGCTCTTCTTTGTGGGTTTCCATTTTTTACTTTCTTCCTGCTCCATTTTCTCCCTGTCGCTATCTGGGCTGCTCTATACCATCCTGTTATACTTTCTAGCCCAGATCTGCCTAGTGCTGTAAAGGATTTGATGATTTTCTTTAGGAAAGACTCTAATAATAGCCACAATCCTGCCCCTTTACAAATCTTCCTACAATGAAAAAGAAAATGTTCTGCCCTCCAAAGTGAATTCCATTAAAAACCAAAAGTTCTTGTCATAAAAAAAAAAAAAAATATTTTTATATATATATATAAAATATCCCTCTCTGTTCCTGATGGATTTGAGACATTTTAAAGAAGCAATGCTATAATTTATGAGCATAGATCTCAGAGCTTCCCACTAGAAACTGTAACTTCAGTTATTATTTCAAAACAGCATTTCAGTTTTTTTCTCTAATACAAAAAGCTATGATTTATAACAGGCAAACAAGCCAGCCAGAAAGTCCTTGAGGTTCTCTAGTGACTTTGCTGTTGTCAATCAAAATAACAGGGAAGATGCTCAAACACTGCTACTTTAATGGGCAGAGGGACAAAACTCCTGACACACTGCAGAAGCTTTTGGAAAACAAGCGCCTGATGCCATCTGAACTGGGTGAGGCTGGCACAAGCTGGAGCCTTGGACTCTGTCTGGATGTGATGGATTTTGAGCTTTAACTGCTGTTCCAGGTGGCCTGTGCCAAATCTGTGACTTCTCAGCCCCTACTCAGCTGCTGCCTCAGCCTGGCTGCCCAGAGGTGAAGCTTTTCCCCCTACAGACTCCGCCTGGCATCTCCTGCTGCTCAGAAGCAGCTCAGTGAAGACACTTCTGTCGAGCTCAGAGCCACGCTGTGCCCCTGCTCTCCGGGCCTCAGCAGCAGGCATTCCCTGCCACCTCCCAGCAGCTCCCTGGGCAGTGCCAGGCGCTGCAGTGCACGAGCTCCAAGGCAAAGTGCTCAGAGCCCTCTCTCCTGATCTCTGCTCAGTTATCAGTGCTTCACCATTACTTGTTAAAATGCTGTACAGAGTCACAACAGTCACACACGGACATACTGTTAGACCATCAGGGCAGCCTCCTGTACATCACAGGCCATTAATACTGTTGTCAATCTTCTTTTTGCTTGACTAAAATACGTTTGGTTTCAACAAAAGCATTTCTTTAGTCAGCTTCTCATTTTCCTTTGGTATTGTGAGAAAATGGAGAACTCACTTTCCCTTTGATAGCCTGTTCCAGTGGTTACTCCCTTTCTCTGTTGCAATATAATGCCAAAAATCTAATTCGATTTTTTTCTAGCTTCAGCCTCCAGCAACTGCTTGTTGCTATGCCTTTCCCAGTTAAATTAAATATCCATATAGTATTGCGTGATTTCCAACACAAAGTTACTATCTGCTGTAAGCAAGCCACAGCTTTTGGCTTTCTGGGCTCTTGCTGCTGCAGCCAGAGTCATCATGGCCAACTTTCCATCAGCAGAGATTTTTCCTTACAGAGCACTTTTGGACACTACCAAGCTGCTCAGAAATATTGCAGGACAGGAGTCATTGTCTCTGGGATGGCAGAAGAACAGACAGAATAGTGAGTCATTTTTGCTTCCTCTGTGACCGTTGTCTTGAGTTGCTTTGCCAAGCTAACAATGTTCTTTTCTTTGCTTTTTAAATACAAAGCTGTACATACATAAAGAATAAAAAGCTCTAATTTATTCTGTGAAAGTGTTCATCAAGTGAGAGACAGGACTCTGGGAAAAGATTAAGAGCTTACATTTTTCATTTGACTTATTTCACATAAAATTTCATAGAGGATAAAATGATGGGAGGCAAAGAAGCAATGATATTTCTGTTTTATCTCTTTCTAAGGACCATAAATCTTTCTGAAGTATCATTAATTATAGCAGCGCCATTCACAACGTTATTGTTAAGGGTCTATCAGCAGTCCCATTATAAAGCCCTATTTTCAGGGGTTTATAACTCGGTTAGAAGAATTTTGTTTCTGGCAAAAATTTTTCTGGGGCAATGTCTCCATCTAAGACAATTTATTTTAAATGTAAAGCACAAAGAAAAATGTTACCTCTCTTGAACTGAGTAAGGGAGAGACTAGGAACTTTCTGGGGTACAAAGCTAATGCTGTCTTGTCTGATTGAATTTGTGCCATCTGTGAATTCAGAAGTCTGTATTCAAAGAAGTTATCTCTTAGATGAATTTAGATGATTCCTTTACAACACAAGTTTCCAATTACAACAACTGAATTCAAGATCTGGAATATTCCTCTAGTGGCTGTAATCAAATCAGGTTTGATTTCTTTAGCTGCAGCCAGTCGAGAAAGAATTTAGCAGACCTGGAAAACAGCTTACATGTTAAGAAAACTTCAGTGTCTTTAGATAGCTTGCCTATTTTTTTGTTGCAGGCAGGATACACATCAAGAATGAGTGAAGCTAATGCTCACACGCACCAAAGCAAGTATTGACTTAGCAGCAATATGGAGGAATTGCTCTGTCATGGCTGAGCCATGGTGAAATGTTAAAGAGGCACTGAGTTTCTCCAGATGTGCAGTAAAAACGCTCTGCAATAGCCACTGGCGAGACTGGGAGGGCACGGGGAAGAAAGGTCACTGCTTCACCTACATAAAAACATGAGCAGGTGGCCTTTTGCCTGTAGCAACTTGTAGATTCATCAAGAAAGCCAAGAGCTCTGCCCAGCTGTGTCTTTGCGTGTCGGGAAAGAGCAAGATGCTCAATAAGGCAGGATCAACAAAATCATTGTGGCCTTTTTCGAAAGCAATAGATAATAATGGATGGTAACTTCTGGGCAACTTTTTTTCCTGCTTTAAAGTAGAAAGATTAGATGAAAATGTATTTTGTGAGGAGTGTGCTGACACCCTCAGGTAATCTCCATCCTCTGTCCTCATCAATAATCTAGCACTCTACCTTCCCTGTTACATTACTGTCTGCAGTAATGCAATTCACTTCGGTCCCCTTAGATCCTATTAGAATCTCTCACATCACAGAATTCTTCCAGCTCTGCTCTATAGTGTTCTGGGATTGCTTAGTCTTAACTTCTGCTGCCTGTTTTCCTCCACTACAATTCCTTGCACAGGGATTGACTTTTGTGGATTGCACATTTAACCTCACAGTGAGTCAGAAGATCAAAATTAATGCATGGAGGTATTGTCCACTGGGGTCCCCCGAGCGCTCTGATCCTGTTTGGAACACAGTTGAATGTACCTTGTGATAACAAGTTCCACTATCCAAAGTACTTTCTTCTAGCAGTTTTGATTTTGTTGTCTTTTAATTTCACTGCATGTCTTCTTTGAAAGGACGAAGAGGCATGGGCAAACAGAAGAACTTATTTCTACATATTATTCAATCCCTTATGTACCTCCTTTGTATTACATCTTATTTTTCTCCTCTCTAAAGTAAAACAGTCTTAATGTTTTGTTTGTTTGCCTTTCTAATGTGGAAATCTTACCATATCCCATAATTTATTGCTGTTATTTGAGCAGATGCCTTCCTGGAATTCTCCTCAGTTTTTAAAGGTAAGTCAGTTGTGCTCAGTGATGATATCTAAATAAGGGGCTCGACGTGCAGTAACAGAGACGTCTCCTCTGGCTGCTCGGGCAACATCAGGGGCTCAAGGTAGGCAGAAAAAGATCTCTGACACCAGTCCTAAGAACTGCAGTAGAGGGTGGCTGAATGTGGAAAGCTCCTTTATTCCCTTCATTCTGGTTAGCAGGATGACAGTGAAATACCACTTTGCACCCCGTGTTCTGCTTCCTAAGGAATGGAGAAAACCATTCCAGGCTTCTTAGCCGAAAGTGAGCCTCTGACAAACTCAGCGATGCTAGGCTTGCTCTCTGATCTCCAGCCTGGTCTAATCTGTCTAACCCCCAGTATTTTTTAGATTCTGAACTGTACAATACCCACTCTTTGCAAACCTGACTCTTCCCATTTTTCTCACTTTACCTATTTCGTAGCCTATTTCAATGCACTGAAACTCCTGATGCCTGACCACCACAAGCTCAGCAACAATATGGTATAAATCTTGTGGTAATTATCTTAAACCAGTGCAACCTCACTCTTTTGACAGTTACTTCTAGTTTGCAATGGTAGAAATAAGGGCAAAACTGAGTATTTTGATGACATCACAGCTCTTCTGTAGCAGCCATGTTGGAGGGCCCGGAGGACAGCAAAAGCTGAAGCTCATAATTGGAGGAAATTGCAAAAAAACCCCCCACAATGCAGAACAATCATTCAGATTCTTTTTATACATGGAAATAAGTACAAGTAGCATTACAAGAAGATTTACTGCTATAAAAGCAAAGGAATTCATGTGCTTTCACAGCAGGGAAACTTTACAGCAGTTAAAACCTCAGGTCCATTACAGGACCGAGCACTTTTTTTGTTGTTTTGGTTAACAGCTTTGCTTATTAGAAACGGATTTTTACTGAAAGTCAGGGTTTTCCCTCATTGTCCCCCAGATCCCTGCATTACTGTTCCTGAAGTGCAAATGCAGGTCTTCATCATGCATTTAACAAAAATGAGAGGGTGCAGATGGGTCTCGCACTGCTGCAGACAGGGCTGGACAGGAAAGCACTGAAGCAGCAGCAGCCTTTCTTCCCAAGGCCCAGCAGGGCGAAGGGGAAGTAACTCTGCAGACCAGAAGGTTTGCCAGGGAAAAGCACTGAAATTCATCACTGCCTTATCACTTTGGAGAAGCTTTCTGTCCTGCCTTGCGCTCCTTTTTCAAGGGCTATAAAGTACTTCTGTTCCAGGGCACTGCACATGGATATTAAATTCTCATCACAAACATGATGCCATTTTTGATTTCAGCATTTATCTATCTTCTCTTCTTATATGGCCACGCTTACCATAATATCTCATACTTCACAATCTTTAACACATTATTTATCCCTCCAAAAAGCATGTATATGAAAGGTAGCTGAAAATAAGCAATAAACCATTTTAATACTGTTACCATCTGAGGCTATGGATCTGTGAGAATTTTCTTCTCATTAACTCTGGAATGCTATTCATAACCTTGTGACTGATAATGCTTAGAAAATTATTTTATCCAAGAGTCAGCCCCTCCTTAATATATGTACTGTAAGTCTACAGATAATTTTCCAGGCCCTAAATACAGAATCCTTTGCTAAGACACAAAAACAAAACAAAACAAACCCAAAAACAACAAACCACACCCTAAAAAAAGACCCAAAACCAACTAAACAAAAACAAACACAAAAAACACCCCCACACGTTAAGAGCTGTTACAGAAGTCACATTAAGGAAAACAAGGCCTGCATTTCCAATCCATTATTTATATCAAAAGATTGGTATCAAGTATTAGTAGTGATATTTAATCCATCTATAGATTTCGCTTTTGTCTGAACTGGCATATCATGTTCTTTGCTATTTCCTTTAAAAAAAAAAAAAAAGAGAGAGAGAGAAATCAAAGCTTTTTGAGAATGCTGTTTCTTTCCAGATCACTTAGCATGATTTTTCTTTGAAATTGTAAAATTAAAATAAAGAAAGTCAAGGGATACATTTGAGCCACTGTGTTCTTTTGGAGGCAATTAAAATTTTCTGTCCTCTCTACAGCTGTACTTGTGAACTTGGAAAGAATATTTAAAGCCTGAAATCCCCTCATGGTCTGAGGCTGAAACAACTTGCAGTTGCCAAGACAGAAAATCAGACTATTTTGGCATTGTATGGGATTATAAATACTCTGAAAACAACTGAGCAGCAGAGATGTTGTGGAATATCCCTGATATGATCAAAATTGGGATGAAGATCAGGAACATAAATATGAGTTTGTTAATAATGAAAGCAGAAGGGTAGGAATGAACAGAGAATTTCAGATATGAGTGTACAGACAAGTTTCCAAAGATGGCACCAGTCAGAATATACCCCATGCACTGTGTCTCACACACAGAGGACATTAAAATGGGATAGTCAAGTCAAAAGGACCCAGATGCCTACAACAGGATGCAGGTGAATTGCATCAAAAGAGAAAAAGACAAAAAAAAAGAAGTAAGCATGGAAATCCAGTGCTTTTTTAGCTATTCAAGCCTGGAGCTGTATAGAACTTGGTTGTGACCCTCTGCTGAAGTGAAGGCTCTCCCTGCACCTTTCTGCAGGAGGCCCAAGAAGCTGGAGGAATCTGACACATCCCGAGCTTCACATTGCTCCTGGATGCCCCGAAGCAGCCCTGTCCTCACCTGTGACCGGTCTGGTTCCCTGCCCCATGCCGGACACTTGCACTTTCACACCAGTGCTCCATCGCCTACCACTGTCCGCCCTTCAGGGGGCAGAGGCTGGAAATTATATTTTATCTACTATTTATCACTTTTGGTACACTCCAGCAGCCCCCCAGCAGCTCCACAAGTCCCTGTGGGGAGTGCCAGGACGAGCCAGCCTGAGGTCAGGAAGCGGGATGGTGGGAGAACCGGAGAAGGTTGAGGGATGAGCAGGGATGAGGGACAGGATTAGCGGCAGGACGAGAGAACATACTCTTAAACTGCGCCGGAGGACGTTTAGGCTGGAAATTAGGAACAATTTCTGCACGGAAAGGGTGATTAAACACTGGAAAGGGCAGCCCACGGCCGTGGTGGAGCCACAGTCCCTGGAGCTGTTTTAAGTAAAGACTGGACGTGCCATGGTCTACTTTAGACAGTCGTGTTCGGCCATAGGTTGGGCACGGTGATCTCAGAGATCTTTTCCAACCTAATTGATTCTGTGAAGGCAGGAGGGCCTATAGAGAGCAGCGAGGGCCGGACGGCAGAGGGACACGGGCGCCGCGGGGGAACGCGTGGGCAGGCCCAGCACGGCCTCTCACCCCTGCGGCGCGATGGCGGCGAGCGCGGGGCGGGCGGGGCGGGCACGGAGAGGGAGGGCACGGAGGGAGGGGAAGCCGCCCCCGAGGAGGGCGGGGCGGCCGCCG
>VZTI01001584.1:734691-760505 GCA_013397865.1 Struthidea cinerea | reverse complement strand
GAGCGGCCCGGACCCGGCCGGCCCCGCTGCCCGCCCGCCCATGCCGCGGAAAGCGCTGCGCTGCGTCCTGCAGCTGGAGCTCCGCTCGGTGAGTGCCCGGGCCGCGCTCCCCGCCCGCCTCAGCCGGGCCGCGGCCGGCAGGAGAAGCCGCGCTCGGCTCTTCCGGCATCGCTTCCCGCCCCGCTTTCCTCTGCCGGCCGCCGCCCCGCGCTCCCGGCCCGGGGGATCTTCCGGGGGGATGCTCCGGGCCCTGCTGCCGAGCGGGGGCCGCGCTCCGTCTGGCACCCCAGCCCTTCTGTGTGGGCATCCTCCGGCAGCCGGTCCCTGCGCCCCCGCGTTGGCGTTGGCAGCAGCCGTGCCCCTCCGGAGCTCCCATTTTCCCGTGGAAAAGTTGTGGGGGGTGTTTATCCCTGTGCCCCCGCTCCCCCGCTGGTGTTAGCAGCAGCCGTGCCGCTTTAGAGTTCTCATTTTCCTGCGGAAAATGTGTTTTTTTAAGAGACACTGATTCTTGGGAAGCTGTATGGTGTGGGGAAAAGCACTCTCGGGGGAAAAAAAAAGCCAAAAACAAAACCAAAACAAATCCCAGGAAGGAGCAGCTTGTTCATGGCAAATGCCGCCCTGTGAGGGGCAAGATGTGGCTCTGGGCAGCTCTGAATACCTGGATGTTACATGGCGGGGAGTGAGATCAGAAGGTGTGAAAGTGGGAAGTTTTGACACTAATCATGTTACAACTGTACCTTGTGCACTCTGCAAAGTTTTCTGCTTATATCCAAGCTGGGAATACAGCAAGGAGCTGCATCATTATTCCGAAGACTTTTCAGAAGTAGCTGTGTTAGGCGGTGCCCTGCTACCCTGGAGTTGGTGGCTTCATATGCCCTGGTCCTGGGATCCAGAACAAGTGCTGCCATATACATGAGAATACTTCCTGCTGAGAGGAAAACACGAGGTGCCATCCACAGAATTCAAGTGCAGATCTAGGAAGCATACACTGGGAAATTGCCCAGGTATTCCTGGTTGCTTAGCTACCGTTTCTCCCAAACTTGAGTGGCTGCTCTGAAGCAGAGCTGTGGATTTCCACACATGGATGGCGAGGGTGTCACCCTAGTGGTGTTGCTCTGCTGTCTCAACAGCTGGTGTTTGTCTCCACAATGCCAAGGCCTGCTTGGTTCCTGGAGCGGAGCAATGTGCTTCCCTTTTCTGTTCCCACTGGCTGTGAGCTATCCCTGTGCCAGGACTGAGTACAGGGAAAGCATTTCCCCAGGGTCACGTTTCCAGTTGTGGGGTATTTGTTATTTACGCTGCTCTCAAGGCTACAAGTAAGAATGGAAAGAGACTACTCTTACACAAATGTCAGTGCTGGCCTTTCACTTAAGGAATTTTTTCTTTCGTTAGTGTTTGCTTGCTTGCTGTATTTTTGGGCAGCAGTTCTTTCATTTCCCCATTGATCTTTATCAGCTAAAGCACGCTGGTATTTCTGGTGGTAAATTTGTGTGATGGACTCACCAGCCTTCTAATCATCTTAGGGATCAGAGCTACTCTTCCACTTTGAATTTGCATTGATCGGAGTCAGAATTGAACCCTGCATCCCAAATAGGGTCATGCTTTTGCCTTAGGTGATGTGGGGAAGAATAGTCCAGCTTTCATCCTATATATTTTAATATGAGTCAGGGTCATAAAAAATGTTAAAAGACATGAATCCCAGTATACAGAGAGGAATGTTTTTGATAGTAACATCAGCTTGATGCCTCCCAGTTTTTGCACATTATTGATGCTGTCCTTTGGCCAGTTCTGTACCACCTTTGATACTGACTCCTCCTCTACTAACTAGTCTTATCTAGTTCATCATAAATAATAATTTTTCAAGGCACTATATGATATACTTTATCCAGAAAACAGATTTTCAAGAAAATGTAAAATTTTGCCTGATTGATCTGTTTTTATGGAACGTGCCCTGCTGGGCTTTTTTCTAGTGTTGTTTTCATCCATATCTTTCTTCTTTATTTTTACATATTTAAATATTTTGATCAATGGAGTTATCATTTTTCAGATCTCTCTTTGTGTCTCACATGGTCCTTGTGTTTGTTATTTTTCAGCAGATTCTACCTTCCCTGTTTTCATTACATTTCATTTAAGAAAAATTACGTTCTTTTACAACCTGGGCTGAAGATGATTCAGCCTCCCTGTGCCTTCTTCGTCCAGGCCTAGTGCATATTGGGTGACTTTTGTTTCCATCATTTAATTCTTTAAGTTGTTTTTTTTCCTCCTGTGTTAAATTCTATTAAAACCAAGGCAAAATATTCAGTTGTGTTTGGGACATAGATTTGTTAGCTTTCACATCTTGGTTGATTTATGCTACATTCATTAATTCTCTCTTTGTTTGCTTTATTTGTGACCAAATTCTTGTCCAAATTTCTGATCCATTTCCTTGCCCTTTTACAGTGCTCTGCATATTTCTCAACCCTTTTTGAAATCTGTCTGGTTGTGTCAGAAGTTCTGTCCTCTTTGTTTTTCCCTTGCTTTAGGATACAGATGGGTTTTGCTCCCTTTGACTTAATGGAATTATCCTCCGATCTGGGTCCACCAACTCTTTGGTTTGTCTTGCTGGTAGTTTTCTTTGTTTCTCTTCTCAAATGGAAGGCCTTACTTAAAGACTAACTTGTTTTTTAGTTTGGTTTATCCTGCCATGGTCTGTGTGTAATAAGTGCTCTAGAGGGTTGAGATCAGTAAAATTCTGTTCCTTTCCATGACCTTAATTCAGTGATTTCTTTATGGTTATTTGTGATGTCCCAACAGTGGGGCTGGTACACATTTTCCATCCTCCTGGGAACTTTCAGCAGAGATGTCCAGAATAACACTGCCCTAAAAATTTCTCATAGTCTTCCGGGTTGGTGAGGTCAGTTAATTGCAGCACTGATACCCCTCTTCCTTAGCTGATCCATAGATAACACTATTACAGTCTTTAAAATAGTCCCACATCCTGCTGGAGCAGTCTGCAATCAGATAAGAGCTTCAGTTTGTCTCCCAAGTGTTGAGTGGCTCTGCTGTTACAAAAGAGGAGCCATGAACTGTAGATATTCACGTGTCATTCATTTTTGGAACTGCTTTAAAGTTACATGGCCACGTAGATTTGGTGTTCCAGCCCATGTAATGAACTGTGCAGTTTATCTCCAGGGTAGTAGAATCACAGCTTTCCACATGTGCTATCTTGGCCCACATGTTCATTTTTAAGAATTCGTTTTCTTTTTACAGGATAGCAAGAAAAAATGGCACCTGTTGTTGGCAGTTTTGCTCATTCCAGTATCTTCAGATCTCTTACTTTTCATCTCAGTAAATAGGCAAACATTGGTTGCCTTCTCGAAGGTGAAAGACACAAAACTCCAGCTAAAAATGGTTGTAAATTCTACAAAAGTGTCGAAGACAGAAGTGAGAAGTAAAGCTAGTATGACATGTAGTATGAAGTTTGGGGGATCTTGCCTTGTATGAATGAAATCTGTCTCTCTCACTCCTGTTCACACTTGCAACTGCATGAGTGTCATACAAGCTGTTTAATGCTTGACAGACTGTTTCAATTGGGTTATCCATTATTCTGGCACTTTTCTTGCAGATTTGAAGCCCTCATTTACATGGAGAGGAAACCCATTTTTTTCTTCTCAGATACTTATGAGTAGAAGAACTGCTTTTTACCTTATACTTTATCTGTAATGATCTATCACACATTGTTTTCTTTTATTTCTTCCACCTGGAGCTGGTTTTACACTGTTTATGTAGTTTTCTTTTAAAAACAGTTAAGATTTCTCAAGTAAAATGTTCACTACTTGGGAGTAGGAAACTGTAACCAAACCTCTTCTTTTAATTCCCATCACTCTCCTCCTTTGTCTTTCTACCTGGCAATTGAAAGTCTGAACCCTTTCTCCAAAAACCGTACGTTGGAAGAGACAACCTCATATTTCTAATACTGAGATAAAAAATGAGCATGAGACCTTAAGTGAAAGGTGTCAATTCTCTGTCAGGGAAATAAAATAAATCCACATGGCTCGGAGAAAATAGCAAATAGTTTTGCAATGAGTTGTGTAGATTCTTGCAATCAGAGCTTTAAAAACAGACCAACTTCTTACTTAAAGAATTGTGCAGAGAAAGTTGAGTGGCAGCCTAGCAAGATGCTTTCCCTGCATTGAGTTTAAAGATGGCCAGACATCTCAGAGAAAGGAAGAAATGTGTCTGGTAGTAATGGAACAGCAGTTGCTTTTTCTCATTTACAGAAAATTTGCAAATAAACTTGCCCTTTCTGGTGGCTGGACAGAATATGGATATCTAAGCATGTAAATTTACCAGCTTCATTCTGTAATTAGGCTGAACTTTGGGAGGGTTTTGTGTGTTGGCATCATGTAGACTTAATTCTACATGAGTCTTCACATAGAAGATGATTATGCCTTACGCAGTCAGTGCATGCTTTTAACTCAATTAACCTGGCCTTGGGTTTCAGTTTTGGTTGAAGACAATGGAGTGTGTTTACTTAAGCAAGAAGAATTTGGTCCTGATTATTTTAAAATGGTGACTTTTTTTCCTGGCCAGTCTGTACAAATACAATTGCTTTAGAGAAGAATTTTTTTCACTCTAGCCTGTTATATCCTGACTTTCAGAAATCAACCATTTCAGTCCTGACTGTTTCATTTTTATCTTGAAAACAGCCATTACTTGTCTACCTAAAGTTCAGTTTGTTTAATGAGTGTGTTACTCCTACAGATAACTTGTCCTGGAGTGCTGCTGAAAGACAAACAGGAACTTTATCTCAGTGTCTTTGTACTTGGGCAGTACAAAAAAACTCAATGTGTCCCTGCAGTGTTTCCACTCTTCTTTCAAGAAAAACTAGTATTTGAAAAGGTAAGATATGTCAAGGGCTGATACAACCCAAATAAACCCCATCACAAATTCCGCAAAAATTGTCTGCAAAACCCATGAGCACAAATAATCACACTGAGGATGGTGCAGTATTTTAACTCCTGCTTCTCTGGAGCACAAAGGAGGGGTGTACCTGTGTTGTCCATATGGGGACTCAAGAATTATGTGTACTGAAGATTCTAATGTATGATGAGACTTTTTAGGTGTTTTTTGATTATTTTGTGAACTGTCCTTTCTCAGTGTCTTTTTTCTGGCTTGGAAGGGACAGAATGTCTTTTGTTCTAAAAATTATGGCAAGGTGAAGAACAGAGCCTATACAATATAGGAGAGCCAACTTAATTTAGTAGAAAGATAAAATAGCAGCTTAAGCCTTTTTGGTGACATCCTACTCCCTTTGAGATACTTTTTTCATGGTTTGTCACCAGAATTCCCAGATTGGTACTCTAGCCCTGTAATTTATAGTTGTTTATCACATATTCTGAGTCCCTGCTAGCTTCATTATTAGTACCACAGGGATAATGAAACACAGTATCTTACAGATATGATCTGGCTTCTTGACTACCTATGAATAATAATACTTTGCCCTTTCTAGTTCTTTTCCTTTAAGCATTCCCTAGCACTTTGAAAACCAGGCTGAGTAAACTTCAGCGATGCTCTGGTGAAGTGGGTAGGAAACAAACAGTGATAATTTCACTACCTACTGAAGAACAGAAAAGACCATAATTCTTTAAAGGCAAACATACCACAAACTTCTTAAGGGGAATGTACTGAATGCTGTTTTCAGTTCAATGCAGGGGACCTCCATCCAGTGCAACATCCTCTGCTATTCCTTGCCATCCATTCACATGGGATTCAGGTTAAAAAAAAACCTGAACAGGAGACTTCCATGAAAAGTCACCTCTGTGAAAAGGAAGCTTAAAGCATTACTAATAAATTAAAGAACATTCATCTATCAAAATTGTTGTGCATTCAGCAATTTATGTTTCTCTCTTGAAATTTTCTTAGACATTACTTACCGCTACATCTTCAACTCTTCACAATAAATTATTTTCGTTATTTACATACAGAGAGGGAACTCTGTATGGATAGAAAGTATATAACAGAACTGATAGCTTTCAGGGAATTTGATCATGTTCCAAATTATAATTTTAGTAGCCTTTCTTTTTCCAGTGGGGATAGGACTCCTGACAACCAACTTGACAAGGAAGACCATTGATTTTTGGGTTTTTTTCTTTCTCCTTCCCCACAGGTCCACATGTTTACTTCAGCTGTGCCATTATTATTATTATTTCTTTTTCAGGCGTTTGCTAATATAGTTGATCCTGGAGACCTTGTGAAGTTACTGGAATGTAGGTTCTGGGTTTTTTGTATACTATGTTGTATCCATTCATGTCATGCATTTATGGGCTCTAAGGATGTTTTGGAGGTTTAAATTATGTGATAGTTTTTGTATCAGGAGCCTGTTCTCTGAAAAACTAGTGGGTAACCACTGTCATCTAACCAAATGCCTCTAGAAATGTTTGTTACATGCTTTGGAACAGGAAAAGGGCAAAAAGTCATAAGTGTTTGAAAGTCCAGCTGGTTATCTGATAGTGGGTTCCTTAATGGGGTAATTTACTTGATTAATTTTCAAATTATATAAGGATAAACCTCCAATTTTTGTAAAATTATTCTTTTCATTTTTAAGAAAATTATGTCTTGCCACATGTGTGTGATGAATTGTAGTGAGAAAACACTGACCTGATCTCAAACTGCAGGAATATGCACCCTCACACTGGGAGTTATCTGTAAAGGGGGCAAAGCTTGCATAATCTTCTTTAAAAGAGGACAAACTTGGCAGCAGATAGAACTTAGCAAGTTCTAAGTCAGATTTAGTGTTGTCATTTGTATGCTGCTAATGCCATTGTGTTCATCTATGATATTTATGCAAGCTGTACTGAATTTTATCTTATTATTGGTGTGGTGGAAATAGAGCAGCAATGTGCAGGGCTGTGAAGCTTAAATCAGTCATCTGTTTTTCTTGGGCTTTGACTATAGGAATTTTCATTTTAGTTCTTTTTTAACTCATGAAAAACTTTTTTCCCTTCTAGTTGACACAGCCGTACTTGAACTAATACAGCTCATTCCTCCAGGTATTGTATCAATCTCTTCATATATTATGCAGTTTAATAGGTGAATTTCCAGGAGGACTTTGCCCATTACAGCACAGTCACTTTTTCCAACACACAAACAACATAGAAAGCCCTTCAACAAACAGTCCTCTGAATATAAAATGTTAATAGATCAAGAGGATCTCATTCTTGAAAGAGAATAATAACCGAATATTTAAATGTATCATACTCAGGCTTAGGAAAGTGATAATATTTTAAAAATGGAAAATAAACTGAAATCATCCAGTGCATAATTATTAACTGCATCACAATTCACTTGCAGAGAGGCTGTCTGTGAAATTTCAGAGTGCATAATCTTGTTCTCAGAATGACACTTTTTTTCCCTTCCATTTTAATGGTGACCATTGGGAAAACTCTTATCCTCACTATAAGTATTACAGGTCTCTTGGGATGTGTGAAGATAATAAATAGCGATTTGTCATACTTCTGTTATTGGTTTGTGTGATTATAAAAATCTATTTTAATGAAATTCAAGTGTTCCCATGAATAATGTAAATCTGCATTTTATTGGAAATAAAGTCAAGTTTTAAAGAGGACTCATTTGGAAACTGTGGTATTAAAAGCACTCTCTGTCACTTGTCCTTAGTACTTTCAAGGAAACTGTTGCTTCTCTCAGGTGACTCACCAGACTGTTTACTTGAAGAAATGTAGTGAATGGGGATTTTTTTCATGGGAAAATAAAAGATCTTGCACAAGGAATTTTTTTTCAGGGCTCAGAGATGGGTGTGATACAGCCCAACATAAGCAAGCAAGATGGCTGCAATAGCACAAGTTACTTTTTTTTTGCAATATGCATTCAAGGGTTTGCCTCTAAAAAAAAACCTTTTTTTTTTAAAAGTAGCAAGCCAGGGTATTGAGAAAATCTTGAAATAATTATTTTGATGTTGCTTGTGTTTCTTTCTTACTGCTACTATTACTATTCTGCAATATGGAATGATAGTTTTTCATAAGGGATTGGCTGCCATTAAAAAAATATGTTTTTTTTCTGTGGCATGGAAGGGAAAGAAAGAAGAAAACTACTGAAAAGTTGCCTGAAGAAAACTTTTCATATGTCTGTTATAGAACAGTTAACACAATCTTCTTTAATTTTTTTTCCAGTAACATTAAAACATAGTTCCATAGTAGATTCTGCACATTTTTGCTGCTGATTTAACTTGATGAGGTTATTTCCTAGTGCGATAGGAGTTTTAGAGCCGTGCTGTTAATTTGTAAAGAGCAAAATTTATCCTGGTTTCAACATGGCTCTGTGTGTGGTGTCTGTGCTGTATGGCTTTGTCTATTTTCCAATTAAAGTATGTATTTTCTTTTTAGTGGGAAAAGTTCTAGCTACATATGAAGAAAATACAAGAGATTTCCTGTTCCCTGACCCTAAGCTTACCCATGGGCACCGTGGTTTAGAGCGTGAGATTTTAATGAAGAGGTCCCCGTTTTTCACAGTGAGTGAATGTCTGTGGATTGTATTTATGACACAGTCTGCTTCACTGAAGAAACCCCTTGAACTGCTTCAAATGAAAATCCGTTACTTCTGACAGATTTTGCCATTTTAAGGTGTTGAATGTACAAATCCACGGTTGAACTTCAGGGAAAGTAGAATCTTTTTTCAAAATGCTTCAAGAAATTATTTAATGTGAAAAAGTTCGTTTCCACTTGGTTTGCAGTGTGGCACCATGACATGTCTCCATTCCGTTTAATCTGTGGTGCAGCTGGTGGTTGAAGGGATGCAGGAGAAGAGGGAGATGTCGTATTGACTTCATGGTTCTCAACAGATAAACCATGTAACCCTCCTCCTTGGTCCCTCTCCCTCGCATTTTGGAACAACAGCTAATTGGCAGAATGAGTGCAATGAATTAATGCTAATTTTCTGGAGATAAGGGCTCAAGTACATATTAAATGAAAATTAATTCATTTCACACTGCCCTTTCATAAAGTTTGACTGTTGAATCTTAATTGTCACCAGAATAACCCAGGGAAGGCACTTTAAGGAGGATGGGGATGATGTGTTTTGGAGTTTGTTTTGTCTGGTCTGTTTTGGTTAAGTTTTACTGCTGGACTGGCAGGACATTTGGATAGGGGCTCAATTACCCTGTCCGTTGTGGTTGGACTAAAAGCACGGGGGAGGAGGGAAATGCTGATTAAAGTTTGTTGGTATCTTTTAGCTGGTGTAAACTTTCCCCTGAAAGGGCAACCTGGAAACTGCCCAGACACTTGCAATTAGAAGTGCTAATTTGGTATCTAGCTGTGTTACATTTGAATGAATTAAAGTTGTGATTTTGTGCTACAAAATGTCTGATTCTGTAGCAGCTTAAACTGTTCCTGCAAAAACAAGCACTGTTTTCTGGCCGTAGTATCTCTTTGATATGGCTCATCCCATACATCATGGTGTGGCTCAAGAGATGGGGTGGGACTGTTTTGCTTTCATTCTGCTCATAGAATAGGTACTCTTGGTGTTGAGAAAGTATAGGGAGGTAGTAACAAATGAGGTGGTATTAGCTACATGTTTTTAGATATTTTTGTGAACAGAATATAGTGAGTCTTTGTAGAAGCAGGGCCACTAGAGGAGTTTGATGATTTTTGTCAAACTGAGCTCTTTAAAACAAAAATTATGTGTTTTCTAATAAAGAGAAGGTGCCATAACTTGTGAGCTGTGAGAAGATGTGGTCAGAGTAATTTGGATGTGTAGCTGATGAGTGACAGCACTGTAGTAGCTTTAAAAAGTTGACTGATGTAAGACACAAACATACTTCCATGTCCTTGGGAGCAGTGTAAACAAAATCCATCTCTGCCCTGGAACAGGGACTGCAGAAGCCTTTGTTGCTCTGTTCCATCTCCATAGCTGAAAGTACAGTTTAAGAGAGGATTTTGGCATAGTGACCCCCTTTTCAGTGAGTAATGCAGAAGCTGTGTTTGATAGCATTGGAGGGAGGCTCCCAAAAGGAACTTCTTGTTCCTCTCCTCGCTTGCCAAATGGACTTACTGTGAAAGGATTTTTACCTCCAGTAGAAATGCAGTCTCAAGTGCCTCCATCTTCCAGTGTTCCGAGCTTTACTGGCAAGTGTCTCCTGCTAAGTCTGTCAGCATGAAGCACTGGATGTGAATGCTAAGCAAAAGGAAGCGTTAAACAAGGTCGTGAGAAGCCTCACATTATTCCTATGCTAGTGAAGCCATGTTTTTCCCACATGAAAAGTTATTTATAGCCAGCTGAGATGCTGAATATTTTTGAATGGCAGCTGTGCTTCAGTGGCACTTTGATTCCTAATAAATTTGTCTTTTATTAAAAAAATAAAGGTAGCAACAGCAAGGTTACTGTTGTGGAGTTCAGATAGGCAGTGACAAGCAGTATCTGATTAACACTGCTAATCTGCTAGTTGGAAGGAATCCCAAGTCGAGAGGATCAGAACTCCTCCAGAAATCTGGCACTTGGCTGATAATGTCTCTGGCTAAATGTCTTATGAGGTTTACAAACTCAGTGTGCATACAAGACATGCCTCGAGTTATCTCTCCTGGTCCAGTGTTGCCCAGATGAGGCTCTTGCTGGCTCTTCTGTATTTCTCTGCAACCTTTGCCTTTCAGAATATGTTTATGCCTGGACTGTGGTAGTGATTTCTTACAGAAGTTCTTATCTCCATTCCCCACCTTCATGCAGTATTTGCCACATTTCTTAAAACAGTTTCTTTTTAGTTATGCTATCTTCCATTAGCATGCCAGTATAAGACTTTCTGTTATATTCATAGATGCTTTTTTAAGCTAGAGTTGTACTCATACTCCTTACAGTCAAAAGCACATATTAGACTTGTATTCTTTTAAACATGAACCACCTTTATACTTTTTCTGTGATCAAATTGCTATTATGTCCCTTCTGTTTAATGATTGGTGCCGGACTGCTCAATGCTGCGGACACCACTAAGCCATAAGCAGAAGAGATCCCAAAAACCTTCTGGCTGGAATTTCATTTACAGATGTGTTTGGGGCTGTATGACAGTCTTGACGTAATTCTGTGTTGAATATCCTTCAGCAATCCCTAGTTTGGTAACTGCAGAAAACAGAGCAAGTCCTCTGATGGCTTTTGGCCTTTGAGTTGCTTTTGACATATCCATGCCTGTGCATTTGAATGCCATCCTATATTCCCTCTCCCACAGAGGGCATATTCTTCCTCTTTCTCTGAAGAAACCATAGTTTGTGTCATTTTTTAGGTATGAGCTCTTTAAAATTTTGTAATCATTTCCAATCTCTGTAAGAGCAGTAGGTGCTCTATTGTTGCATTTTATAGTAGATATACTAATTCTGATGTGTCCTTTTTAAAATTGTTGATAGCACTTGACAATTCATTAGTAGTAAAAATGAGTTGATTAAAGATGATCAGATTTAAAACCTCTTTTATATGCCATAACTTGACTTGATTGAATCCTGGACTCTGTTAATTGCTATGATTGAGCTTTCTTGGCATTTTTGTCTTTACATTTCCATAATCTATCCTGGGGCCAGATCATATTCCCTAATGGGAAATCAGTGTTTAGGTAGGTGGTAGAGAATAGTTTGGTTCATCAGTAGACTTCGCTCATGAAATTCCTGCTAATTCTTACAAATGTGGGACAGAGTCACAAATACACCCAGCTCCTTTTCATGTCTCAGTGATTTTGTGTGTTCATCTGCACAAATGCCCATGCACTGAGATGCCTCAGGCAGCAAATTCTGTCCATGTTGAAAGAAGAGAAGGTAGAAATTTCTAGGGGCACTTGATTCTCTCTTGAATTCTGCAGAGCTCTATAAGATGCATGTAGATGATTGCCACTTGTTTATAGCATATGTGGCATTTAGTTCTTTTATGCCTTTTTTAATGCTGCTGTTTGGGATGTAATGCTTGTGTGTCATAATCCCTGTCCTTTACACCCAGTAAATTTTGAATGCATTGGCCAATGCTCAGTGAATTTGAAAGGCAGTAGTTTTCTGAGGTGTTGCATTCCTAGCCATGGCTGCAGTAAAAGAAGGTGAGTGGAACAGAAGCTGCTAATGATGAAAAAATGGAGGGACCTGCTGGCCATTGCTCTTTGTGTTCTGTGCTTGACCAGGAGGCCCAGCTGGACCCCACTGATTCCAAGTGGGACAAACTAGGGCTGCCCTGTGGGCAGGATGGGATTGTGAGGGAGTGGAACCTGGTTATGGAACAAGGGAGACATCCACAGAAATCAGACTATTCTAAAGATTAAGGAATGAAGGGTATTCTTAGTCATACTGTTACAAATGAATAGTTATTTGCAGTGTGATTGACTGATTAAACAAAATGTTTTTACAAAAGAGATGGCACAACTGAGACTATTCTCAGACAAGTTTACAAAGTTAGCATTAATGAAACTTCTAGAGCATGACTGAAATTTTTATTGATGCCACATAGCGTGGCATGAAAAATCTTTAAAAGTGCTTTTGACAAAAAAATGTATTAAAATAAAAGTCAGACCTTAATTTTTGTACAAAAGCAGTGTAATCATCTGTAATTGAATTGTCAGAAATGCAAATGTTAGCATCTTGACATTTACCATTACTGTTCTGTCTTTTCTAATTATCTTTATTAAAGGCTGAAATTAACAAAGGAAATGGCTGAAAATTAGGAATGGTTTGTTACATTAGGTGACATTTACCTCTTTGCTACCCTTTATCTTGAGTTGGAGCTTGATGTTCAATTATTGTCTCTCTTCTAGGGAATTGCACCAAAATTGAGATTTTCTACAATCTCCCTTATTTCAGACAGTCTGTTAAGCTCAGGAAGGAGTCACATACAGGTTAGGACAATTTAATTGTTTGCAATTTAATTTCCAGATTTAATATTGATAGTCTTGCTTCCAATTTTTGCATGTGCTGCTCACTTCAAACTTTTCTCATTCTTTTGTTGTGGTTAAAGCAGGTATCACGGGTGCTTGACAACTTGATTAAATTTTTAATCGAGTAAAGAGTGGGTTTGGTGCATGACAGTAGATGCTGAGAGTTCCTTGAATCTGAAACAATTATCAGCTGCTGTGTTCTGTGATCAGCTGAAGTGTCAGTCCCTGGTGTAGTTGTACACGGGAAGATGCCTTCTCACCATTTGTTACTGACACTTAAAATTAAGGACAGTGAAAACTAGGTGAAGTTAGAGAAGGTACAATATTAAACCAAACCAATTAATTTAATTGTTTCCATAACTGTATCATTGACAGTAATGAAAATGCAGATTTTTGTTGAAAGGGCTATCACCTATAATAATCTGGAAATGCTGCTTTTGCAAGGAGTACAGTTAAAGGTGAAGTAGCACTCTTCTCTGGTCTCACAGATTGGAATTTTGGTTTGGATTTCTGGCACAAGCTGTCATGTAAAGTTACTCTTACATCCTCCCCTTTTTGCTGTACTATTGAAAAATGGTGCAGCATCATTAAAATGGAATGGTTGTCAGAAGGCTTGTGTGCAAAAACACTTAGGTGACTTTGACCTGTTGGTGGCATTGCTAATGACTTCAATGAGAAGCTTCTTCCAAATTTAGCAAATGAAATTTATCAAGACAGAAGAAGAATTAAAAATCAGTGAAAATTGTAATTGTCAGAAAAGTGGCTTCAGTGAAGGTGACTTGAATAAGGGCAATTTGATTTAAAATTTAAACTGCTCCTGAAAGTATCTATGAATGGCAGCTCAGATTTGCTTGTGTTACAGTGAAGGTCCAGTTTCACAACTGGTCTAAGCCAGAAGCAGCACCGCCTGCTTCTGATGAAACTGAGATTAGTCTTAGAGAATTAGGCCTGGCTTTGTGTGGGCCAAGTCCGTGCTGTGTCCCACTATCAGCTGCACAGGTGGGAGTTCAGGGAAGGAGTGGTAGGAGTATTCTGTGTGCTGCCAAGTTCAAGTCAATGCAAAACAAACTCACAGCCTCAGCCTCACCCATCCAGTGGCTGGTGTAGAGGGAAGGGCTTGAAGGCAAGCTGGACATTTTATTTCTGGATTCCTCTGAACTGAAGCAGTACATGCAACATTCAGATTTAGGGCTAATGTCAACTAGCTCCAGCTTGAATAAGAATTTCTAACAGGAAGAGTATTATTTTTCTCGACTAAAAACTACTTCTTGGTTATAACTCTTTAAAGAACTAGTAAATTCACCACGATCCAAGAAAATACAAATTTTTGAGAATGTAGTTGCACTTCTTTTGAAGCTTTAGGCAACTCTAAATGCATATAATTCAAACTATTAAATAGGATCCTGTTTTAATTTATATATTTTATTTTAAAGGGTAAGAATTTTTAAATAAAAGCTTAAACAGATAATATGTTTCAAATCTGTGTATGTCTAATTCAGGTAAAGTTTGTATTAAAGGAACTTGTGACAAAATTCCATTTAATTTTTACAGTCTCCACTAACTGTGTGAGAAAGCTAATTGAGTAAGTATCAAACACGTGTAGTACTGGGTGTTTAACCTTCTTTTGGTTTCAGAGAAAATGGTAAACACGTTGTTTTTTAAATTGCTGTTTGATTATAGTTTTGTGAGGGGAACTTCAGCTGCCGTGGCATCTCTTTCGTTAAAATTGTTAACTCCTTGTTTGCATTATGTTCAGTGGTCTTTATCGTACACGCTGTCAAATCAGATAATTTCTCTTCTTCACTTCAGGGTGATACGAATTGGGTGCATCATTCAACCCCGAAAGGAAAGATGCACTCAAAGCTACCAAAGAAGAGCCCTCCTGCAGCTGAGAAGGGCAGGCAGAGCTCGGCAGTGAAGAGCTACGAGCAGCCCACGATTGCCTCCAAGTCGCGCTCCCCGTCCCCGTACACCAAGCGCCGCATGTGCGAGCTCTCAGAGGAGGCCAGGCAGAGACTGGCCCACCTGCGCCTCGGGCCTCACGAGTTCAGGAGAGACACTGACAAACCTCCCTTTGTAATCAGACGGGTTTGTATTTGCTCCAAGGTGCTTCCAGCTTAAGCTCAGTTCAAATATTGTTCTTTCACTAAATAGCGCTCCAAAAATTCATTGAGCTCTTAGTTTAGATGAATAATTTTCCTCTCCTTAGCAGTCTGTCACAGAGTGATTTAAATGTAAAATTAACTAAAATAAAATTTCTTTTATCCACTTTAGTAACAGACAAAGATCAAATTCTTTCATGAATATCTTGGTTAAATTCTCTGAGGCCCTATTTCTTTTTTTCCAGCACACTAGACAGGATAATAGGTGTATAAATTCAGCTTGGAAGTAATTGATATTAGTATTAAAAATTCCTGAATAAGACTTTAAAGAAAGAGTGTCTAGTCACATTATGAACACTTGCACTTCCTCTCTTTCAACTTTTTTTTATGTTGGCATCCTGTGATCTTTGGAACACTTCCTTTGCTCAGAGCTCCATCTCAAACACTTTGACTTAGAGTTCATAACATAAGGACTTTTTGCCATACATGAAAATTGTCCTGAAATTAGGTGCTTATTTAAGGAAATTGTGTTTAAGTCTTTTAAAATGAAGGAGCTACATTTCCTAGCCATTTAGAGGATCATATACTCATAGTTTTTCCCCCTTCTCTTAATTTTTCTTCTTATTGCAACAATCCTCTGTTTTTAGAAAATCACTTTGAATTTGTAGGGGCAGAAATGGGATTGTTCGTATTCTGTGCTGTGACATTATGATTGGTCTACAATTCTGGGCACTTATGACAACCAGTTAGATAATCTAGTGGTTAAATAGTTTCCTTCTACCTTATCTTTTTGCTTAGTATTGGTACTAATTAATTAATAATATATTTTCAAAGTTTAGAATTGTTTTCCAAGTTTTATTCTACATATAGCTAGTTTTTAGAAATTCAAAGTGGCCTTAAAAGGTCATTAATCATTCATCAATCTACTGTTTCTCTCGAATATTTTTCTTTTAACTCCTTTTATTCAATTTTTCTGGTTTTTGATCTATAGGTGAAGTTCACAGTTTAATTATAGCATCATTAACACTGATTATTGATTTTCAATGCTTGGTTATGTTTGTACAAAAAAAGGAAAAATCTTGTCTCTTAATTCAGCATATCCTGACTGTCATGGCCTTTCTAGATTGAGAATGCTCCTTTTAGGGCATCTTTACTACTGAGAACTCTTTTGGCCTGGAGATTTTTTGTGACATGGAGATTAAAATTGGATTATATTAAATGTAACTTTTTAATTAGGAAGAGATTCAGATCTCTCTTGGTGAGAACTGAGCTGTTTAGAATATATGAGATACCAAGAATTGTTTAAAAAGACTGTAGACATTACAGATGAAGGAGAAACTATCTGTATTTTCTCTTTCTTTGAACATTAGGATATTCAGAGTTTTCTAGACCTTTCTAGCACCATTTTTATGCACAGTATGCTAATAATGCATGTGAGCCAACTGTTATGAAAATAGTCTAAAATAACACTTAAATAAAATAAAATATTTAAGAAAGTACTAGTTGTGATCTGATGAACAAAACCAGAAACACCAGGAATTGATACATCTGATACGGAGCATTTTAACAGCATTTTTGCTTCAGATTGGACAACCAAGTCCTGGTGCTAAACTTCATACCTGGTGTTCCCCACGAGAAAGTGCAGCAGAAGCCTGGACCAAGGCACCCTCTGGTCAGTATTTTCTACTACATATCTCATTAATGCTTTTGATTTCTGCAGTAAGTAGTTTTATTTGGGGCTTTTTATTATTACTTGGTTTTTTTATTTATTATGAAAATGTCAGTCTATGATGGAGAACAAGCTGTTAGTTCTTCCTAGGAAAAGGAAGAATACTGAATAAATTACTGCTCCAAAGGGTGCCCTTGGATAGTTCTTTACCTCATGAAGCTTGGATCATAGTTCTACATGATATGAAAATAGGAGGAGAGAATTCCAAAGCCCAGACCAGTGCTCTGTTTCACTCCACTTTTTTTGTTGACCTGGATGGTGGAGCAAATCTGCACCATGGTTTGTGGGTGTGTTGGTCAGGCTTGGAATATTGATTATTTTGAAATTCAAGGACTCTCTTCCTTCACATATGGATGTTTATTTCAGCAGTATTTGTGAATAGTGGATCAGTGAGTTACCATTATTAATGAGCATCCAAGATATGCTCCAATATCTGCTTCAGCATCCTTTGGTATCAGTAAGTGAGAGTTTAATAAAAAGTGTGGGACCAGAAATTTAGGGAAGTGCCCTAAAATTTAATTTTATTGCATCTGTCTGACAATATGAGGATTTTAATGAGTCTCATCAGTATTTGTTTATGTGTGCTCTGCCTCATTTTTATTTCATTTCCTCACTAATTATAATTTGCTATACAGCAAATCATTACGAACACATTATTTTACATTTGTTCTTTGTCATTGCACTGGGTGCTGGATTTTAAAGGTTTCACATCCCCTTTGGGAACAGACTTGCCAGTCTGTGGTAGCTGGATAATGGAACAGACCAGGTCATCTGATAGCATCGCACACTTACAAAAGGAGCTGGTGGTTTCTGGCCAGCAGTTAGGAGACCAAAATCTACCTCAGTATTAATATCCAGAGGATTCTTTGGTCACCTGCCTGTGTCTTGAGGCTTTACTGTAACTTCTGAAAAGAACAGATTCCTAGGATTAGAAATCTTAATGCAGACAGTACAGTTTAGTCCTTTTTTGATTTTCCTGGATCACAGTGTGAGGGTTGTTCAGTACAAACTGGTAGAACAGATCAAGAAGGAAAATTTAATGTCAGTCCCTCAGGGATGCATATTGACGCTGGTGAAAAATCCTAAACCAGTACAGCCCTAAGATGTTTATTTCCCTGGGCTTCATGTCTGTGGGTCAGTGGTGAGGGAAGGAATGCAGGGGTGATAGGGGAGGGAGAGATGGTTGTAGGAAAACTTGTTCAGAGAGGATTAGTGAGGTAGAGCAATGTACATGGGAATTTTTGGGAATGGTAGAGCTTGTTTTGATACTGATTTAAGCAATGAAGAGTGTAACAAAATGTGCCACTTCTGTCTGTGCAGAAGATGGTGCCCACACTGATTCATTATTGCAAGCATTGTATTCTATTCAATGTGAGGTCATGGCTTTCAGCTAAAGAAGGTGATTTCCTGAAATATACTGAGGAGACAATGTATAATAACAATAAATTGCTTTAGTTTTGTTTGTGAAGAGAGATAGGATGTTTTGTAAAAGATTTAATAGAATTTAGGAAATGCAAATGTCTTTTTTTTTATTTCTTCTGTCACGGACCTTGTTTCTTTCTCCAGATCCTTCTCCTCTCAGCAGCTACAGACCTAAGAAAGCTGAAGTGAGTACTTTGAAGTGTTATTGCTTACACACTGTTTTTTGGGAAGCTCCGAACTTCCCAGTCCTTCTTAGATTGTCTTGCATAGGTATTTTTGAAACTTTATCTACTGTAGTATCAAAAGCAAGAAAAAGGACATTTTAAATCTGATCTAGCCTAGTTAAGGCCTGCTGGCTATACAAACAGTAAAAGGAAACTTAGTACTCTGTAAAGTTGGCTGAAAATACAAAACTTGTTTTTCCTTGGCATTAAGGCTTGCAATGAGGCCATAGAGCAGCCTTTAAAGGCAGCTTGCATTTGACTTACGAGTTACTGTGAGAGCATCCTTCATTCTGGAATTGTCTGCAAAGGTAGCACTGGTACTACTGGCAAGCCACTGCTGTGGTATTTCACATCCTTTCTTTTTCAGATTTTAGCTTCTTTGTGTATTGAAAGAATCTGAAGGTTAATGTCAGGGTTCTTCTGGGTTTTATTCTTTACATCCTCATTTAGTTTTTTCTGCCAACATTCCTGAAGTACTGTAAAAATGGTGGGTTTAGGCATTTAATTGTGTGTGCCCTCTCAAATTTCCTAATGGCTGGGAGAACTGATGATAACTGGGAGGTGGAAAGAAAGGGAATTATAAGGATAAACCTTGTTATATATGTTAAGCACACTTTTGTCAGACTCTAAACTTTTATTGGCAAGGACTGTAGTTCTGTGTACCATGTGAGTTTATTACATTGTGCCACCTCTGGATTGTTCCATGGGTTGTTTAGATTCTCAGGCATTATTCTGAATCTGTGAGATTCCTGGGTAAGATTTTAAGTTGTGCTCTCAGAAAAGTTGGTAAAAGGGCTGTTAGAGTAGAGTTTCACATAAGATGGTGTGCTAGTTACCAACAGATTCCTCGGAGACTTGTTGATTTATTTTAGACCATGGATTTTTGTATGAAATAAGGGTCCTTGTTCTTTCCCCAGCAGACAGATATTCCTGAATGAATGTATGATCTTTAACCTTTCAGTCTGAGAAATAAAAACATGAAAATTGTACATCTTGATATTCATAATAAATTTTTGTTTGGTGGGGTATTTTTCAGGCCAAATCTACCCGTGGAAAAGGCTTGGGCAGTTCTGCTGCTTCCAAGGAGGATGTGAGCCCAGATCCACCCAACAGAGAGTCCCATTCTGCTGCTTCATTGGAGCATCCAGCACCTCCAGCAGTTCAGGAACCTTCTTTGACTTCTGTGCTGAATCGATCTTCTCTGAGGGAAAGGTAATGCCCTGGTCTTGTTCAGGACATTCTGGAATTAGGAACATGAGCAGATGGTAACAGTGCCTGCATGACTGTAGTTTGCATGTTTGGAGTTGTGAGGGCTGAAGAGACTGAAAAATCTTCCTGCAACAGCTGTGTTGTTGTTTGACTTTTCCTTTTGCTGTGTTTGCCATCACCTCTCTGCTTAATGATTGCAATCCTAATAACATGGCAACGAAAATCTCTGAAATGGTGACATCCCAGATTTTAGGCTGCCAATGTCCGTCTGAAACAGAGAATAAATAAACCATCACTTAAACACATCATCACTGTTCAGAGGTGATTGGAATCTCAGGGATGTAAATACAGATACATATCAAGTAAGCTTTACAGTAGGTACTGGGAAACCTTTTTTCCTTCTGACTTCAGACTGGTGTTTTTGAGCACGTACTTGTGGCTGTGCTGTACTCAGGTGTGTGACTGACGTGCTTGGGCTAGCTTTAATCTACTCAGTGTGTTTTTATCCAATCTTTTCCCTTTGTTGACGTCCTAAGATTTTGGTTTTGATCTTTTGAGTTGAAGTGTGGACCTCTACAACAATTGTGTGTATATTAATTGCTATATTTCAATTATTTTTCTTAGCTATCTCCACTGACCCCAGTGGGGCTGCGTTGGGAACAGTTTCAAATATCCCTTAATTCAGTGGATTTCAGTCCCTGGATTAATATTTTGGGCAAGCTTCAGTGTCTTTGAGGGTGGGATGGAAGAGCAACAGATGGTTTCATATTTAAGCCCTCCAGTCCTTCAAGGAGAGTATTCCCTGCTGCCTGCTGAGTAGAATGTGTTCTTGTGCTTCTCTTGTACATTCAAGTAGTAAGTTACTGGTTGGCTTTCTGGGAACAGAAAAACTGTATACAAAGCTAGGCCTGAGTAAGCCAATACATAAAATAACTGGGAGAAGCTAAGGATTAAACTGATGACCCATCCTAAATGCTGAAGAGGTGTTTTGGTGACCGGTTCACACTCTCTTACCATTGGCACCAAGTTAGTCCGTGCTTGCAGGTTGCATTTTACAGCCTACACACAGCCTAATGCTTGTTTCCAAAATAGAAAAACTGTCTCAGTTTTTTCTTTAAAAAGAAAAATGACAGATGGCAGGTGGGGACTGAATTTTTAATACTCACAAAGATCAAGTTGTTGTTTTAACATCTGCCTCTGCTTGAAAACTTGTTTGTTAGTTGTTCTGTGTAATAGTGTATCTTGAGAAGTGTTATACAGAGATTAGGATGTATCTGGGGTTTGAAGGAGGTTTCTTTGTCATCTTGTCTGCCTCCCCACTCTCCTCTGACAATGTTTGTGCATTAGTTACCCGTATCTGGGGAAGAGATATTGTCATGGTAACTTTTTTATCCTTCTTTCAGCTGGGCTCCTTTTGGAGGGGTTGGGGCTAAATTATATACACATTTTATTTAAAGCTGATTGGGGTGCCTTCTATTGATAGCAGGGAAGTCTTTATGTTGTGAGCTGCTGTTACATGCATAGTAATTCAGTCATCTGCCAGTTAATCTTGAACTTGTCTGAATGTTCTTGCTTTTTCTCTTATGAGCCTCTCTCCAGAAGAGATTTCTGATCTTGTGAAATTATGTTTTTTCTTCTTATTAAAGCAAATGTTCTCAGCTCTTCAGAGCTGTAACATCTCTTTATGTAAAATATGTAACCATTTACTTCTGTCATCAGAATAGAAATTCAAAATGAGAAATAAAGGGCATAGTCTAAAAAAATTGATCTCTGTTTCATGCTGCTGAGATAACAATGGTTTTAGCTGATTGTGTACTCAGAGTTATACTTGGAATGACAAACATGGTTTAGAGGTCAATGTTTGGAAATGCATGCAAACGCTGCTGCTCAGATCATAGAAATACAGAGGAAATCAGTGCACTGAAAGTATAGCAGTGTTAGTGTAATTGCAAGAATATGGAGTCTTATCTCACAGCATTTGGTGTTTATTCCCTCAATTTTATTTTGAAGTACAAAGACAAATTGCTTAGCATATCCAGGCTACTATTTTTAATGCTAGTCAACCCACAGTCAATATGAAACTTGACTCTCCACCTCGACCTTTAGTTCCCTCTTTTCCCTTTCTTTTTTTTTAAAGTAGTGTGAAGTGACTGTCTGCCTTCTTGGGAGTACTTCCCAGAGCCCTGCTGTGTACTTGTTAAGCCACTGCAATACTTTTCAGTGAGACAGAAATTGGGGTCTTGTGTAAGGTCCTCTGAGCCCTTTTGTATCCTTCCTGGCAGTTTCCAGTCCCTTTCTTTGAGCCTGATAGAGACACCACAAATCTATCCTCTTCCCCTTTCCTCTGGGATTTCAGTCAGAAGCAGAACTGTAAATAGATTTACTATTGAACAAGACAGCCAAGTTTTGAATATTGATTTTTCATACTTTCTTTTTACATTTTCATTATGTGTATCGTCTAAGGAAAGCATTTGCTGGTGTTGGAAGCTGACACTCAGCAGAGTGATGTGGCCATACAACCCTCCAGAGGTCCCTTTCATCCCTCACTATTCCACGATTCTGTGAGGTTTGACTGCAGCTCCTGTGCAGGCCAGTGGCACACACAGACCCTTGAGTTCCTGCCTGTGGTGTGTGACCCACAGTGTGCCAAGCCAGTTGTTTGGTTGGTTGTGCAGAGATCAGTGGCCTTTTGTGCAGAGAGGAGCCTCCTGGATGCTTTGGGAAAGAGCATTCCTACTCTTTTCTTTCAGTGCTGCTTTAGGAAAGCAAAATTGGAGTCCAGTCCTTGCTTTTATGGTGCACAGACATCCTCATGCACTCCTAGAAGATGGTGTTTTTCTTGGGGACTTACAAGCTAAGCCTTCCTTGCAGCACTGAAACCTGCAGCAAAGTACCTGTCAGAAAGAAAAGGAGAAATAGTGAGGTGCATTCCATAAGGTCAAGAAGTCCTTTGAACAGAGCTGTGTGCTGGCACAAGAAAAATCCTTTCCTCAAGAGACTACAACAATCATGGGAGTATTTGACTACTTCTGTTATGTGAGAGTACTCCTCGTGCATTCAGGATCAAAGGATTCTTTTTCCTACTCTGGAAATAGCATGCTTCTGCTTTTGTTTCCAGATTGAAGTGCAGTTCGATGGCTTTTTTCATGTTCTCCTGGTTATGCTGCTGTTACGTGATCTTACCTGCCATAAAACGTAACAAAAACCTAAGTTCTCTTTGAAGTGAGACAGAGGTTAAGTGTCTGGATCAGATGCCCTTCTGTAATACTCCTCTATTGTTTTACTACCATCTTCTTACATTCTCTTTTTCCAAGTGCTAGGGAAATAACAGCGTGAAGTTGGATATTGGTAATGATAGATACAGTGATAGTTACTAATAGATATTAATGAAATGCTAGGTCCTATGTGAAGTCCTTGAAAACACCAATTACCAGAATTTTTGGCTTCAGTGGTCTTGAAACCTGTCATCCCAGGATCTTGGGGGTTATTTTTATTGCACAGCAAAATGCAGAAGCAGGTGGTTCACCTGGTACTTTAGAGACTGGCATGCATCCTGAGACGGGGTTTGCTTCTGTGAGAGGGTATGTTTTAAATTTTGACAACTTCCACTACAAAGTAGTACACTGAAAAATACTGCAGACTTCTCAGGAAAAAAGCTTGCTCTCAGGAGAGGCTGCACCTAGGTTTCTTGTCTATTTCTAGCCTTTTAAAAGTCATTATGTCTGATTTTTGGAATTTACTTTGGTAGGAAGGTTTTGGGTTTTACCAGTCTCACCCTTTGGGAAAATTTACTTATTTTGTATCCTTTAAATATTAACTTCTGGAATCAGCACTTGAAAATCAGTTATTTCATACTACATTCTGCAGAAGTGAGCAGTACCTAAGCCTTGTTTCATATTTTTGGCCAACATCTGTACCATTTGTCATCTTCATTGGTTGATTTTGCTGCAGCAGTAAGTAAATTTGGAATTGATTGCTGTCAGAGCCATTTTGTGTATAAATTAATAAATTCAAAGAAGATAGAAGGTAATGGAAAAGCTTCCAAAGAGCATAAGGAGGTGCCGCCAATTTGTGACACGCTAATGATTTAGTACCACAATGACTTCAACCTTTTGGGAGCCACTGCTCAGCTGGAGTATTGACTTTCATTGAAATTTCGGAAGCTGTCTGCCATTAAGTTTCACTTTTTACATGATGTATATTGCCACAGTTTTAAGGGCTGGTTCTGAAAAGGAGGGGAGAAAAAAGCATTTATTAATTTAAGAACTCAGCACTGAATGTGTCACAAGTGCTTCAAGGCCCAACTGTAAACAGGGCTTTTGGAAGTAAGAGAAGCTACGTAGAAAACAGAGAAACTTTACCTTTTTTCATTTCCTGCTGAAGAGGGAGAGCAAATTGGTACACAGCTAAGCTGTCAGCTTCTGCTTCCAAATATTTAGGCTTCTGTGCTTTGATTTAAGGCCCTGTCTGTGTGTAGTTGTTTCTGCTTCGTAGTAGTATCGTGCCACTGTGAAAGCAGCCACCCTCCTCCACTTCCAGCATTGTGAGATTGTAGGGGGTTTGTGTTGGTATAACTTCATTACAATTCAGGCTGCTATGTACAAACAGAGCCTCTAAAACACTTCAGAGCTGCACCACAGCCATTGGTCACTTTAAGAAAAAGCTAAGCAAAACTGTGTCCTTGACTAAATAGACCAGGAAAACCCTGAAGTGTGGCCCAGCTTTTCTTTTGAGCCTCCTTACAGACCAGTATGCACTGCAAGCTAAGTCCGTCCTACTGAATTACCACTTCATGTCCTCTTAAATGAGAATAAAGCAGCTTCCTTCCCTGCCATGAATGCTGAATAAATACCTGCATAGGTATAAAATATGTGAGGTGGGGTTTTTTATTTCAGAGTTAAATATTTTTGGTTTTGTTGAGACTCTCTCCTCTTCCATGTGTGAGTTCTTGCAGATTGTGTTTTTTTCAGGCTATACTCAGCTTTAAGTGTTCTTACTCCCTCTTTCCCCCAATTACAGTAGTGTTCTCTGCAGTTGTGAATCTGGTACTACAGGCCTTCATTGATTTCTGTCCTCTGATAGTTTGTCCTTGTATGTGGTTTTGCTCAGCATGAGGTCTGTGTCTTTGAAGCTGATGAATTCTGGTGGAGGCCGCATGCACAGAATTGTTCCCAAGGCAGGGAGGTGCCATGGTGGGGGAAGGGGTCACGAGAGCCACTGCAGCTATTCTGCACAAGGCTCTGGCATTAATGCTGCTGATGTGAACTGTATTAATATCTCCTGCTGAAATGTGATATTAATGTTTTTGCTATGTGCAAGTGGATGATTGGATTGTCTGACATTTAAAAATTCCTATTTATTACATCTCTCAAGTTTGCAAGCTGCTGTTTGAGTAGAGTACATGGGTGGATGTATCCTGTTTGCATTTCTAATGGAGTATTTCATCCTAATGGAAAAAATTATACATGAAAATAATCTTTAGCACAAAATCTACACTGTCTGTTTGGCTTCTTTTTTTTTTTTTTTCACCAAGGTAGATGTTGTCTGTATGACCTTAAAAAAAGTCTGTATCTCATAAAAGAAAATAAATGCCTTTTAGTCACATTACAAGGGAAAATGGTTCTGTTTCCTTGATCGGACTCAACACAACCTCTTTGAAATTAATCTTGAAAAGTTCTCTGATTGATCTGGCTTTTTCTAGGTCACTGAGCTATATTTCCAAAGTGTTTATACAATCTATTGGAATCAATAAACAATTTAAACTGATGTAACTGCAGAATGTTTGCAAGTCACAGGGAAAATTGAAAGTATGACAAAGAATACAGCTGTAGGAGTTTATTTCGTTTATCAGGACAAACAGTCATTGAAATGAAATGACTTTCCTTTGAACACTGCAATATGATAGTGACACCTTAATCACATAAATAAGTAGCTGGTCATTTTAAAGAGTGGTTTTGGGCAAATGGAATCCCTTTATTTATGCTCCAAGAAGCTGTGCTATAAAGCCTGTTTTATAAAGTATTTCCAATTGGAGAGTTAGGATATCATAAAAAGGTTTCATTTCAGATTATAGTTGTTACATTTCAGGCATGATTTTACTTTAGTTTGTGTTTCGGTTGGTAAATATTAGCATTTTTCTTTGAATGTGGATTAGACTCTATAGTTGTTGCTAAAATTAGACAATAAAAATACTAGAAAAGCTAATTGAAAAGAAGCTGATACCATTTTTAATCGCACTTAAGGTT
>VZTI01001584.1:703971-732343 GCA_013397865.1 Struthidea cinerea | reverse complement strand
AAAAAAAAAAAACCCAAAAAAACACAACAAAATGCAGTTCCTCTTGTGAAATAAAGACTGAATTTGCAGGTTTTTTAACTCCATGTGTTTTCCAATTGGGATGCATTAGGGTTATCTTCCTTTTGATTTATTCCAGGGAAAAGAACTTCATGTGTGCAAAACTTCCTTTAAAGAGAGGCAACTGAAACCTGGTCACTGGGAATAGTACAGCTTTTCTATTCTGCAGGGACCACACAAACATTACAGAAGTATTACTCAAGTTACAAAATCATCAACATTTTCTGTGTTTTGCATCTTCTCTTGGTGTTGTGGCTGCACACTGTTTATGCACTGCTTTGAAATGTTTCTTTACTTGTACCCCAGAGGAGAAAAAGAATCAAATCTAAACACTGTGTGTGTTCCAAATAGAAGGAAGTAATGCTTGCTTCATAATTAAAAGGAAAAAGAAATCTGAACCAATGAGCTTTTCAACAAGAAAATATTTCTTCACTTTGTTTTTCCTCTCCCTCTTGCAGATTTAGCACTGGTTGGCCTTCACCAGCAAATGGAGATGAGATCCATAAAAGAGTGAAAAATATTTTAAGGACACACAGTGCTAGACAGCGCCTAATATTTGTAAGTTTGACTGCAAACTAAATCCTTTCTCTTCTCCAAAATGGCTGAAAAAGAGAGCTGTGCCTACAGCCTTGGATTTATTATAATGTTGTCCTTTGGGACAGCCTTGGTTTTAGAAATATGGATTTGGTATGTGAGCTCAACTGTTTCACACTGATTTCAGAAGCCTCCTTACCTTTAGCCTTTATGGGCAGGTGGTACAGGCACCCTCTCATGGCTTATTGAGGACAATTATGTTGGGGTTTGGGGTTTTTTAAGCAACAAATGTTACAGATGTGTAGAACACCAAGGCTTAACATGTTGTGCAGCTGCACCTCAGCAGCTGCATGTATCCAGCTGTTTCTAGAGCTAATATTATTCTTCAGATGTGTGCTTTTTTTCCCTTAATTACCTGGCTCTCAGTGAACAGAGCTCTTTGTCTAATGAGATTGCACCCGGGAACAGAATATTTTACCCTTGATGAAATTTTGAGGTGTGGTTTTAGACAGACAAAAATTTTTCCTATTGTGACTTTGAGAAACAGTTTCTCAAAAAACGCCAGAGCATTGTACCAACTGAAAAAGAAGATTGTTCATCTGCAGAGAATTTAGAATCTTGACTGTGAGGTGAAGTAAAGAAAGGTAGGATAAAAAGGATGTAAGGATGAGAAATGATTATGATATAATGATCATAATGGTGATTATGATGTAAAATGATTAGGAGCTCTGGCGGTCTAACTCAGAAATGTTATTGATGGGTTAGAAGAGACATAAGTCTCCCAAAGTGGAGAAAGGCAGCTTTTTTTTGCTTCAGTTTCTCTCTTAGAAAATGGAATTTTGACAGAAATCTGCTTTTGAGTGTTGGTGCAATTTTAAGTTGCTGCTGTCCCCAGCTGTCCACCTTTCCCCTCAGCTGTAGTTCCCTGTATCAGTGGGAAGTGGGATAAAAAGTGTGGGAGCCCTGGTGTCCCCCCCTCACATTCCCCACAGCAAGAGCACGGGCAGCACTGCTGTGCTGGCTGGGATGGGGGGACTCCACTGGCTACAGGAAACCCGTGGCAGAAGTGATGGTTGTTGTCTTGATCCACTGCTGCAAGATGGGTTGAAGAACATCTGTCTTCACTCTGACATCCTTATTTATTTATTTATTTATTTATTTATTTATGTCCCCAAATTTAGCCAAGTTGGGCAACTCATTGTCTCACCTCATTCTCACTTAATCTGGCTATTTACTTGTTTCTGTTCAATCTTCATTTTTAGCTTAGTTGTGGTTTTTACTTTAAAGTCCGAAAATTCTTTTCTCTTGCATACTAAGACTGTTTGATCTAGTTCATGCTGTACCTCCCTGAGTTTGTATATGAATGTTATGATTTTGTGAGTTGCTGCCTCTCAGATAGAAGATGCCCATGACATTTTTCTGTGTTTCAGCCACTCAGAATAGGTACAAATCATGTCAAATGCTTCCCTGATGTTTCAATTAACTTAAGATAACAAACTGGATTTCCTGTCAGTCCAGCACCTACATTTAATGAAAGCTTGCACGGCCTGAACTATCTCCAGTGGTTCTTGACTGCTTTCCTTGAACAATAGACCATGAATTTATGATAAGGAGTTGGATGATTGGTTACATGGGCTCTCCATACAGTCAAAAAGACTCTGCAAACATTCTGATGGAATTCTTGAATTGTGGGACTTTCTGTTGGCTTTCTCTCAGTGCACCTTGCACTTCCAGGATCAAACACTTGCTGAATCCTCACAGGGATTAATAAGCAGAGATTATACTTTTCCCTCTTCTGGAAAACTTTGTGTTTCTGTCCTAAGAAACCCCAGCTATTAGGGTATTGGGCCTTTAATTATCAATCTGGTCAGAGCAATACTGGCAAAGGACCATTTTTCTTACTCCATTTCCTTCCAGTGAGCAAAAGGAAGGGAAGGATGCTACAGAGAAATCTTGTGGTGTTGGATAGTTATGTAGAGCTGGCTTGTGAAAGCTGTGCTCACAGCAGCTGACCTGATTAAAAAAAGAAAAAAAAAATATCAGTTCTCTGTGTAGTAAGTGCTGTAAAATACACCAGGATTGGTTGTGCTTCCCCACATGGCCCAATATCTAGGCTGTGGTGTTGCACAGTGGATGGCTGAGGTAAATGGGTCAACTTGAAAGTGAGGGGATAATACCGTAATTTTAGCCTGGTTCCGTGGGGTCCCGCTAGCCCACAGAACCTGGGGCATTTCGGTGTTACTGTCAGGTGGCAAAGAGGCAGGAAGGAGATTCGCTTTTCATCCTGCTGGATGGTTTATTCCATGCCGACAGCCGAACTCCAAAGCAAATCTGAAACCCGATCCCGAGGGCCCCCGTTTTACCCGGGGCCACGAGGAAAGGTGGGATTAGGGAATGGGGACCAATGGGAGAATGCCAGGGGAGTGACGAGGCTGGCAGCCAGCCAGGAGATTCAAACCGGGACAGACCATACCAAGGAACAAAGCATCCCAGGGGAATGCTTCAGGCCACTCCTACACAAAGGCATGTTCACGATCCCTACAAGGGAATAGTAAAACAAGTGCATTGGCAGTGTGGTGAGCAGATTCTGGCTCCAATCTAGATCCTCTTCAAACTTTGAAAGGTTGAAAAGTATCTCTTACTCGGTTTCATTCCAAAGAGCCTATTGCTAAATAACCATCCCCAGAAGCATCCAACTGTGTCTTCCAAAACTTCATTTTCATAATGCTCTGCAAAAATAGTGTGGCTGGAGCTCTGCTGCAGATTCCTTGGGGTGTCCACTGTACCTTTCTGCTGTGACATTCTGACAGTATCGTAATGTTTCCATCTCTTTTTTTTGCTTTCCAGAACATAATGTGCCTCTGGCAACTGCTGCAGAGTTTTATTTACCACTGTACCCCATTTCCTCTTCAGTGCTTTGTAGTCTGTGGCTGCTGAAGGAAGAGAGCTTTCCTGTTTACAAACACACTTATTACCTTGTATTTCACCACTATAAATCCTCTCAGGTTTTTCCTCATCCATATGCTGCTGTTCAGCTTGCTCTGCATCTTATTGCCATCTACCACTATATTTATTGTCTTTTCTCCCAGTTCTGTGTTACCAACAAGTGTGATTATTTTTACTGCAGTCTTTTTTCCAATTATTTCTCCTATAGCATGAAAGATGACTTTGTTTACTAATCCTTACAGCAATTGACTTGTGCTGAAAGCATCACTTAATATCAGCCCTTAAGTAGGGTCTTTGCTCTTCAGAGTAGAGTGAACATGATTTTGTGTGCTGGAATTTCTACCATCCCATCTCAGGTGAGCAGCTGGCTCCCTCCACGTGGCTGTTTTGTTTCTTTCTTCCTTAAGAGGGCAAATTTGGGTTAATTAATGTCTAGATAGCATTTGGAAGGTAAAACTGCATTCTAGCAACCGAGAATACCTGACTGAAGGGTCATTAAGTGGATCAGATTTTTTTCAAAGTTCAATAAGCATGTGGGCAACCTTGGATATGAAATTGAAGGATTCAGATGTGTGGAATGCTTCTGCCTGGTAAAACACATGAAATGGATAACATCATGTTTTGTGTTCCTTTTCCCCTTTTCTGCAAGAAACACAAAAGCAATAAGCAGTAGGTTTCATAGCATTTTGCCAATGTGTTTGTTGGGGATTATTGAAGCTTCTGCTGTCTGCATAGTCCTCTAGGTCTACACTGTCTAGAAATTCTTTCCAGTTTATTACCTGAAAATTATTAGCTGAATTGTCCTGAACTTAATTAAAAGTGTTCATGAATGGCATTTGGCTCATTACACTTTGTCCCTTTCTCCCCCAAGAAATGTAAGCACTTTAATAGTCCTCTAAATGGAAAGAAAGTATTTTTGAAATGAGATCATTGTAATCAGAAACCAAGGTAATGAGAATTTGATTTCTGGGGTTTTTTAGGATGATGTGCCTCAGACAAGAGAACCTTCAGATAACGCGCCCTTAACCATGAGTGAGCTGCGGAGCAGGTATGGAGTTTTTCTCTGACCAGGACAAAACATTCCTATTCAATATTACCCTTTACATTTAGCTAAAAATTTCTCTTCACATTTTGAGCTTTGTCCTGTATTGCACAGGGAAAAGGTTTCTGGAGGCGTTACCCATACCAAGCTTTCTCACCCAAAAGCAAAATACAGTTAAATATAATTATGCCTTTGATGTTGTTTGGCACTGTGTCAGTATAGTCTTCATAAAACGCTGGGTTTGGAACTAGACTTGGCTATAAAAATTACTCTTGGGCAGAAGTTTTTGGAATTTGTCAGCCAGAGAGTAAATGTCACTTTTAAAATAATCAATTTGTTATTTTTTTTCTTAAAACTATAGGAGTGCAGAAATTAATTTATTTAGTAATGTGGTTCGGGGCTGGATTTTTTTGTTTGTTCCCTTTTTTTTTTTGTTTCAAAACAGATAGTTAGAAAAGAGAAGCATTTTCCAAAAACTACAGCAAATTTATATGGTATAGTTTAGTGATTCAGCATGCCATATTTCAGAAGCTGTCTTGGAAATCTGAGATCCTAAAAGCCTGGTTTATGTAGATTAATTACTCTGTGTACTGCTCACATACATGACCTGGGTTTAATTTGAATAATTTACTTATAAGATAGCGACTGGATTGATTTTGACGACTTCTGTAGTACAAGTTAGCAATATTGATGTTCTCTGTGTATGCACACAGTGTTTTGTACAATGTTTGGGGTACCTGTTGGAGGAGAGATACTAACTCTTTATTGGGCTTCTATGGCTTTTCTGGTTTTCTTTATATTAAGGGAGAAGTTGTGATGCTATATTTGAGAGGTGTTGCCATTAGAAAAGGGTTTATTTTGATAATTAAATGTGACACACTGTCTTCTAACAAAGGCATCCCAAATCACCACTGTCCTGTAAGGAGAGTATTTTAACATGGGTACCATAGCAAACTTCTACTTGAAATTTGGTAGCTCTAAAAAGTTCATTTATGATTTGCTGGCTTTTTTTTTTTTTTTTTTTTAATTCCTGTGATTTGTAATCACCTCTGTGCAAGGGATTACTCCGATTTCCACCTGGTTGTGAAGTTGCGGCTGGAGTTGTGTCTCCAGTACGTGCGCTCTCTCCTGTATTCTGTGTAGCCTTTCTGCTCCCTTATCCTTTGTCCTGACCGCTGGGGCAATTAAATTGTGTAGGATGTGTTTGTGAGAGAGAAAGTGCAAGTTTTTGTTTTGAGGCAGCTTTGGGACTTTGAGATTTATGCTGAAACTGCAGACCATGAAAAAAGTGAAAAACAAAACCTAATACTCGAGAATCCTGAAGTGATGGGGTATGAAATGTGGCACTCAGGTTGGGAAAGGACTGCTCCTTGGGTTTAGAGGCCAGCAGCACTGGGGGTGAGACATAAAGGACTCGAGGACAGTCAGATTGCTGAGTGTTTGCCACAGTGCTATAAACAGGATACAAGGACAGAGACAGAGTTCATGGAAGGACAGGGTACTGTCGACCAAATGCTGGCAGTAAAGTAGATGGATGATTGAAAACCACTGGGAGCAAGGAAAAGGTCTGTGTTTTGTGAAATATTTAGTATATGATTCACTCAGAGAAGAACTTCTGGGACTCTTAAAGGAGATGTATGAGGGAACAAAAGCATATGACAGGTATTTCAGAGCAGGGAGTTGCGTGCAGAAATCCTGCTGTTAATATGATTTGTGAGTGTAATTCCCAGATTGCTTAGCTCAGGTTGTCAGCTGGTTTCCAGTTGAGAGGGACTCTTCCCTAACTTGCTGTAGCTTTGTCCAGGTATCTCATGCACAAGGTCTGGCTCATGGAAATACAAACACACACCCCTCCAGAAAGAGAAGGGAAAATTAAGCTTATGTCCTTTTATAAGTCTTTGTCAGTACCCGAATAAGGAACTTGTTACTATTGGGTTTTGAATCTTTATTGCAATTGAAGTGGTTGGATTTTGAGTGTCTCTAGGTAAATTCAGCTTTTAGGAGAAGAAAAGGCATGCACAAGGCTGCTGCTGGAAATGGATTCCAAGGAAATGAGTGTCAGAGCTGTTTGTTGTATAGTTGCAAGTGCTGTGCCTGCTTGTTGGGCTGAGAATTCTCCATCGGAAGTGAGGTACCACAAACTGCAGGAAGGAGAAGGTGGAACTGCAGTTGTTGATGAGTCCCCAGGGTATTGACTTGTCTGCATTTGACACAAGCCTGTATAACTTCTCATTGATTTTGTTTGGTAGGCTGGTTTCTTTGTGTCCAAACTGTGAAGCACAGTTAACTCAGGATGATAAACAGGTTTAAATTTGCTCCATGCCATTGACTGACTTTAAATGATGGAGCCTTTTGAATAAGTGTGAAAGTGGCCTTCCTCTCTTTTTGATACTGGAGCCACACGAGGTCTTGTTTTATTTGGTGTAGGTTGGCATCACCTTAATATTTGAATGTAAGAAATCTAAAACCAAAAGCTGTTCCTTCTTTTGTTTTCCGTGGGACAGCAGAAGCTGGGGATGTCAATTTAGAAAACTGACCCTACATCTTCCTCTTCTTCCCCTTTTCTGTTCTTCAAGTGAAAACCTTGTGTTTTGATGCAGCTGGATACATGTATTCATGGATATGATATAAGGTTTCTTTCAATTTTGTCACATGTTGCCAGATATTAACTAGAGGATGAAGTTTTAAGTACTGGTTTGATCACAGAAGACACTATCATTAATAAATGACATGTATGTAAGAAACGGTAAAGCTTCACATTTCCAGTTTCATTTCCCAGACTGAGAACATTTGCAAAAGGCTGGAGATAACTCAGTCCTAATTTTTAAGTGTCTTAAGTGCCTAAATCTCTGAGCAGATGTGAAAAATGACACCTCAGTTGTAATCTTTTTATGATGATTTTTGAGCTTCTTGTTTCATGCTTTATTACAGGGAAATTGCTCATTTAATTATATGACACAAACCTTTGTTTTGAAAGCATCAAGAGGAAGAAAATAGTCATGATGTTTAGATATAAACTATTCAGACTTGGCAGTGTTTTGTAATGATTTTCAGAGTATAAATTTCACTTCATAGATCTAGGAAATAATTTCTCAAAGCAACTGAAAGATGAGCCTGTATTTGTGTTGAGTATTAAAACAGTGACACAGAAGATGGGGTGGGGAAGGAACTCTGGATTGCCACTATATCAAAATGTACTTGGTCGAAAACTTAATCCAAGATGTTTCCGATAGGGCACTTTACAGCTGCAACCACAGTAATTTCATATCCCCCTGACAGATTGTCTTCATATTGAAATAGCTGCTTGTGGTTACAATTTCACCTTCAAAGGACACAAAAATCCTGCTGTGTTGCTCTTGCCTAGTGACACAGCCTGCGAAAATACAGCAGAATTACTGCCGGTTCTCTGAAAATTAATTCTGCTTTGGGGGGCATTACGAAGTGTACTCGGATAAGTGGGGGAGGATTCGTGTGAATGAATAACATGGGGGGCTCCCATTTCTTAAAAGTAGCTGCAGTGCAGTTTTTATTTTGGTTTGTGGAAGGTAGTCTGTACTTAGCAGCTCTGCATTGGTATTTCTGCTGGTTTTGTGCCACTGATTCCTCTTCCACATCTAGATTTGATCATTGTTTCTTATCTTCTTTCCTGTGACAGTTCTCCAGTGCAGCAGAACACTCCTGTTCACTTGGGTAATGGTGAATGTTGGTCTGCTCCTGCAGCCGTGTACAAAGAGAAGCCTCACAGAGCAATCTTGGAGGAGAGTCTTGGAAAAATATACAGGAACATGTACGAGAAAGCTGCTGGTGCTGTTTCAGACCAAGAAACACGTTCCTGAAAACAACTCACCTGAAAACACACAGTGTACAGTATTTGTAACTGAACCTATTTTTATACAACAATATTTGTACTCTATTTTTTAAGGTGTCCTTATGGTTGGGCAGGGTTTTGGAGAAATGGGGGTTTGACAAAAGGAAATTATTAACATCTGCCTCCAAAAAAAGAAACAAAAACTCCCTAACAAAACATCCCCTCCACAGTTAAGCAAGATGGTATTGCTCCTTTGAGACTCTGAACATGGGGTCAATTGAAGACTAATAGGTCTGCTGGACATTCCTGTCTGACATCAACTCAGATTTCAGCTGCAGCCAGTTCTTATTAAATAACTAAATCTATTTAGCAACATAAACAGAATTGGTTGAAGAAGCAATGTGTCCTGGTGGTCAGAGAGGGGACCTAAAGGGGAAGGTGAATGTGAGGGTTGGTTTAAGAGTGACGCATCTGGGACAAAGAGAATTGTTTTCTAGACAGTTACCTTTAAATTGTTTTGGGGTTTTTTTTTTTGAGAAGGGCACAAACTCTGGTACTATAGAACCTATAGGCAGGTATTTGAAGTGGTTTTGAGCACTTCTAGTCACAAGTGTTCTAATACTGTGAAATTTTTAAAGAAAACCACCCAGCCCAGCAGCCTTTGTGTCAGAGGAAAGGTCATCTTCACACAGCCTTTGCATTCGAAAGCTTCCACGTTCTCCTGAATGCAGCCATGACATTTGCCAATACACTTGTCATTTTAAAAAATATGAATAAGAAAGGAGTGGGGAAAGACCACAGCTAGTCAGTAGTCAGCAAGCTACTCGTGTTCTGTACAGGCCGTCTGAAATTCCTGCATCACAATCCCACCTAATTTGGAGCCTGTCCTTCTCAGTCTGCTGGGATCCTGTTGGCAGAAATCACTTCGTTTTTGCTAAAGGCCACCAAATGTTCATCAGCAGTTCGATGCTTTCCCCAGGGATGGAACCTTTTCAGCCTTGCACTGAGCAGATCCCACATTAGCAGACCAGGGCAATTTGCCCATCCATTGAAAAGCTGAATGTTTTAAAAGGGCAAGAGTGTCCATCTCCTGCTTCCCCTCAGAATGCAGAAAAAACAAACGCCTGTTCTGGCTGCCTCCCTATCTGAGTGAACAGAGTCAGCTCCACCGATGCCATTTTACCTGTTGTGATTAGATAAAGGATAAAGCTAGCACTACAGATGGCACAACATATGACTGGAACCTGCCAGGATGCCTACATAAACAAAAAGTTGGTCTATTCTGCCTTCCCTCCTTTAGTGCTGAGACAACATAATTGATTTGAGAAAGCAGTTGGTGAGCAATTCCGCTGGTGGGAGAGCACGTGGAAGGGCTGTGTGCTGCTGTTTCAGGCAAGGGCACTCTCAGAGGAAGTGTCTCACATACAGACATTTCTATTCCTTGTAAGTGTTGCACCAGTTGAAGTGGATTGACGCTGATAACTTCCCGTCCCTGCTGCCATTTAGCACATTAGTGCTTTCACAGGGCATTAGTGGCACAGTCTCAGGCGATGGAGAAGCGCCGAGTCACTCTGTGAGGTAGCAGGACACTTTTTCTTGCAGAAATGAAAAGTAAAACTTGCCCAAGATGTGTCCCTGAAGGCATGGACGCCATGGAGGGTTGTGCTACCAGGACCTGGTTTTCACTGGCCTCTCCAGTGACACCGTATTAGTCCACAAAGGAATAGTTTTCTTGCTGTTCAGAGGAGTAGCTATATTGAAGTAGATCCTAAATAGGCAGGGCAGATTCTGAGACGCTTTCCAAGGTTTTGGTGTAAAATTAGTCTGTTGAAACCTGAAGGTTGTTGGAGTTTCCTGTATGTCTTTGAGCCATAAGATTCAATCTCGTTCTCGTGTATCCTGCAGCTTTTATTCAATATTCTCTGTGCATTCCCTCCCCAGTGTCACAGCTGAGTAAAAGTTAGTCTTCTGAAGATTGACTGCTCCCCTTTGGCCTGATCTGGCTCTGTGACACAGAAAACCTGTTTGATTTTTCCTTCCCCAGCAATCCAGCAGATTTCAGTCCCTGTTTGTTCAGTGTGTGAGAAGGCCTGAATGCTGAGGGATTGTTGTGGGGTTTTTCTGTACGTTTGATGAAGGACACAAGATGCCATGAATTCAAGCCATGAGGGGATGAGAAAGGTTGGGGGCCACTATCAGAAAGCAAGGTGGTGTTTTCAAGGGGTCCAAGGAATGACTGGAGTGTTTAATCCCCTAGCTAAAGAAAGGAAAGCATATGGTAATATGGCAACCTTCAGTTCTCATCAAAGACGAAAAATTCTTCAGCAAAGGTGAAAACTGGATGTGAGAAAAAAATGTCATTACTGAATTTTGACCAGGATGAATATTCTCTGTGTAGCCTTCTTCTGCAGCATAGCATCAAATGGAGCAGACAGACTCTTGAGTGTTTTTGGCCGTGCTCCAGCTGGGAGGGAGATGTGTGTTTAATGTCTCTCTGAATCAGCTGCTGCAGGAGATGTTCCTCTCCTGGGTCAGAGTCGTTCCACAGCTCACGCCGTGATACAGCAAGGAGTGCTCTCCTCCAAGCACTGTGCTGGAAATCCAGTTTGGTAAATGGAAGACTTTCCTCTGGAGTGTGACTTCAGACCCAGATTACTCTGATCTGTCCCCAAAATCTTCAAGGCACTTTGTTTTCAGAAGCATTTTGCCCTTCCCTTTTTGCTCAGGTGGCCCTGCTAGCACACACAGCTCCAAGCACGGCTGCTCCTCTGCCCCTGCAGCCTGGGAGAAGTGGAGGTTCAGGCACTGAACCAACACAGCAATAAACTGTAATTGTTTGGTGCACCTTGCCTTCTGATACAATTTAAATCCCTTCCATCAAATGCAAATTTCTGGGTTCGTGAGTGGAGCTTTAAATAGCATTTTCTGTGCTCATTCCTTATCTTTTGCCATCCACAAAGTTCTAGTGACATAGATGGCATAATTCCACCCCCGTCATTTTAGCTCTTAAAGGAAAGCTGCCTACTCAAATCTGGCAATAATGGGCCAGATTAGGAGTGAATTAGTGCTTTGCTGTAGAGTCTGTGTCTTTCCCTTGCCTTCCCCAAGTTATTATAACCCACGAGTATTCTCACCAAAAGCTGTTCATCATCCAGTGATGTTTGCAGGATGCAATCAATGCAATATTTTAATCACTTTCATTTTAGTGAGTCAGACTCTGCTTCCTACTTGCTCCCTTCCATCTCTCCTGTGAATAACTTGGTACAGCTCAGGATCTCGGGCTGGCTTTACACAAACTGCCTGCCTGTGCTCAGTAGAAATGCAAATCCTTGGCTGGGGAGTAGCTGCTCTGGCAATCACTCAGTCACTGACCTGATGCGAATTAAAGGCAAAAATGTCAAACTCTTTAATGATTTGCCATATCTAAGTTTTTGACTGAGAGGAAGAGAAGCTTAAATTGCTCCACTGAGGATAAGAAGCATAGGGATGGCTGGAGTAATGGGAACAGGTAGGAGCAGCTTTGTAAGATAGATGGGGAGCAGTGTTTATGCTCCAAAGCTGAGCACCTTGGGAAGTGATGAGGGCTGTTCTTTAGATTGTGCATCACATGCTTGAATTTTACTATTACTTCAGAGGCTGCCAAAATTGTCAGGAGAGAAAGAAATCTACCTGGAGATGTTGGGAATCTATTTTTGGGATAAAATAACAGAACATTTAGCTCGGCTCAGTATTAAATAGTCTTTTCCAAACTCCTTCTCATTGTTACCTCAGCTGTAAAATGGGGAGTTTGTGCTCTGTTGAAGCTTAATTAAATGACTGTGAAGTGCTCTGGGATCCTGAGGTGAATGTTAAAGAAATTATTTTATGGAAGCCTGGCTGAAAAGTCCCATCTCATCTCCAGGTTACTAAAAAGGCTTTATTTTAATTTTCCCAGGTTTATTATGTTTTAATCAGACAATTATTAAACAAATCTTAATCAGATTTAATACATTTCTATCTTGATCAGAGAGGGCTAGAAAAGATAATGAGCTGCTTTACTACATGTGCTCTTAGGAGCTAATCTTTGCAGTTGGTATCTTGCTCAGCTGCTGTCTCCTGCATGATCTGGGTTCATATCCTGACACTGATTGCTCTTATGATGTCTTTTTTTTCTTATTTTTCATATTAATTATTTTTTTCATCCCAATGTCTTAGTGCTGCTTGCTCTGTGTACTAACCAGCACTGTTCACATCTCTCACATCATTTGTCCTCATCCTCTCCCCAGGAACAAAGGGTGCAATGTGACAGTGGAAAATTTTGTGTGGTGTGCCCTGGGTTTGTCAGAGAAAGTTGGAAAGAATCTCTGCCTTCCCACTCCATGTGCGAGGAATAACTTGGTACATAGTTCTGCTCTTCCCAGTTTTTAAGCTTGAAATGTTTTCTGAGACAATGAACTATGCAACAAAATTCTCAGCCCTTTAGCAGTGGTCTCTTGCTGTATAAATCTGGTAATGTGGAATCTCTGGGTCATAGGAAAGGCAATGGTGTTAATTACTTCAGTGGTCATGGAGTGATCCTTATCAGGATGCTGAGAATTTCTCATGAGATTTGTTTAGTAATCAAGGAATTTGAAGAAACTTTCAAATCAATGAAATTGAGCCTCTTGGTTCCAGTGAGAACACTTGAAGCTGAGAGAGAACAGCACTTCTAGGGCTGATCTTGATGAGCTGCCTCCCTGACAGAAGGGGTGTCTGCCTTAGGTGATGCCTCTGGGAGCAGCAGAGAATTGGTCTTTGCCCATTTCCTTTCAGTTCCAACAAATGCAGCAGCGTTGTGGGAAGTGATTGAAACCCCCAATATTCCTGTAGCCATTGCACAGGAACTATTAAGCACAAGCCCCCTTGATTACTGTTGGTTTCTGCTGCTTTCCCCATGGAATTCAAAACATCATCAACCAAAGCCCTTAAAAGATGTGGCTGCAGCTCCTTTTATCAGTGTTGGCTTGCCAAAGGCATGGAGTTTGTTCCCAGTTTGTCTTTGTGAGAAATTCTCTGAAGTGTGGTGATAATTTGTCTGGATGGCAACATAAAGGAACTGTAATCTTTCTCTTTGCTTGATCTATGTGGAGATTGTGCTTTTTCTTCATGGGTATTTCCCTTCAATTCCGGGCGATTGCCTCTGGCCCAGCAGAGAACTCCCTGCAGCCTGAGCTGTGGGGATCTGAGCCGCCGTCTCAGCTCCTCGGGGAAAGGAGTTTGCTGCTGCAAAACAACATCCCTCCTGGTTCATACGGATTTACTGATCCTCAGGAGACAGCACAAAAATTCTGTTCTGTGGCCAGGCCTTTGCATAACCCTGTGGAGCTGATGGCATGGAATGAAGAGAGCTTCACACAGAGCAGGATGGGAGGCTGGGAGCAAGGCAGACGTGGAGAGTGTTTGATGCCTGGCATGCCATGAATTATGCATTTCTATACCTTGAATTATCAGTGTAGGAAATAACCTGTGCAACTCCTGAGTAACAAAGGCACCATTTACATCACCGAGTGGTGGTGAATTCTAATGCTGGTATTTGTATTGTTACCCTGGCTGTAGCTGTAGGAACTGTTTCATTCAGTATTCCAGTAGTAAACACTTGCTAAGAGGTTGCTTTCCCTGCCTGCCTTGTTTTCACCACAGTCATCTAGTGTTTACATACATTTTAGCCTCTGTGCCATTTTTGAAGGCTTTATTTGTCTCATTTATGTTTCTGGTTTGGATAATACTTAAATATGAAATCCATCTGGGAAACATATTGTATATTCACGTTGAGGGGTAAAACCAGTTTTTAATTAAAATTTTATACAGCACTTGTATTTCACTTTGTCCTGTTTTATTATGAAACACTTCAATCTTCTTCCTAAAACACATATGTCTTGTGCGTTTCAAGATGTTCCTTGTTGCTCATGCAGAACCAGTTTGGGAGCTCTGTCAGCACAGTGCCATATGTTCTGGGCTTCATTTAGCTTCTCTGCCGTTTGTGGAGGCAGCAGATTGGATGGAATGCAGCTCAGCTCGGCTCCATTCTTCTCTTTGTAAACTTGTCAAGAGATAAAAAAAGCAGGGAGAAGGAAAACACTGAATAATACTCGAGTGAGTTGAATTATCAATAAGTTGTGGGAACGTGGCCAATCAAAATTGAGGTTTCTCGTGTGTTTGAGGATTTTCCTTAATTGCGGCTTTTGCAGAGCCTATAAATTGATGCATCCCTCGGTGCTACCCAGTCTTACACCCAAAACGAGTGCTGAAGATTGAGATATAACCCAAGTCATTTGGAAATGACAAGCATGAAGTGCTCAATTTTGCATTGATACGCTGGTTTAAATTTAAAAAAAAAAAAAAAGTGAGTAGATTTCACAGAATATCGTGAGCTGGAAGGGACCCACGAGAACCATCGAGGCCAACTCTGAAGTGCGTGGCTGCTACAGGGATCAAACCCTGCCCTCGGTGCTGTTTGCACCGAGCTCTGACCCCTGGAGTGGGAGCAGGTGGACATCTGGAGGGATCCTGCTCCTCTTTGATGTCTTCTGGCTCTGAGGAGGATAACGCTCCACTCCTTAAATGCCTGGTACTGAAAAGAGGAAGCTCAAGAGTGATGGTGACCTTCTGCTAAAGCAAACCACCCAAAAAATCAAAAAAGGTCATTTTTCTTACCAACCCATTCCTGTTTCTTCCCTGCCCCCCATCATCTTCACCATGAACCAGTGGGTGACATCAGCCTTTAATCCATGGCTGGTGTGTGGGCACAGCCCAGCTGGTCACTTCCAGGGATTCCAGGCACTGCTCTGCTCTGCCCAGAGATTTCAGGACCACCACAGCGGCTTTGACAGAGGACCAGAGTATTTCTGTGATTCTGTAAGTAGAGCTTAAAAACAAAACAACCCAAAAGAATAAGAAACTGGCAAAAAGGAATCCATATTAGTCTGCTTCCCCTTTGCTGAGGTGTGATGCTGTAAGAGAAGGGCACGAGCAGCTGCTTGATGTGGCTGTGGAGGAGTGGGGAGGGAAACTTCTGTAGTCCTGACCCGAGGTCGGTCAGAAATCACCAGCTGGAGTGACATGAGTGTGAACCTGGTTGAAGTGACAGGCAGCTCAGCCCCTGCGACTCTATTTACATATGTTTAAAACAAACAAAAGAAAGCTGCCTTTGTTCCCCAGGAAAATCTATTTACTTGGCATTCAACTCGTGCATAAGCTGGAACTTCTGTCACAGAAGTAGAAACAAAGCGACTGACATTTCTGCTTTGATGTGAGGCTGCAGCTAAGATTTGATTTTGAAATACGAAAGTAAACTGGAACTACCTCCAATTTAAAGGTGGATTTTTAATGACCTTAAAAGTTTTGAGAAGTTTTTTTTTTCCCCTTCCCTTAGGGACCAGAAAAAATTATAACAGTAATCTTACTTATAGCTGTAAGTCTGTGGAGACAGTGGCTGTGGGTTAATGAAAAATTGACACTGCTACTTGCTCTGCTTCCAGCAGAATACTTTTTTCTTCAAACTGAAGTGAACTATTGCACTGTGTGAGCTGGTTGTGAGTCTCACATATTTAACTGGATGCTGCTTTTGTGGAAGCCACAGGAGCAAGTCACAGAACAGCATTTCTATTTGGAACATGTGTGGCAATAATTATGGGGTTCTTAAAATGGTTACCCCGGTCCTTCCCACAGAAATAAAGAAATAATAAAGAAATAAAAAAATAAAGAAATAAAGATTTCCTTGCTGGCTTAGTCTAAACCAGAGTGGCAGAGGAACCGTTCCCAATGGTCTCCATCCCAGTGCCTGACCCTGTCGCAGTCCAGCAGAGAAACCCCAGAGCAGGAGCTGGGTGTTGCGTGTGCAGATGCTCCTGTTTTGCACACACGTGAGCACTGTTGCACACTGCTCCTGTGGCTCACAGAGATCTGCTCAAGTGCCCTCTCCAGGAGCCTTCCTGCAGTGTCTTTGGGGACAGCTTGTTCCTGGGCATCAGAGATGGCACCAACTCGGCAGCTCAGGCTGACTTTGCTTCGGGCTCTGACAACTTAATAACTGTTTGTTGTCCTTGGCATGGTGGTGCCATCTGGCCCTGCCTGGCCGGCGGGGCTGTGATCCTGCGCTGCCTGGAATTTCAGCTCCTGCTGATGAGATCTTGGGCTGTGCTGGAATGGCAGCAGCGGCAGCTTGGTGCCAGCCTGTGGCAGATGGAACGCGCTTCAATCACCCCGGTGAGCTGTGAGGAAGATGGACACACAGAGCTGCTGGAGTTGCCTTCGAGACAATTCAGGGAGGGCATGAAGGTGGTTTCAGGTGTGATACAGGATCCCAAGGCAGGAATTTAAAAGCTACAGGATGTCTACAGGCCTCTCTGCTCCCCTTGAAGGATTCTAGACCCATACCACTAAAAGTAGGAAGAGGATTTTGATAGGTTCTTTGGCGTATATTTCTTACTATTATTGTTGTTGTTTTTATTATTTTTATTTTGTTATTTTACTCCAATCAGGGAAGCGAAAGTTAGAAGAGAGTGCAGAAGAAAGGAAACGAAACCACGTAAATTTAGTGAGTTTGTTTCTTTTCCTCCTGGGGACCATAAATACAGAAGGGTGCTGGCACTCAGCACACATGTGCCCTTCTCTCCCTCAGAGCCCCATGAGCTGTACCCTGGTGGAGTTCCCTTCTGTAGGAACACAGGGAGGGCAGTGCTCCCCACAGCAATGAGAGCTGTGATCCTGGTTAGGATCCCCTTTGACTGAGAAGCAGGGACCTCCAGCTGCAATTCCCCTGGGCAGGTGCCCATCTGTGTGTGTCAACAAGGCTGCGGGTGCCTCTCCCTCCTTGTCCCAGAACTCCAGTGCGAGGAACCGGAGAACACACAGTGCCATGTTTGCTTACCCTCCACCCTGCTAAAATGCCTGTGGTTTGATTCCTTTTCTTTGTAATAAACTGTGCCCAACACAGCGTATATTCTTTTAAATAACATTTTAAAATATTTTCCGGTAAATTAAAGTGATGACATGTTTGTAGGGCTCATTGTTAATTTCATTTCCTTTGGCTCAGCCAGCCAGATAAAATGCAATGTTATTAATCTTTGTTTAAAAGAAGATCCTTTGCTGAACAGTAATAAATGATCTTGATAGATTTGTCAGGAAAATGAATGATAATCATTTGCAGATAGACACAAGCCTAGTATGGAAGACTAATAAGAAAATATGTATTGGCATCATTAATAACATCTGCTGCCAATGCACTTGGATATTGGTTACAGCCTGAGAGTGATGTGTTCTTGTTAGGACACCACAACTCATCCCCTGCTGCCACAGCCAGGCTGCACAGTGCTCCTGTTCAGCTGGGGTTTCATCTTCTGATTTATTTGGTTTTAATTTTTTTTCAGCTAATTACACTGTTTTCCTAGGAAACACAAGCAAAGGTCAAGATGTTTTGAGACAACTTTGCTTTATTTCAATAAAACCTCTCAGACTCCCCCTTCCCAATCATTCTTTTCTCTTTTGTTTCACTTCAGTGCTTCAAAGCAGAGCAGTGAAGTCAAATAAGTTTTCCAACGAAATGTGTTCCTCCTGGGGGTGCACAGCTGGCTGCATCTGGCAGCGTGGGTGTCTCCACTCCTTCTCAGGGCCAAGCTCAGAGATGCAGTCACAGCTCTCAAAGTACATTACTTTGTTTAACCAACATCAACATCATCATTTTAAAGGAAAAGTTACCTTCAAGGATCTGTGGGGTGAGATGGGGAGGGGAAAAACTCATCACATAAACAAAGATCAACAATATTTCGTCATTAAAAAAAAAGGCTTAGTAAAATTCAGTTCTACTCTCTGCAAAACTGAATTTTTCCTAGGGGAAAAAAAAATCTAAAACATTTAAAAAACTGCCCCAGTTTCCTCATCCTGCTCTGTGATGCTGTCCCCATGGATATGTGGTCCAAAAAAGCCAATAAAGCCATTGAGCTGAGAGCTGCTGAGGGCCTCTGTGGCCCAGGGTGAGGAGGTGAGAGCCCTGGTATTTCTAGCTGCACTAAAAATGTACCTGTTCTTATTAGACATTTGCCAGCTATTTATCACTGCTGGTAACTTGATTTTCTCCAAATATTTTGAGGCACCCTCTGATCTGGGCACCTCCTGCCTGAAACTGAAGAGTGGAAAGGCAAGACAAGCTCTGTGCCATGTGTCTCTTCCCATGGAGATGAAGGGGCAGCTCATGGGGCTGAGATCTCCTTTCTTCAAAGGAAATCTACTTTTTCCTGTTAGAATGAGCAAAAGCTTAAACTAACCTGCATGAGGCCAGCACAAACCCATCCTGCTCCATCCAAACTGGGGATAAGCAGGGGAATCATGGCCCAACCTTCCCATGCCTGGTGGAAACAGAGCCTTGTTTCTTCCCTCCTTGCTGACTCATGACTCATTTTCTTCATCTTCACGGTGCTGTGCTTCTCTGTGTGCCCTCACCTCCCCACACAGCCCACGGTCACTTGGACCTGCCCTTTGGATGCGGGGTCACATCCCTGCAGGCATTTTCAGCCTTCTCCAGGCACAGATGTTAACAGTGGGTGCTGCTGTCTCTTCGTGGTTTCAAAGATTTTGGCTGTGCCACCTTCTGTGATGGCCCTGAGGTGGGTCAGAGGAGCCCGAACTTGTTCAAAAAAGCGAGATCCTGAACCAGGCCCCAAGGAAGGATTTTTCTTTTCCCTGCCACAGCCAGGTCGCTGTGGTCCCAGGGAGCCCTTTGTGTGTCAGACAGGACAGATCACCACCATCACCCACAGTCAGGACTGGCTTGGTTGCCGAGGCACCTTTATTGTTGGAAATGCTGTTAAGGGGCAGCATCACCCCCGTGAGCAAACAGCTCAGGCTGGTGTAAGCCCAGCCCTCGTGCAGCAGAGGGGGCAGGATGGGGGGCTCGGGGAGCAGGAGGAAGCCCTCTGTCCCCACTGCTGATGCCAACGAGGGGTGGGGTGGGAGGGGTCCCACACAGGTCGTGGGGAGGCTGTGGGAGCCAAGGTTGTCACTGCTGAGTTAATCCCTCTGATCCCATCTGAATTTTGGCCATATAAAAAACCACAGGTAGTGTTTAAGTCTCTTTCCCCCTGCCAGTGTAAACCAGAACTCCTTTCCCTAAGCACAGCAGTGCAAAGTCAGCCCTGAGAGAGGCCCCAGCCATGCCACAGCTGGGCTTTCCGAAGCCTTTGCTCCTTGCTGGGCTCGGCTCTGCACCTTTAAACTTGACCCCAGACCTCCTGATTTGTCCCACGTGCTCTCCCACACATCCCCTGCATCCCAGATGTGACCAGTGCCAAGCCTTGGTCACCCCTCATGGAGAAATTGAGCCACACAGCCATTCCCAGCAGGCGGTGCCTCCAGGGAAGGGCTGTGCTGCCGTGTGCCAGCAGCTGGGCACTGTCACCAGGGGCTCTGTCACCTGCTGCTTCCAGCTTAGTCAGGAAGGTGAGAGCCACCAAAGCCACGCGATTCCCGACCCCAGCTCAGCCGAAATACGCCCACAGGAAGACGTTGATGGTCAGCAGGAGAATGGCATTAGCATTGCACACAATCCTCCACAGGGGCTTTTCCTCGATGCTGGTGAGTGTCTGCTCCAGGGCAGCTCTCTCCTCCTGGGACAGGGTGGGCGTGGGGCTGGTGGGCAGACCACAGAACCACAAATACACCATTTTCCAGCAGGAAGGCTTGGCTGCTGCGAGAGCGGGACAAAAAATGGCTGTTAGGATCTACTGGGACTCTTCCTTCCCTTCTCCCAGTCTTTTTGAGGTGCAACGGCCAGTCTGGAGTGGGGCTTGAGAGGCACCTTAATGGGAGATGCAAGACGATAAGGGGAAGGGGAAGGGAAAGGGAAAGGGAAAGGAAAGGGAAAGGAAAAGGAAAAGGAAAAGGAAAAGGAAGGGGAAAGGGAAAGGGAAAGGGAAAGGAAAAGGAAAAGGAAAAGGAAAAGGAAAAAAGGAAAAGGAAAAGGAGGAAAAGGAAAAAGTTGTCCCTTAACCATATACAGCACAGCCTGATTGCAGTCAGTTGATTGCAACACCAATCACTCATTAGTTAATTAACAAACCTCTTTCCCCTCCTCCCCAGTCCAGATTCCATCCACTTTTAAAAATTCCTGACAGCATGATGGTCCATTTAGAGATACCCTGGCTTGTTTATTACACATGTCTTGGCAGGTGAAGTGTGTGTTTTAATTGTCAGTCCTGTGCTGTGTGTTTCACTCCCTGTTCTTTCAAAATATAACCTTTTTGTGAAATGCAGGATGTTATAGGGCCTTGAAAAAAGATGTTGCCCAGAAAAAAACCTCATTAAACTGTCAACTGCTGTGTTTCGCATCTCCTTCCTCATCTCTGCTAATTACCAAAATAACAAGATATTGGTTTATGAAAATCTGAGCTAGTGAAGTGAACTAGGAATTGATAAGAAGTAAGAAATAATGCTGAATGACTGCATTCGACTTAAACCTAAACTTACTCTATTGGGGAAATAAAAATAAGGGATTTGGTTAGATGTTCACTTCTTTTTAGCTTGGCTGTGATTGGTTCCAGTGTCCCTTGGACTGACCAGCAAACGGAAGGAGTGAAGAAATCTTGTGTGTGTCTTGATTCTGAGGTTTCTGCTCCGTAACCTTCGAAGGTTAAGCTCAAAACCAGAAAGCTGCATTTTTAAAATAGCTTTGCAGATTAAAGCTCTGTCCACTCTGAAAAGAACTTGCCTATGTAGCATCTCCTGCTACTGTTCTGTCTCCTGACGACTCTTTAAGTTCACTTTGCTCTGCCTTCCTTCCTGTTAAATACCCCTGGTAGGACACGCAGCTATTTAAGGTCTGGGTTTTAACCGTGGCTTACGTCCTAAGGGAAGATGAAAAATCCTGTTGGCATCATGGAAATGAGAAAAGTGAGGCCTGTGGGTTCATTCTAGGACGTCCACAAAGTACACACGTCTGCTCCCAGGGTCTCTTGTTCCCCTCAGACTGTGCTGCTATTTTGGTGCTCTTTTTTTTTCAGGAATAGCAGCTCTTCTGAGCCATTCAAGGATTGTGACATGAAGGTAAGTTGGGAGGACCAAGAGCCACAACATTTTCATTTGTCACATCCTTAAAACTGTAAATACAAGCCCCAGCTCCAGTGAACGCACCAGGGGGCCCCTCATGAGTTTTAGGGACTTGCATGGGATCCTGGCTGTGTACTCCCAGGCACGTGAGCGTGTTTGTTCACACACAGACCCCTACCTGTCTCCTCCTTATCTCCTGAAGCTGCAGTTTCTACCAGGTGTTCTGGGCTGATCTGTGCTGCTTCACTCTTGCAGTTTTTCAGGTTTATGGCAGGTGCTTTTCTGTGCCTGGTCCACCACGTGAGGCTGCCCAGCTGCAAAATGGAACAGAGAGAAACTGGTCACTGCCTGTCAGTCCCAAAGTGGCCGCCCACTCATCTCCTTCCTTGGGGCACAGGTCCAAGGCAGTGCTGAGTCCTGTTTGGGGTGATCTCCCATTTTCCCTCCCCTCCTTCCTGCACATGTGCCCACACCCTGGAGAATAAGGTTGGCACCATCCAGCTGGAGCTGAAAAGCTGGGAAAAAGTGTGAAATAATCTGGTTTCTCTCCTTCCATTTTTTAAAATAACCTGTTCTATCCCTGTCTCTGCAAGCAGTAACCTTTCAGGAGACACTGGAGAAGCAGCTTCCTCTTCACATGTCTTGTGTGACTGATCTGAAATAATGATGGTCTGCGTCCAGAATGGCAGCCCTCCAAAAGGCAAGGGCAATAAAGTCAAACAAATAAAAATAAATCAAAAAAGAAGCCAAAATACCCCCTCTGGATACAGTCAGTCACAGACAGCTGTTGTGCCCTCAGAAGATTATTTTTTAATTCCAGATTTCTCTGATGGGCCAATACAAGACATTGCCTGTCTCTGCAGAAAGCCACAGAGGACGATCGGTCTGCTTTACAAATGCCCAAGTTCTGAAACTCTTACTGTACAGCAAGTCTGAAAGTCTTCTCCCCGGAATGCAGGAGTGCACAGGAGACATCAATCTTGCAAACCTCAGTGGCCCTTTGGCAGCTGGGGGGGTTACACACCCCAGGGGCTCAGGGATTTGGGGTAGAGCCAGGCCTGCTGCTGCTGGGGCTGGCCTTGGCATGCCCGGGATCTCGGTGGCTCTTCTGACCCCTGCCCTGGCCAGGCTGGGCGGCAGGGACAGGCTCATCCATCCCTCCCAAATGCAGCTGCCAGGTCCGGGGGCTGCGCTCCCCCTGCAGCCCACGCTGCCTGGCAGAGGGGCACAGGGGGGGACAGTGCAAAGGTGCCCTGGTGACAACAGGCCAGGCACAGCCACACATGCCCCAGGAGCAGCTGCCTCCCTGCCCTGCCCATGTGGAAATGAACGTCTCCAGCGGGTCACTTACAAAGGAGCAGGAGTTTAATTTTTGTATTTTGCACACATGAATCCAGGCAGAAGCTTCCAGCTGACATGAAGAGTTGCATAATTTCCAGAAGATTTATAGCTTTATTTAAATCATTTTCAACCAAGATGAGCACTGGGCAGGGCTAATCTTTCTTGTCATGAAGTGCTAAATTGCTTTGATTTGATGATCCTCATCTTTCTTGGGGGATCTTTTTTTTTTTTTAATCACTTAGGAAATGTCACTGGAACATAGTAAAATTTCAGGGTACTAAAGGATTTCCAAAACTTTTTTCCTTTTCTCTCCTCTTCTCATGTGTCACTGAACCTGGGGCTCAGACTCCAGAGGGAAGCAATTCCCAGTGGAAAGCAGCATAGAGACTGGGAACCTCATGGCATCATCCCACTGACCCATGCGTTTTGGGTGCCTGGAGAAAGCAGGCAAATTCATAACCAAGAATTCCCTACAGGGGAGCTGTGTCAGCTTTACTGACCGGGACCTGGGAAGTGCAGCCTGAGGCCACCATGTCCAAGGGCAGGGGAGCAGGAGGGAGCCTTGTGCTGGATCCTGGGAGGCCCTGTGTCCCCCCTTACTTTGCTCCTGTCAGCACCCTCAGGGGGGGCTCAGGCCAGCCCAGGTGGGCTTGGTTCTCCTCCTAAGCTGTGCCCCAAGAGGAGCCACTGAAGCCAGACCTCAAGACACAGGGAAAACATCCCAACCCCAGAGTACACCGGGTGGAATTGCCAATCCATAAGCCTGTCTGGGTGAGCCCTGACCCCTGGCGAGCTGATCTGCTGGTGCAGCACTCGGTGCTTTGAGGGCTGTTCCCCTCTCTTTTCACCCTCACAGTCTCCTTGGGCAAGGGAGTTTGCAAGAACTCAGCAAAGTTTTTCTTTTGTTGTTTGTAAACTAGAATAAATCCTTCTGTTCCAAAATGCCATCTGGCACCTGACAGTTGTGTTTCAGCTTCACAGTCTCAAATTTAATTGTAAGCTCTTTTGCAGGGTTTTCAAGGACGGCGTGACACAATATGGACTACCTACAATGAAGACATATGAACTCTGGAGCATACCAAACAAATTCCTTGCATACTTGTTTTCCAGCACAGCATCAATCACCACAGGGATGGGAGAGTGTCCAAAACAGCAGGAGAAAATGCTACAGCTTGCAGTTCTCAGATTGTAATTCATTTAAAGCCAGGAACATTAGATGCACCACTCTAACATCAGATACAAATCTCTTTTCTCCTTTTGCCCATTTACTATCTCAAAAGCATTGAGATTCATATTTAAAGTTGTCCAGTGTAGATCCTCAGCTGGTGTAAAGCGACATAACTGTGCTCAGCAGCTGTTCCTGGTCTTTGAAGGCAATGGAGCTGTGCTGATTTACATCTGCTGAGGTATGATCTATCACTGTATTTCCTTGGCTTTGTCTTTGCTGGCTTGTTTTTCTACTCTTTTTGCTTGACAAAACAAATGACACAATTCCTAGCTCCTGTACCGTGTCTTTCATCATTCCATCTCCAAGCACTGCAGTTAAGGATGAGCAGAACCTGCCCTGTGCGAGTCTTAGAGGAGAAATATCCGAGGCTCAGGAAGGGAATTGATTAACCAGGAAGCACCAAAGCTTCAGAGATCCTCATCCAGGACAACCAGCACAGTCTCCCCCTCCCAGACACTGTCCTGGGGACACTCAGGCTCTTCACCACAGGTTTGCCCACTTGCATGCCAAGTAAATAGTGGCCAAACAAAAAGGCCAGGTGCCAGTTTCTACCCAGAGAGTTAGAGCCTGGCATGTCCACCCTGACCTCCACCTCCTGCCCTTCCTTGCCCAAACCCTTCTGTCCCTGACCCACCGCAGCACAGCCACAGAGGCGCTGGAGATGAGGGGACAAACCATGAGAAACCATGTCACTAGCAGGGATGGTCCAAGCCCACACCTCTGCTCATGTCTAGGGCAAAACCTGGGGTGGGTCTGACCCAGGAAAATGAAAAACGTTGGTCTCAGTGCTGCCCACTCAGATTTGTGCCAGACTGGCAGAAACCCAGCAATGTTGTCTCCTACTTCAGTTAAACCCCAGACCTTCCCTTTGGCTGTTCTCTGAGGAGCAAGGGCTGTTGAAATCAGGAATAAATAGTAGAAAATGAATGGAATCAGACTAAAAGAAATGGGGATAGACTCTCCCATTCCTACTGAGCTATGGGAAGAGGGAATAACTGCTTAGTGGCACAAATTTCCTGGCAGCCCATCCCACTTTCCTTGTGGTGGGAAGATACTGAGGGGCAGGGGGCACATGGGATTGTCATCACAAATATCAGATGATTGTGCCCAGCCTCTCACTGCCACGGGCAGTATCATTAATTCTCACTCATTTTCTACAACAGAATCTCTTACACAGAGGTCAAGCACTGAGCTCAGCACTATGTGGGGTCCGTGGCATACCAAAAGGCTATCCTGAACATCCCTGTGGAGAACATTTCCCCCAGAAAATCCAGCTGATGTTAGCTCCTGGCCAGTGCAGCCCTTCAGCAAGCTCTCCTCCCTCCCTGGCTCTCCAGATGCACCTGAGGCGGGGCAGCCACCACGTCTCGTCCTTTGTTCCTCTGGGATAACTGCACACAGCTGCTTCAGACAACATCCTGCCCTCCCTGACCATACCCCTGGCTCTTTGAAGAATGTGTCAAATAAGGCCACTTACATCCAGCACCTATAAACTCACACATTTCAGTAGAAATACCACTGAAAGTCTCCCCTGGGGAATCTCTTAACCTGTCTTTCCCTAATTCTATTATAGTGGGCTCCATCCTGAACTCCCCCTCTTAGAAGATGCTTTAAAAGTTTTCATACCTCTGAGGTCAGACTAAAAAGCCTGGAGGTGCTGGGGCCAGTTTCTCCATCTCCTGAACTGCTGGTTTGACACTCCCTGTTCACCAGCGCTGTGTTAATGCATCTTATCTTGCTATTGCTGTGGGCAGGGAGCACTGCACATGTTTAGCTATCACAGGTCAGATGATGAGTGGGAACTCATTAAACCACAGTAATTAATTGCTGGCAACCATCTGGCCACCCCTGAGCAGCCGTGAACGTAAGCAGCAGAACTAATGGTGCCTCCTTGCCAGTATTTCTCTCTCCCATGTGGATCCTCTGATAGCTAATAAAAGCTGAGAGTTTATCTCCAAGCAGACACAAAGACAGCCTCTCTCCCCCCTCCTCTCTGCTATCTGAGCACCTGCTTTCATGTAATCTTTAGGAGCGGGGTGTCTTTGACACCTATAACATTCCATCAAACATTGATGGAGCTGGTTAATGCTTTACAAGTTATGAGGAAGCAACAGATTGATGCCATCATAGCATTTTCTCTCTCATGCAGTTAGACAGGAAAAAATAGGTCTTTTTAATCTATCCAGTAACCTTTGCTGAGAGGTAGGTGGCAGTTTAGGTGGCAGTTTTTTTATATTGGCAGCTGCTTTAAAACTTGGGACTGGGAAGAGTTGCTGCAAGGTTTTATAATATAAAACCTCCCAACTCTGAACCATTTTAATGTGCTAAGTAAAAGAAAGTTGTGCTTCCCTCAAAGTTATTAAATTTAATTGAGATCACATTGGGACAAAATGTTATTTTCCTAAATGCTCGTGTTGCAAAAGATATTAATCTTGTTTGCCTGCAAGATTGATGCTGGCTCTGCTGAAACAGGCTAGATGCTACAATTAGATATATTTAATTCCTCCTCAGCAGTGCTCTGTAATGTGATTTCATCTCCTTCCCCTTCTTCTTTTCTTTCTATTCCAGTTATGATGGGCTGTGGTGTCTGCCCAGCTCTGGGCACAGCATGGGAACTCACACTCAATTTGAAGCACTCAGTGCTCAGCAGCATTAACACTCTGCGACCTGGGGAATAGAGAGAGCTGAGGAGCAAGGGCTTCTCGGCAGCATATGTATTACACACCATTTCTTAGCCACTGGAGGAACAGAAAAGGGCAGATCTCAGGGATTTTCGGTACCCAAACGGGGGCTCTGGGAAAAGGGTGTCACTGCAAGTCACTTACCTTTTCTTCAGGGATCGGTGGGGTGCACAGACTGATGAGGACGGTGACAATGGCAGTGAGGGCACAGAGGATGAGGGCAAAGTAGAGGTAGTGCAAGTCCTTTAGCACAGCTGGTCTCCTGTCCTCCTCCCCACAAGACGGGGGGCTATAAATAAACTCCATGATCATCCGAACCAGACCCACAGCAAGCCCAACCATGAGGCCCCAGAAAGCGCCCTGAGAAAGGCAAGCACAGAGAAAAGGTCACTGCAAACTACCTCGGGTTATAGTTCTCCCTCTCCTCTCCTTCTTTCCCAAGACTTCTTATGCCTGATGGAAATCCACACTGATGCGCATCAAAGGAGAATTTTTTCAGGTAAAAATCCTCATTTTCTCTCTCTGCCCTTGAATATGGAGCAGATAGAGCACAAACAATGCAAGAATCTCCTCCTAACAACACTCCTCCAACGACACTTTGACACATCATCCCAAATGGCAGAACAACTTCCCTTTCATGCTTTCAAAGGGGGCTGCCTAGAAGTGCCACTTGCAGTGACTTCTTAGAAGCAAACCCACACCCACCAGACACTGGGCTAAGATCCACTAGGGCAGGGAAAGGCTGTCTACTTGTCACACTTTAGCTGGACTGGCTCCGAGTTTACAGAGGTTAAGTACTGAGGGGAGAGATATTTATTTATTTTCTCAGATTAAATACATGTATCAATTGGTTGTTGACACTTCACTTACAGGCTCATTAATCCTCTTGCAGAAGATTGCCAAGATGAAGAGGGCTGTGATTGGTGGGGCCAGATAGCTGGTTATGGACTGAATGTAGTCAAAGAGCTTTCCGCTGTTGGCTGATTGAATGATTGGGATCCAGAGAATACTGATGACCACAAGGATGAGGATGAAGACTCTGAAAGAGAAGGATAAAATTGTGTTAACTCTGTAGGCAGAGTTAAACAAAACACACTCCCAGTTGCTCTTGGAATTTCCTAAGAAAAAATCCACAGATCACTCTCAAGAACCTTTTCTTGCGTACGCAGGAAAAGAGAAAATTGTTCTCCCATGGTGAGCGTGGTGTGTCCTAGGGTGTGACAGGGTCTTCAATGACCTTGGCTCTTGGATGTGACAGAAAGAGGACAATGGAAGCTTGTGGAAGCAATCTTTCTGCCACCTTTCCAAGCAGATAATGTGTTCAATCTCTTGCCTTTGCCAAATTCCAACTCGTTTGCTACTTGTTAAAATTGTGTTTGGGGTCTCAGGTGAATACTGTAACCTTCTTCTGCCTTTGCACCGTATGTCACAGAGGTTTGTCCATACTGCTGAGCAAGAGGTACTTGTCCTCTCACCACTCTGCCTTGGTGAAGTGTGAGCTTGACTGCAGCCTTCAGCCACCCTCAGCAAAGTTTAGAACTTAATGCTGATGAATGGAGAGCAAAAGCTCCACAAACACACCGAATGCAGCCTAAATTCCCCTGTCTGGAGGAGAACTTTATATGCCCCTGATATAATGCAGCACCAAAGCTTGTCTGCAAAGAACACTACAACTTATC
>VZTI01001584.1:680006-703912 GCA_013397865.1 Struthidea cinerea | reverse complement strand
AAAAAAAAAAAAGAAGAAGTAATTGCAACATATCACTCCTGTCTGATGCAAAAATAACACGTTTTTATAGACCTCTGGTGACGACGACTCCAGAGCACTTTTGGCTTTTCTAAAAGTTACATTTAAAGCAGTATTTATAATAAGTTTAGAGAGAAGAGATGCAATTATCTGCTTAGCTCAGTGGAACACTCAGAGATTCTCCTTGACCAGATCTACCCAAGAAGAAGGTGGGAAATGCAATGCTCTTTCCCAAGCTGTGCTCCTGCTCTCTATTACAGGCACCAGATTTTTCTCAGTGAGTGCAGCCTGGAGGATGTAAATGCCGCACTCGGAACAGATGACGAGAGGAACGAGACATAAATAAATGTAAGGACCTGCCCACAATCATCAGCTCCTGCTCCGAGGCCTGCCTGCGGACCCGCTGCCAGATGTCGATAACAAAGAGGGTGCTGCTGCTGTTGAAAATGGAGGTGAGGGAACTCATCAGGGCTGCCATCATCACTGCAATCATCAAACCCCGGAGCCCTGCGGAAGCCAAACACAGAAGGGGAATCAGGACTAGACCTTGGGCCTCTGAGCACTGCTTTTTCCATCTGGCTGTCTGGTATCTGCAGTAAGACTTCCACATGCTTAGGATGCGTAAGGGCAGCCCGATCCCCCCCTGCACAGCCTGGCTCAAGCCCAGCTCCACAAGGGTGTTTCTCACCATCGGGCATGAGTTCAATCACCAGTTTGGGGTAGGCAATGTTGGAACAACCCACAGCAGCTCCACAGACCTTCTTGCAGATGTCTGGGTCCACGCAGCCCACTTCATCTATGGAGCACAGGGGAACAACAAGGAGTCAGAGCAAACCCCACTGAGCCATAGGTTGTTTAGATCAAGGGAACAAATCCTGATGCCTTGTGCAGTTTCATATAAATTCAGAGGTGGAATACAGCTACAATGAGTGGAGCTGAAAACATTCTATATCATATAATACAGGTGAAACTTCGAGATGACATTTTGAAATTCTGTTCTGGGTACAGCTAAAACTCTCCTGGGTGTTGCATAACTGTAATCCTTGATGATTTGTCACTTGTGGGAACTGGACTGCTTCCATGAGCCTGTCAGCTGGGTTCCCAGGGATGCTGGAGGCTCACTTACTCATGTTTAAGAAATCTGGGAGATAGGCTCTTTTCTCTGGGAGTGGTCCTTCTAACCAAGGTATCCTTCCTGGGAAGGGGAAGGCTCTGGGGACACCAGCAGTGAGAGCTCCTTGGGATATAAGGGAGGCTTGTTTAGCCTAATCCACCAGGACCTGAATGAATCTGTGTGGTAGATTGCTAAAACTCTCCAAAATACCTAATGGATGTAATCCATAAGGTCTGAAGGACAGCCTCAGTGCTCCATGAATTTAATTTCACTGACTCCCTCCAGACAGACGGATGGGTGCAATGTCCACAGCATGGAGCTATATGACCCCAATGGCAAAGTATGCCCCTTATGGCTACTCCCAGTGGCTTTTGCCACTGTGGGAGAACGGGAGGTGGAGGGAGGGCTTGGGAACACCATGGTGCAACAGGAATCTCTATGAACATGCCTGCAGGACAGCAGTTTCTAAGATGTAACTTGCTGGCAGACCTGTGTGGGATTAGTGGTCACAGCAGGTGTGGAGCCCCGTGTCAAGGAAGATGGGAAGGCTTACCCGGGTAAAGAGCTCTGCTGATCATTCCTGGCATGACAATGAAAAACATAGGGAAGATTTTCAGATATCCTCCCAGCACTGATCCACCTTTGGCATGGGAGAGGTTCTTGGCAGAGAGAGACCTCTGGACTATCACCTGCAATCAGTGCAGAAAGGGAGCAGAGAATGAAACAGAAGCACAACAGAGAGAGCAGGGTCCATCCTCTCTGTCTCTCCTTCTCATGGATGAATTTCATCCCTCAGGATCCCAGGGTGTTTTGCATGCCAAGGACAGCTTTCCCACCTCGCTGACTGCAGCCTGCTGCCACCGCTCAGAGCACAGTCCACAGGCTACAGAAGAGGGCAGCGTGGAAATTTCCTTTACAGGAATAATTTCACCCTTGACTGAAATGAAGCCACCTTGAGGGCTGGAGACAGCAGCTGTAGGGCAGCAAGAGACACAGAATGAAGCAGACTGTGGGTGTTTTGGTAAAAGCTCAGTGGCGGGGTTTCACAATTATCCCATCTGAAAGTACAGAAGCACCGCGTCTTGAGATGCACACAGAGCTTTCCTTGTTTGTAGCTTGGAAAGGAATAAGGGACATGAGACATCTGGGAATACGAATGGAGGAATATTTTCTGGAGGTCTGCTCAAGGTCACAGCAGAGCCAGCTCCAGATTCACATTTTTATATCCTTGTCATGCTAACTGCATGAAGACTCCCAGTAGTCACCAGCCCACAGTGGGATAAAGACGGATGAAAATAACCTGTTCTCACTGCACTAAGAAGTGTATAAAATTAGCGGCTTGCTGAGAAGGTGGAAGGAGTGAGACATTCTTGTCTAGACCAGTAAAAAAGGTAGCAGCTCCTGCACACTGAGGCACAGTGATTTTTAAACACACAGATCCACAGACTGAAGAGTGGACTAAAAATAACACTGTGGTGGTTTGTCTGCTGAGGGAAAGATTTTATTTACCTGGTCAGTGCACCAGCACCAAAGAGCCAGCACAGAGAGACCAAATATCAGGCCAGGCCAGGGAATGTCTCCTGTGATGGGATCCCTGAACAAATGGAAGGCATCTGCACGTGGGAGGTGACAGGTTGTGTTTGGGACTGTGATCTTTGGTATTGCTGTGCTGTATTTCTCCTGAAGTCCTTCATACCAGCCAACTTTTTCAAATCCTGTAAATAAAATGCCATTGATTTAAGGGCTGGTGCATCCTCCAAAGTTATTATCTTATCTGAGTCTTGTGATTACTTTTTTCTTCCTCTTATCTCCTTTACTTTTCATTCCACCTTTGCTTTTTGCAGTCAAGCTTTCTACAGAAGTCAGCTGGATTTTGCCCAGAATCCTTGTGGTTTAAACAACACATTCTGGAAGAGTTTCAATGTAGGAAAATCTCCATGATCCTAATCCCTGCAACGTCATCAGCATCTAGTCTTTACTTAAACATCCTCCAAGAGCTAGAGCAGGAAGATACAACATGAAAAAAGAAATATCTGCTTTAGTTATTTCTGTTTGCCAAGAAGGCTTAAAACAAAGACTGATGATGTTCATTTCCTTGTTGGTCTTAATTTTTTTATAACACTCGGTTACGCCCACATGAATCCACAGTAACTCCAAAAGTCAACAGTGAAAGTCAGCAGTTACTCTGCAATTACTCTGAATTGACATGGGTTTAATGAGAGCTGAATTTGGCTCTGAGCATGCAGTGTTCCAAAGCTCTTTGGCAACTCCAGTGAGGTGAAGTTATCCAGAGCCTCACCTCCATACTATTAGTGCAAAGGATGAAGCAAGTATGATGGCTTGGAGAACAAGACTTGTGCTGGCACCACTTCTGTGAGTGGTTAAAACCCATTTCTGCACCACACATGAAAGAGTGAGGCACCCTGCTAAGGTCTGGTGGCCTTGGGATCACTAAACTGCTGTGTGGTGCCACTGCAGGTTCCCCTTACCTATGAACATGAGGACCAAAGCTCCCAGCACCATGATCAGGGTCTGCAGCGCATCTGTGTAAATCACAGCGGTCAAACCCCCTGCCAGGAGAACCAGAGACAGCAGTCAGTGTGTCACCATGCACAGGGAAACAGGCACCTCACCTGGAAAAACGCTTTCTTTAGCCCCAGCCCTGTGATTTCAGGACAGACCCACTGGGAGAAGCTGGCACTGAGCTGGTCCCCTGGAGCCCGCAGCCATCACAAGCCCTCCTATGAGGAATGGCATGAAGGGTTTTCCATGTTCACGAGAGGACTTGGAGGCAGTTCAGCATCTTAACAGCTAAAGTTGCTAATTTTGCAGAAAGGCAACAAAATATCAAATATGGGCAGTGGTAACACCCTGCGCAGAGGGAGCCAAGAGCCTTGTGCAGTGTTAAAAAATCCTCTAAAACAGCTTTGTTACCCCTGTACCGCTTTCCCTTGGGCCAAGAGGGGAGAGGGGGAAGAGTTAAAGGTGTCCAACAGCTGGGAGTGACAGGGCAGGTACTACCAGCAGCTGGGGCAATCTCTCCCTCAGACCAGGACCTGAATATTCTTTCCCCTCTGTAGGAAATGGGAAACTTAAATCCTAGGCTCCAGTTTATAATGTGTCCTTTAAAATCAGCTACTTACCAGCTATGGTGTAGACAGCAGTCACTGCTAGCAACACCACAGTGGACAAGTAGAGGTTCCAGCCCAAAGAGATTTGGATGAACAGTGCTCCGGAAAAAATGTCTGTCTGGAATAAAAAAAAACAAGGGCAGTCTGGCATTAGTTGTGCTTCGTGCAAGTGAAATCTAATAAAGCAGCCTGCAGCCCTCTGCGGCTGAAAGCATTGACAGGGGAGGACACCACGAAGGTGAACTGGAAGGGAAGGAGAAGAGCTGTTGGGCCTCTTGGATCTTGTTCTGCTGTAAGGAAAAACTTTCTTCCAGGTCAGAGTTTCAGGGTCTGGAAGAGCAGAAGGGTGAAAATTAAGGTTCTACACCAAGGGACCAAAAAGTCATCAAAATAAAGTCCATCTTCATGTCATAGTATCCTCCCTGGCACAGAGAAGCACTGGTGGAAACTGTCACTCCTTTTGGCGACTGTGAAGACATCCCTGGATAGCAGAGCCCATGTATCCACAGGCAGACACAGGAGGGAAAGAGGGGGAAATAGCAGAGACCTTATTCTTCCCAGGGCTGCATCTTCGTGGCCTCATGGTCCAGAGACACTCCCTCTTGAAAGACTCCTAAAGAGTCACTGATGTCGTGCACCATGATTTGTTTATCTGAGAAGGTCAACAGGTGGCTTTTCTGTTTGTGCAGTTCAGCATATTAGAGTGACTCCAGAAAAACAGGTTATACCTGCTGAGGACCTCACTAGAAGTACAGAAACCCCCATCAGCTGTGTTTTGGTTGGACCTGCTGGCAGAGAGAGTGACACCAGAAACTGGTGAAACCTGGAATTACACAGATAACATCATTCAAAATTGCAGAAGGTGGTATGGGAGGTGTTTAGATTGGGAAAGCAGGTAGAAGGACACCTGCAAATCTGGTATGGGGTAAGATACAGGTGAAGACCTTTACCAAGGGAGACAGAAGGGATGGGACAAGAATTCTATCTGCAGTGTCTGAAATGAGCACCTTGAAAGCAAGGAGCCAGTGCAACCCCTGACCTCTGCAAGCCTGAGACACAACAGGCACTGCCAGAACACCATGGGAATCACTGCCCCTTCTGGGGTTTGGCTTCCCGGCAGGAAACACAGCCACCTCTGTAGCCATGCAGGATCAGTCCTCTGACAACACTGTTTATTGAGATCTCTGTTGTCTTTGCAAGCTGAGAAGACTCTGCAGTGCCCTGGTTGTTAACCTGTGTTTGGGCAGAAAGCACAGGGAGAAAAATCCTTCTTGTAACCAAGTGCCTGCTGTCCAGCCAGCCGCTAAATGAGCTCTCCACAAACAATAGCTCTGCTTAATAGAAAGCACCTGTCATGACCATAAACTCCCCCAGCCACATCCGTCAGCTACGCGTGAATTGGCTGCACAGAGGAGAAACCACTGAGATGAAACAGCAGTGACGAGGGCCAGGGTCCTGCTCTGAAAAGCACTGGCAAATACTGCTCTGCTGAAGGTCACTCTGAAAGACAGCTCTGTTTCATACCTTGGCTGTGTGGCTGTGCTCACTGTGGGCTGCTGCAGGAGACACTTGCCATTTATCCCTCACAGGTAACGAAGTTTCAAACGCCTCTTTGCAAGACCTCACTCACTCTGCCACCAGGGGCAGTGCTTTGATCCCGCAGAGCCAAGCTGGAGGCAGTGGCTGACAGCAGTGGGTGACATGACCAAGAGCTGCCCATTAGAGGAGGAAATCTATCCCACATTCCCAGCCTGGAACTCCTCCTAATGTCCCTCCCAGGACCTGAGACATAATAAGCCTTAGAAAAGGACCTTGAAGCCACTTGAGTGTCTTATCTCCAGTCAGTGTCTCCCAAGGCAATTTGGCATCCAAATACTTCAGCAGTGTCTAGTGAAAACTGGCTTGTACTGACCTTGGGATAATCAGCTGGAGACAAAGGACTGACATCTTCAGTCCCTGTAATGGGCTCTCAAATGCACTCCTCTCCCTCCAGGGGCACAGGTAGTTCTTAGTAAATATCTGAGCATAACTTCTGTTTCTTTCTGAATGGCATTTAAAAGAGGGAAACATCCAGCTACAATTGTTTTTAGTTACCTGCAGGGTACAATGCTACAAGCAATCCAGAAAAGATGCTGAGTTTTGTCTTAAGCCAGAACCTACCTCCCTTTCACTGTACCCTTTTTGTGTAACACAAGTTGAAAAAAGAGAGAGGAACAACCTCTCTCTAAATAAAATAACTAATGCTGAAAACTCAGCTACAAGAACAACAGTAGGTTCACAACAATTTAAGAGAATTTCATCCCTACAAGATGCAGCCAGCCAAATTTTCAGATGGGGTAATGCTGCCTTTCCTCTGTCTCTGCTGCCTAAAGTTTGATGTGATGGAAGAGGAAAAGCAGGCAGACAGCCCGTAGTACTTAGACTGTTTAGTAATTAGCTGCACATCCCTGTAAAGTTCTCACTGAGCGTTGCTGTTTAATGAGGGCTCTGTCTTTCTCTTAGGAAAGGTCTCCATGATCAATACGGAGGCAGGAGCAGCACACTAACACACTGCTACTGTTCCTGGGAGCTGAGCTGGTCCTTTCAAGGACATCTGAGTTCTCTCTGAGCAGCCCTGCCTTGTACCAGGATGCCCTCTCCCTGCCCTAGACACAAGGGTTGTGCTGAGTTGGATACATACGGATATCTTGGTGAATATATAGAGAATGAGGGACAGCACGGACATGTAGATTTGTATCCTCTGCCCTCCGAACCTCTTCTGCAGGTACTCGGGCATGGTGACTACTCCTGCTGCGATGTAAACAGGCACAAAGATCCAGCCGAGAGCCAGCAGTGCCCAGGTGGCCTGTTAAAGAGACAGAGAATAAAGGCACAGGATTCAACACACGGGAACAGCTTTTTCCCCTGTTCTCTCAGTGGCCATCCTAAGAAAGCAGAAAGGTACAGTGCCATGCAATGTGTTTGAGAAGCAGACTGACTTTTTCTCCCTGCTCAGAAGGTGAGCCAGCAGCTGGCAGAATTATTACAGTTCAATTAGAATCTTTTGAAGTTCTCCTCCTAAGCCCTGTGTTTCTCTGTCATGGGTGTCACATCCTCTTCCATCCCCTCGTCTTTTGAGCAAGGTGATGTATTCTGTTGCTCTAGTTCTCTGAAAGATGGTGGCGTGTTTGGTGGCCTCTGAAACCACTGATGCTGTGGCAGTGAAGAGTTAAGGGATTCAGAGCAGGATGGGAGCATCTGTTTGTTGCTTGATTAGCAAGTGATGAGGCTGAGGCAGCAGACTGTCCCTGCAGAGCATAAAAATAAGCAACAGCAAGACTCTGCTGGGATGTTCTCCTTGCAGGCTGGCACAGATGTGCTCCTGTCACTGGTAGATAAAGAGGCACTTTAGTTGCTTTGCCACAGGTGAAGAGTCTTTTGGAAAGTGCAAAGGCATTTCCCATAATGTATTTTTTCTCCGATTCCCAGCAAAAGCCCAAACAGGAGAACTTAAAGGTAAATGAAAGCCATTGGATTATCAAGCCTCACCTTCTGGTTGTCTCGGGCCATTATCTTTCATCCTTACATTTATTTTGATCAGTTATTCAAGTTTTCAGAAAATAAACTGATTCCTGTGAGCAGAGATTGTGACTGATTGAGGAGAACAGCCGTGGCTCCTGCAGTGGCAGAGACTGGCTGTGGTGAAAGATGCTCATATGATCCCTCCAGCTGAGCAATGTCCCATGGCAAAGGGAGAGAGTAATGGCATATCTAAGTTCTCTTTCCAGTCTGAAATAAATTAATCTGAACTCATGAAGTTGGATTCGCCCTGAAACACATTCTTGTGTTCGTGAGCTTCTAAAGTGACTTGAATAGATTTCCTTTAAGTACAGCAATATTGTTATGTCCGACATGCACTAGGCTGAACACACTCTCTGTTTTCTTCTCCAAGGATTTAAAGGTGACCTTAACGGTCTAGAAAAAAAACAATGCAGTGAATACATACCCCAGGAAAGAGCTTTTGGTGGGCGCTGACTGTGCTTGGCAAGTCCCCGGCACTATTAACACTCTCTGCTGAGGTAGGCAAGAGATTCAGAGCTAGGTGAGTGATGCTTCTTGTGAGGCTGGCACTAATCTCACTCCTCATCAGCTGAGAAATTTCATTAGCATCACACACCAAGGGCCTGCTTTTCATGCTCTGTGTGGTGTCAGGGGCAATTTTCCAGGCCACTTCAACAGGGCAGAATGCGACCTGCCTTCACACCCAGATGTTCACCCCAGAGATGCCACATTTTGGCAGCTGCCAGCTGAAGAGAGTGTTGCTGATTCTCATGAATTTACACTGAATATAGGAACACATGCTGCTTCTTTTTGCCTTTTTTTTTTAGCTCTCTGTACCCAGAATCCTGTGATTATCCAAGCACATTTCCAGCATTATCTTTTATTTTAATCTTCATGAGTGCAGACTAAAGCTTGAAAATAAGGCCATGTACCACTGAGAAGGTCAAAGAGCTAATAATTCTAGTGAATTCCACTTAAGCTAAAATAAAGATGTCATGTTACCAAGGCTGTCAGAATGTCTGGAGGCTTCTCTCTTGAGAGTTGAGCACTTGTTGCTGCTGATACTGTTAAACACCTGATTTTGGAGAGAAGCCGCAGTCCCTTTGTAAACAGTGACATCTTAGTTGACAACAGAACTGACTCTTACATTCCACTCAAAGCCCCCAACAGCAAGGCCCCCAGCTGCTCCAGTGCCTGCCAGGCCGATGAATAAACCACTGCCCACGTTGCTCGACATCAGGGATGCTCCAATCTGAAACACAAGGCACAGGGATAAAACTGAGAAAGCCACTTTGAGCAATTTCTGTATCAGCCCAAGTGTTTTCCCCAGGAACTCTCTTTCCCCAGGATCTCATCTCCTTGTAGTTAGGCAGCTGGGTGCTAATGGAGAGTTGAGTTTTCCTTTGCCTCTCAAAAATCCCTACATTTTTATATCTTAAAGCGTGTTCCTGCTCCCTTCCACTGCCCCCACTCCAGCGCAAAGCCTAATCTCAGAATCAGGGCTCACTTTGCCAGTGGGTCTCCTGAGGAGCACACCTGTTAGGGAGGCACAGCAGAGGGAGGGGAGCCTGGTGACACCACAGATTCCTCAGTGTCCATGAAACGTGACAGATTTCTCCATTCCCTTGTTAATCAGTCAGCAAGGTGCCATCTCTGACCCCGCTGACCCTTGCTCTACCTCCCCATGTCTTGCTGGCAGCCTCTTTTGAGTCTTGCTCTGAACATGTGTGGTGCTGGTTCACATAGCCATGGTGACAGGAGTGCTCTCTTGGAGCTCCTGCTGAGGGAGGAGATTCCTGAACCGCAGCATGGACGTGCGAGGAGCACACAGGTCTTTGTGCTTAGTGTCTAAGGTAGTTTTGAAGTTATGGAGCTCTGCAGCAGGCTGGAAAATGCTCTTGCCTCAGGTTGACTTTAGCTGCAGGCTGTGGGCAGGGTAGGTGGTCCCTGCCATGGCTCATTGACACACTAATTGGAGGAATGCCAGCTCCAAGGCTCTTTAAACAGGGCAAAGGCTATCTGACTTAATTACTCCTTTTACTGGCACGAAGCCTCACCTCCTTTCTGCATGCCAACATCAAACCTCTCTCAGGGTCAAATGCAAAGCTACCCAAAGGACAAGTCAAGCCCTTTCATCCTACAGTTTGCTTTTGGGCACACCACCTACGAGGAGCTTTTCTCTCCTTAGTACTGCCCCATGTGAAACAAAGAATGATGGAAGCTGCTCTGCTTCTCACCTTTGGGCAAGGTAAAACATTAGTATGACATCAACACACTTCCTCTGCCTTCTTGTCTGTCCAAGAAAACTCTTGATTAAAGAAGCTGCTGCAACAGGACTTTGCAACCGGTGGTCTCAAGAAATGTGAGCAGATTCGCTGATATGTAGATCAGACACAGAAATACAGAAGATAAATTGCAGAGGTGCAGCAGTTTAATATCAGGGCTTAGTTGAGGCTGAAACCTGTCACTCTCATAAAAACAATAAAAAAAATGAAGGTCATACTCAAGGTGAAGGCCACAAGGAGCTGAGCCTGCAGGAGAGCTGCAGGGGTGAAATCAGCTCTGACAAACTAATCTGGGAAGTGAACAGCATCAGAGGTTGCTCTGAACCTAAAACGGTTCAGAGGAGCCAAGAGCTGACCTGTATCCAACAGCCTCTGTAGCCACCTGTGGTTGGAGCCAAAAGCAGTGAGAATGTTTTGGGGTTTGTTTGGGGGCTTTTTTAATAGAAAAAAAAAAACCCAGAAATCTTGTTTAAAAGAACAAGATTGAGGAAAAAATATTCTATTTTACTATCTTTTAATTTCCCCCCTCCTAATTGGAGAAAACCATCAAGCTAAGATTTTCCATTAAATGTCACTTGCCTGAGACAGAAGTATAAAGAACATTTAAGAAATGACAGATTTTAGAGAGGTGTATGTGTCTCTGGTGGAAGAGGCTGAAAATCTAGCCTAGAGAATTTATGGGCAATGCACAGCCAAAGGAAGAAAAGAAAAAAACTGTGTTTTGGTAGAGAAGTGCATTCCGTTACCCACGACTCACTGGAGACTTATATGGTTCTGGAGCCTGGCATTGGCTGAGAAGAATCTTTATTCCTGTGGATTTTTATTCCTTTCAAACTCTAAATTATCTTTATACGTACCTTTCACTCCCAAGAAAAGACCTCTACAATAGATTATTTTTTCTTTCATAGTGAAGATTTATACTTCAGTGGTTTGAATTTTATATCCTTTACGTCATTAGTCAATAAACTGAACTCTGCTCTAAATAGCAAGGGCTCAGAAAGTCCTGGGATTTGGGATTATTTTTAATTCAGTGTCTAAACACTTTTTACTGGATAACACATTCCTAGATTACCTAATACTGTCTTAACTTGGGAACATCAGTGGTGAGTTGAGGCCAAAAAGTTTCAAGCCCAGCTAGGCAGCCAGCATTCCCTAGCTTTCATCAATGGGAACATTTTTATTGCTGCCTTTAACAGAGAAACTGAGAGTTGGAAACCCCTGAAGATGCTGAGCTACCCTTTTGGCCTGGCAGCTCCAAGCTGCAGCCCATCAGCAAAGATGTGTGGGATGGTTCCTTATGAATCCTTCATCTGCCACCTTCAACTCAAGACTACAATCAGCACATGTAACCACTGGGTCCCCGCACCAGACCTGCTCTTACATCTGGAATTGCTTTCAAACCACGAGAAACAGAGGCAAGCATTTCACTCACAGGCCACCAAGTCATGGATCGTCCAGCCAGAAAATAGCCTCCAATGGTCCCCCGGCTCGCTCGTATCGATGACTGGAAGCACAGGGAAAAGAACAGGAAAAAGTGTTTTCCTCCATTCACCCACCCTCGACTCAGACCAAGCCAGGAGAATCCTTAATGCCTGGTCTCAGCATCAGCTCCGAAATAATTTTATGGGTCTGTTAGGTATGCCAGGCTTCACCCACTGCTTCTGCCTCTCTTTGTGCAGGTGTCTGATAGTCGTGCTTTGGGAAGAAGCTGCTTGTACCTGTTTGGTGACTTCTCCATGAATGTACCAACTGGGAAAGAAGAAACAGTTCAGCCAAGCAGAACGCAGTAGGTGTCTGTGACAGAGGCCTTCGCCAAGCAACACGAACAAATAATTAGCAACAACCTTTCCAAAGTTTTAAAGGTCCATTTCAGTCTTCTCCGGCACAACCCTGGCTTTTCTTTTGCCTCCTGCCTGTCCACACCCAGATGTGAGTTGAGCATCATTCCCAGGACAACCTCCAGGGAATGATACCACGGTTGTCCCCATATGGGGTCCCCACATTGTTGTCCCCATATGAGGGCTCACAGATGGATCCCTGTCACCCCCAAATTTGCTCAATAGGCCCTGGGTAAGTTGTGCAGAGGATGCCATTTGCAGACAAACCCCTTTGTACCCTGGAGGGGTCCAGGAAGCAACAAGGCATCTTTGGCTCAGGCAGACCCTAACCCGGCCCCCTCAGGGACTCACCCATATCCCGACAGCAAGGACAAAGGCGAAGTACAGAACCACGACGATGATGTCTGCCACTGCAAAGGCTGCTGCCGTGTCCCCTGGCAGCCCAGGCAGCTCCGTGGTGGCCGCAGTCGGCTGGCTCATGGCTGTGAGCAAACTGCTGATTTTCTCACTCACGCTGGACTTTGGTGCGTATTGGCCTTCATTGTTTCCCTTGTAATAATTAACAGGGTGAAGAAGGTGTGAGTGGTGAGCAGAAGCCAGGCAGGACGGTGGCTAACGTTTCCCAGCAGGAGCTTGGTCTCCAGGGTTCATCAGTGAGGACCACCACACGTCTCTGTGGTGTGAGGATTCCTCCCATTCCCCCTCGTGTCCGTTTACCAGTGGTCCTTTCTCCTGCCATTTACCCATTGGTGACACCCACTGGGATGTAGGAGATGGTTCTGCTTTGAGGTCTGGGGTCTGCCTGGAGAAGGCTTGTGCCCCACAGCCGGCTCTGGAATGGCTCTGCCAGCCCCAGCAGGAACCTTGTGTCCCAGGATATGGGCAGGAAGGAGGAGGGGGCTGGACCCTGTCACACAGCAAACTGTGAACCCAGGTCCTCAGAGCAGCAGGGACATTTCTCATCCTGGTTTGCAGACAAGCGGGGCACCCTCCAGCACCAGCCCCCTGAACCAGGGCACAGGGAATGGGTCACACCACACCTCTGCTCCTTTGTTGGGCCAGATTTGGGAGGATCACGAAAGATTCCTACTGGGGCTGGCAGAGCCACTCCAGAGCCTTCTGCAGGCAGACCCCGGACCTCAAAGCAGAACCATCTCCTACATCCCCCAACCTCCACCATCTGTGGTCCCTCACCCCATGACATATCACATGGGACATTTAAAACTTAGGTGAGCTTTGCTTTATCTTGGTTTCAAGGGAGGCAACAAAACCTCTCTCTCACTTTGTTTTATTCCCCTCTCTCCCAGAGTTTTCTTGCAAATGCTGGCTACCTACTCGCTCATTAATTGCACTGCTAACATGAGGCCCACATCCACCCCTGCTCCCCCGTCTGAGGCTCCCTGGGAGCAGTGCCTCCCCGTAGGCTCATTATCCACAAGAGGCTTTTCAAGACTGAAATGTTTCAACAAGCTGAAGTACAGTTACCAGAAATTAAATATCTGGAAGCCTAAATCCCCAAGTATAAACAGGCATTTCTCCCTGCACAGAGCTGATTTACACTCACCCACACACTTCTCCCTCTTAACACCTCAGTACCCGAAAGCAAAAGACAGCCGCCTAATCCTAAAATTAATAATCCTAAAATTCTGCCCAAGAAGCAAATACAGCCAGTGTCTCCAGTCTTCCCAAACCAGGAATCCTTCCCTACATGGGAAGCCCAATCCCAAGTACCTGCCTTACCCAGCCCTTCACCCGCCTTCCCATGCTGCTGTATCTGCAGCAATTAACACTTGGAAACCCTTGAAAGCTCTCACCTGGGGGCTGTAAATATATCCAGTAAGCCATTCCCAAAAGCCATGAGCTACCACGAGTCCATTGCACATACTAGAATGACACAGGTTTATGGCAGCAGGATGTTGTCAGGTGTTATTACACAGCCTGGATCACCCCAAACTGCAGTGGCCAGCCCAATTGCTGGGCAGGATTGCAGCAGCTGCACCTCAAACACGGACGATACCTGGAGTGCGTTTGTGGCAGTCCTTCCCTCGCTGCCCAGTCCTGTCCAGGCAGGAGTTGCTCCGCTCCTGGGACAAGCTGCAGAGGTGTGCTCCTCCCTGGGGACGTGAGCGCTGTCCCTGCCCACAGCCCAGGGGATGACACATCCTGCTGTTACGTGGCTCCCCTGGCTCCCAGCCCTGCCGCAGCAGCCCCAGGCAAGAAGCAGGTGCACCGTGCAGGGCCCCGCTAGGTCCCAGCAGCAGGACAGCGCTTATCTCCGGCTCCATGCACTGCTAAGTCAACACTGCTGGCCATTCACCCCCAGGAGATGCTGTGCTCCTTGCCCTGGGAACGGACGTGGGAATTCACATACCCAGGAAACAATAAAAATTCATCACAGCTGACAAACAAACAAGCAGCCCTTGGAGTGAAAGATATGACAGCAGCATAAGCCCAGCAGGTGTGATTCGGCAGATCTCTGTTGATTCAGGGGGTGGCAAACTCCATCTCCCACTTTTCTCCAGAGACCTGGCAAGGCACCTCAAATGTGGCTGGTTCCCTGCTGCAGCAAACCCACCCTCCCCAGCTTGCCCAAAGTGAAGGAATGGGTTGGTTTCTGTTACCTGTGTCAGTGGGAGCGGTGGAAGTGGCAGAGGAAGTGCTGGGCATGATGGAGAGGGGTGAGCCCATGAGCAAGGGGACAAAGCTGTTGTGGGCTGTCACCCATGGCAAGATCAGGTGCTGGCTCTTGGGGGGCAATTGGCACAGAGAGCTGAGGAATACAGATCTCCATCCTCTCCCCGTTCCTCCTCTCCTGAGACATCACTCCTCTGCCTTCCAAAAAACCATTCCTCCTCCCTCCAGGGCTCACTTCCTGGTGCATTCCTGGCTTTATGCAGTCTTTTTGTTGTCTTGGTGAAGGCTGAGAGCAGGGATAGCAAACAGGGGACAGGAGACAGCCCCTGAAGCTCACATGGTGTCCCTGGGGCCACCTTGTCTCCTTGGCCAGAGACAGACCCATGGTCACTGAGCCCTGAACCCATGGCTTCTCCCAGCCCTGCTGTGATGCCCAGCAGAGGTGTGGAGCAGGCTGCAGAGTTGCAGCAGCCCTGTAAAGCCCACGGTTTCAGCAGTACCTGGGAGCTGCAACCAGGCAGCCAGACCCTGCAGCACAGTTAATACACTCTCCTCTCCTTGCAGCAGAAGTGACAGGATGTTTAGTGTCCCCTTGTGGGGTGTTCACCCTCACTCCTGTCACAGCGGCTGAGAAGGAGCCCTTCAGGGACTGGAAATTGTAAGTGGCGTTTCAAAGTGTGCAGCTCAGAAAAAAACAAAAAGGTGCTGAAGAGCAAGTGTTTCTGGGGCAAAGGATGTTCAGTGGAGTGACAGGCAATTATTTTCGCAAATGCTAACGAATAAATGGACTTCCTCTTCATTACCAAGCTACTTCACTGTCATCAGCAAATAGTTCCAATGACAATTAGTGAATTTCTAAATGGGTTGAGAAATTGGTTTATACACAGATACCAGTGCAATGAGGTGAGGCAACAGCCCAGCCTCGCTCCTTACCTGTCCTCCTGGGGGATTTTCCTGTGTGCTGAATGGGTGAGGCATTCAGCTAACCATTATTTTCTTCTCTGCCCTTTCTCAGGGGAATGGCTCTTGAATGAAATCCAGCAGTTTAATTTTGGTTTGATATGAATGGGCTCTGAATGTATTTAATGTTTAAAGGCAGCTATTCAGCTCGGAGCCTGCTCCAGAGGAGCAGCGGGAAGCAGAACAGACCCCGGGAAGCGCAGTGGTGCTACCACAGCTCTTTTCTTCCCTCTGCAGGCCACACTCTGATTTTCACTCCTGGACTGTCCCATAAACCTGGAGCCAGTCCATTACCTCAAGACTCCTTGCATTACTTTTGTTTGTTTGTTTAACCCAGGTGAGTCAGGGATACCTGGGCTGAGGCAGGGATAAAATGCCACGCAGACGAGCCAAGGAAGGTGCTGGTTCCAGTGGGAACCTCAGTACCCTGCCAGGCTGCTTGGAGCACTGTCACATCAGGGGAAAGCTCACAGCTCTGTGTGCCGGAAACCTCTCCTCTCTGATCCTGGGGATGGGCAGAGCTCCCTGTGCAGGGTGCGTGGACTTGGTTCCAGCCACGCAGTGCCAGTGGGCTCACATGGGATGTGCCTCCCACGTTTGGGCTCCCTTGGCAGGGAGCTGGGAGCGTGGATCTCTCCCAGCATGTGGCACTGACCATCTCTTACCCCCTCCTCACTCTCTCCCAGAGATCACTGTAGCTCCTGCCTCAGCACTGTGGGCCCATAGCCCTGGCATCTGCCTGTGGACCAAGGACAGCCTTGACACACAGGGCAGTTTCAAGTTACCACACAGCTTTTGCTGCACCTAAGTGGGACCTAAGTTAAGTGAGTTTAGTGAGAGGAGACACCTTGGGCTAAGCGTGGTGTTACCAACCAGTCAGTCCAGGCTGAGGTGGACACTACTGAGAGTGGAGTCTCATCCTGGCTGCCTTTATCCAGAGAACTCATTTGCTGCCCCAAACAAGGGTTTGCACCTCCCTGTTCAGCTGAATGACCTCCTCTGATTGCCCCTTCCATCCCCACACATCCCACTGGGAAATTTCTGTGACTGCTGGGAAATTAAGGTGAGAAGACACAGACGGAGTTTCAGGTCACACTTCCAGCCATGGATGCCTAGAAGAATCATTCTAGGACCAAGCAGACTTAGGCTGGAAAAAATATGTCGCATTTACTGAGTGACTTTTTTGACTAACAGCCAGACTTTGAAAAATATTAGCAAGGGTAAAACATTAAGTGACAGAACGAGGACACTTTAGATGAAGAATGTTGTTCTCCCTTTAATTTACTCCCCTCTACAGCCTTGCAAAGATCTCAGCAGAGTAAGTGTCCTTATTGATGGATACGCTATCCTTGTTAGGATGGGACAATATACTTATTTACAGCTTTCATCATTGTCATGAGGGCACAAAGCAAACAGATATAACTAATGAAGATTTAGCTGTTACATAATGTCTTTGCCAACTCTATGCAGAAGTCTGGGTAAAAACCCTGGAAATAAATCTTTTTATGAGAGCATTTTTTTAATGAATTTAAGACACGAAGAGATGTATTTGTGGTTTGTATTAGGACTCTGGGTATTGCTTTTCTGGAAAGATGTCTCAGGTTTGGAGTACAAAGGAAATGATGGCCTGAAAAACACCAAGGAAGTGAATGTCACATCAGCCCTGTGATCCAAGCAGTGAATTAGCATGTTCATGGTGATGCTCCACGGTAAAGGTGGTGTGAGCAGTGACCATTGGTACCATCAGCGAGATGCAGACTCAGTAATAATGGACCAACAGGCAGAAGATATGGAGGAGTTGCAGTAAGAGCTTGTTCACTTCATTTGATCCTCTCTGGGTCCCTCTGAAGATGACAACAGCCATGGGGGAGCAACTCATGGTGGCTGGGACAGTAATGCTCCACAGCAAAACAGGCGAGGTAATGCTTCACAGCCCCTGCAAGAGGCATGTTTGGTACTGCAGAAACCACCAGATTCCTTTGATATTCTCCTGAAATCCATTGCCTAGGAATCACAAGGAACTTGGTCCAAGAGTGGTAAAACTGGAGGTGGTGCATGATCACCCAGTAAGCTCCTGTGGAGCAGGGAATAGGACGACTCTCTCTGTTTCCCAGTATGACCTCATACAACCCTTTTACAGATCACACAGTGGGGAAGAAAACAGTCCTTGCTGAATGATTCCGATCTGTGCTCTCCCAAAAAGCACCCCCTAAACAACTAGAAAGCAATCCAAGGCATTTAAATTTTCACTCTGTGGCTGATTTCAAAAGAAAATGCCCCATGGCAAAACCACAGATGTGAACATCTGTTTTGGAACTGTGAATTCAGACAGGTATCAGCAGCTTGATCCATCTCTGCTTGGTGACTATTTAAAAAAATCCTTCTCCTTCATGTCAGGAGAAAAATGGCAAAGAAGAATCAGATCCCTCTTTTAAAAGTTAGGAGGCAGGATAAAGGCACTCTCCCTTGTGACAGATTAGTCAGTGTTTGGGAGTTTGGTGGTTGGTCTCATCGGGAGGTGAAGTCTGGTACAAACTTGCTTGTCTAGAAATACTGAAGTCCAACAGAAGGCATGAAGGAATGGTTTCTTCCCAGGTGGGACCTCGTCCCAGAGCTCTGCAGAGCTTTTATCAAAGTTACAAGGTTCCCCCCATGATGCCCTGTGCTCCTTCTTTCCCTCCATCATACACAGCTCCCTCACCCGGTGTCTCTTCCCCACATCTGCATCGGGGCCCCAGGGAAAGCCCCTCTGCCAGCACAGTCCAGCTGCTGATGCTCCCTTGGAGGCAGCCTTGAGCCTCAGGGGCAGCAGCTCCTCTTGCTCCAGTGAGGGGTCCATCAACATGTCTAATTTCTTTTCACATCCAGGCTCAGCAAGAGACAACTATAATTCACTGTCATTTCCCTCCAGTCACCGTGTTACGGACTCGTGGAACTGGAAAGGAAATCCATGTCTTTGAGTCAAACCCTATAGATGCAAGACCCCGTTTTAAGCTTCAGCAAGAGCTTTCTACAAAGTCTGTCGGTCCATTTCTAGCGGAATCACATTTCAAAGAAAACTGGCCAGATAAGATACTTTTTTTTGTAGAAAGGAGTATTTTTGAATTGATGCTGAATTTCCTTTGACTAGTCGATAAAATAGAAGTTGAAAAGCTCTGCGGGTCAAGGATATATAGGAAGTGAGTACAGTCTTCAGAGTTACTACCCCTAAGGAAAAGAACCAGAAAGGAAGGCTGAGACAAAATGGTTGCTGAGAGAATGGAGGAGGAGGAAGGCAGGGGGGGAGGGAGGGCGAAGGAAAAAGTAGTAAAATCAAACTTAATGGCTTGCTGCAGTTTGTGGGGACTGAGGAAACAAATTCTGGAACTGAAGGAGTTGTCAGGCAGTGAGATAGGGTTACACATCCTCCACACAGAGCCTGCAGTGTTGGCTTGATTAGGCGAAAGGACTTGGGATCACTACAGACAGAGCCGCCTTGCTTCCTCTCAACTTGCACAAGTAATCAGCAGCCCAAAATGACAGCTCCCTCCAGGACTGAGATTTCTTAAAACAAAACTAAAACAAAAATAAAAGGCCTTGTTGGTCCTGCTTCAAACCTAGCTGCACTACCAAAAAGAAAAATAATTGTTAAGAGACAGAAAGACTGTGACATTCTCCAGCAACATCCCCAATGCTAATCTTCACCATGATAATAATAATAACAACAATGACTTATATTATTCCTAGACCATAGTTGAGCAGCTCATATCCTGAGGAATACATCAGGCTTGATAAACTACTGCCATCAACTCGCACAGTGTGATGAGACTTAGCGTGGGAGGATGCTGATGTTTCGTGATGCCCTAGAGAAGCTAAGGACAAAATGCGATAAAGATTCCCCCCTGCAAACCTCGATTTCCGGGGAGGATTTGGAGCACATGGAAGGGGAATCATACAGTTTGGGACGCTGGCCAGGACACAGGAAATAATGCCCTTGTTCTTGGCCAAAGCACCAGTGAAGCTTCGTAACTGCCAACTCCAAGCCTTAAAAATTCTTGAGGTGGGGGCCAAAATTGAATGATATTGGCTTAGATATGATGAGGACATTTTTTTTTTTTTTCAGCAGTGGAGGTTTTTGTTCTTTCTGGTTTCTGTTCCCAGAGGGTGCATTTTTATACTTTTCTCCATCATAATGAGTTTGAGCAGCAAGTCTCATATATGCATGAAATTTGGGAAGCTTACTGCACTCCCATGACTGCAGAAAATAGGACTTCAGGGAAAACAATAAACCTCACCAGTTTCACAGGAGAATTGCCAATGCTGGTGCTCAGCTGAGGCCCCTCTCCACTCCTACACTCCCCCGCTCTCCTGGCAAAGCCTCTGCTCTGAAACGTGCAGCCTTCCAAGCTGCAGCTCCGAGGGTGGCTTTCCAAGAGGGTCCCAAGAAGCAAGTTATTCAGTGAGCAATTAAACTGATGAAAACAGCTTTTGTTTTGGATGTACATGGTGGTGTAGGAGGCTCTGGTGTCAGAGGAAGGTGTGAGGTCTCACACATCCACTCTGATGGTCGGAGCGCACCACTGCTGTGGATTCTCTCCTGGCTAACAAGGCTCAAGCTCCCACTTTAATTTTTCCATTGTGGTGGGACTGATAGAATCTTTCTCTTCTGATCCATAATTTATTTTCATAAACCTTGCAAGGACTTTGTATATTTAACGCTATCATTTCTCTACCACATGTAGGCACCCATTGGGTTGTGATGCTCACAAGGACCAACAGACCCTTGCAACCTCCTCCCTGTGATCGCCCCAGGAAATGCCCCTTCCAAATCCGGGGAAACAAATTCCTCAGATCACTCCTTGCAGTATCTGTGGCTTTTCTCCTCCCACCTACAAGATTCCTACAGGCAGGGAAGGCAGGAATGGTGTCACAGGGCCTGGGACTGCCTGGGCCATATGCTCAGCCAGTATTCTTGTGATAGACCTAAGACCTGACTCATATTTTTATTGGTAAATATGCAGCAGAATAGTTCTGAAGTTGCACAATTCAATTAAAACAAACAAACCAAACCAAACCAACTCCCAAACCCCCCTAGTCGAAGACGAGCTCTCAATAACCTCTTTCACTTTTTGCTAACTTGCTTTTCTGTGCCTAACTGAGCAGAAAGCAGCAGAAATATATTTTAACAGATTGTTTCCCACCTCTTCCCCACCTCCCCAAGGCAGGTTTAATATCTCTCCGGAGAAAAAAATTAGTCTCCAATAAATCATCAAGTTTACTGCAGTGCTTGTCCCTGCTTGTCCTTCAGCATTCTGCTAGAAGGGGACCGACTCCCCCCGCACTCCTTGAAGCAGGGTCCCTTTAGCTGAGCTCTTTGCCATCTCCTGAGCCCTGCTTTTCCCCGGCTGACGCTGGAAGCCGGTCCTGGTCCCTAGGGACGCCCGCCCAGCGCCGGCAGCAGCCCGGGACGGTGCCCGGCAGGCTCCCGGCTCCGCGGGTGCAGTTACCAGCAGATGGCAGCTGGAGATCGCGGAGGGAAATTTGGGAGTTCTCAGCTCTTGCAGGCACAGCCCGTAAATCCTGGGTGACCTTGGCACAGACACGGTCTCACCACCGAGCGGGAATGGGACCTTCCCGCTTTTCACCCCGTGCTGGGGGGGNNNCCGCGCCGGGGGGGGGGGGGGGGGGGGGGAATTGCACAAGGAGCCCCAGCAAGGACAGAGAGGAGAGGAAAGACACGATGCTTTTTCTTCCAGGCACTGGAAACAGAATGAAAAGAAGATCTACCAATTCACAGGCCACATCTCTCCTCCCTTCACCCCAGGCTCAACCTCTCAAGCCACAGAATCATTTAGATGTCATTTTCTAACCCAATCCCACCACAGACTTGCTCATGCAGGTCCCAGCCAGCCCTCAGATACGTTTTAGGCAGAGTAACTCAAAGGACAGAAGTAATCCCTGTTCTCCCTCCACACCAAAGCCTCACGCACAACCCATCACTGCAGCAGTTCCCCAGAAATGAGCAGTTGCCTGTTATCCTTTCTTGCTCCTCTCCTCTTCAGCTCCCACTGCTCATAAATGTCCCTCCCTCCACCACAGTCAGTCCTGCAACAGGACTCACTCACGATGCCACAGCCAAACCCCTGCTCCAACTTCACACTTTCTTCTGGGATGTCCTTCTTCTCTGCTCTATCCTCCTTCCTCCTCCCCCCAGCTGATGGCCCAGGTGGGGTGTCTCACAGAAGGCAGCTGTGAGAAGGAATCATCCCCACCTGCTCACCCAGAGGAGCTGGCTTTGTGGAGCTGCAAAAGTGAGAGGATCCACCCAATCCCTCATGCACTGATTGAATAATTGCTTCTTCCTCAAGAGGCCAAGATGGGCTCTGCTAATGCACCTGCTTGGGTTACCCTTTCTGGTCAGGCAACAGGAATGCTTTGTATTAAAATATATCAAATTTCCAAAAATACCCCACCAGCTTAAAAAAGTTCCTTGTGGTCTGAGGGCCAGATCCACATCTGATCCCGAGGTGTAAGAAAGCCCTGTGCATCCTCTGAATCCCTGGTCAAACACGTAGGACAAAGGTGTGTCCCACCAGGGTGATTTCTGGGCAGCCTATGCTCAGTTTGGGTTGCACTGACCCCCTGAGCAGCTTTTACCCCCAGGAGGATCCTTGCTGTCCCAGCTCCTTGCACAGGCTCCTTCCACAGGCAGCACAGAGATTATTCACACACAGAAGCTTTTCTTGGCAAGGACAGAAAATGAAAAGAGCATTTTTTTCCCATTCCCCCCACCCCAACCCCCAAAGCTTCAGCTCTGCAGAAGCCAATGGAGCCAAGAAAGGGACTAGGCAACACATCAAGCACTACCCGTTTAATCCAGCCCCAGTTCCTCATTTACCAATGTCAGCGTCCTGTCCAAGCTTTCTTTGGCTTTCATCTCTTCTTTATCTGCGTGCTGTCTCTGGTTTGCCCCTTCTGGTTGCTGCTGCTTTGATCTCTTGAACCTCTGCAATCCAGACCCAAATCCATGAGAGCTTATGCTGAAGAGTTTCCAGTTTTTTCCTGTTGTCTTTAAATTCTTCCTTTGTTTCTCCACTGAAAGTTCTGGCAGATCCCTTCTGTGCAGCAAATGAGCATTTTCGATGTCCAGCCTGGGCAAGTGACCCTTTGACATCCTTCCCCATCCCTGTGCTGGTGGTTTTTTGTTTCTTCCTACCCAGCAGCAGTTCCCCTGTGCAGGCTGAAGCCATACCTGGCTAGGACAGGTCTACAAGAACCCCAGAATTAATTGTAGGGGTTTGCCTGTACCATGTTATCTGGTTGCTTTGTGGCACAGAGACTGTCTACTGTTCCATAATTAAATTTATAAGAAAAACATGGGAGACACAGTGGGAACTCTGTGTGCTAACCCATTCGGTTTCAGCTATTTCTTATCCAGAGGTGGATGGTGATTCTTTATTTCCGCATGAATACAGCGACAAGAGGAAAAAAGGCAACAGCAGAAGGACAGACACGTTTTTCAGCAAGTTTTGCTATTCCCAGGTAGGGATGTAGGCATCATGCAGTTATGGGAGGGCTCATCTTTCCCATCGTGGAGAGCGCGGGAGCACTGCGGCAGAGCAGAGCACGGCAGTGACTGTGGATTCCCTGTGAGTGGCACCCAGCCTGCTTGCTCAGAAAGCAGCCCCTCACACTGTTCTCCAGCAGTTTTAGAATAGCTGTGTGCAAAGGAAGTGTCCTCATTTTTACTTAGAAGTGTGGGAGAAGAAAAACATGAGAATACATGGTTGTGCCTTGAACTTCCTAATTCTTCACCCTAAAGGACAGTGTCAGGGCAGACTGTCCAGTCTGTCCCTCGTGGCCTCTGGCTGATACGGACTAAGTTGAAAACGAGCCGAGGTCACTGCACTGAAGTGTCTGCCCCAGACCTACCTGGGACAGCCACCTCCCCTCACCCCCAGAGCCACTGCAGGGTGGGGACCCCTCTGCCCCAGACCCCTCCACAGTGGGGCAGCAGCTGGGCCAGCAGGATCTGCCTCCTCCCCACAACCAGCCATCCCCAGCTCAGGGCCCTGCTGCCTCTCCTCAGGCTGATTCCTTTTGAAAGCAAAGCACATAACATAAGGCCTATGTTTATTTTCCCCTTAAATTAGGGTGGCTTGATTTTAATTGAGAGATCTGCCAGAATAAGGCACGTTTGTGCAGCTGTCATCAGAAATGCATGCTTGCTTTTTTCTCCTTCTTTTACTATTTTTTTTCTTTTCCATTTCTATTTCCTTTTCATTTTCTTCTTTCTTTCCTTCTCTTTCTTTCTTTTTCTTTCTTTCTTTCTTTCTTTCTTTCTTTCTTTCTTTCTTTCTTTCTTTCTTTCTTTCTTTCTTTCTTTCTTTCTTTCTTTCTTTCTTTC
>VZTI01001584.1:656098-679909 GCA_013397865.1 Struthidea cinerea | reverse complement strand
CCCTTCCTTCCTTTCTCACTTCCCTTCCTCTCTTCTTTCCTATATCACATTGCTTGATGCAGCCCTTTCCAGGCTAAGCTGCCCCATTTCCAGAGAACAGAACCAAAGGGGAAGAACTCCTAGGGTAATCTCAGGGAGACCCAGCTGAAGTGGCACATTTGTTCTCATGTGCCTGGTGACACACTGGTGGACCTGGGCAAGCTGTGCATGGCACCTCCAGAGTGAAGGCTGCAGGGGAAAGACTGGCACAACCTCTGTCTCACAAGGAGTTTTCCACTGCTGTGGCCCAGACTTCCCTATGATACATGGAGTCTGTGAAGTCGGATGTTGAAGGAAGGCTCTGGGTTCGTATCCAGTTCCCAGACCCAGAGCTGAACAGCTGATGGACAGCGGTCCTGGATATAGGATGCTGGGAATAGCTCTGAGAAGAGCAGCTGCCCAACAAGGAGAAGGGCCTTGCTGGCATCCTGTGTGGCATCACCACCCAGCATCCTCTCACCTCTCTAGCCCCTTGCTTTACATCAAAGAAGTCTACTTTACGTTGTGGAAAGCAGCCAGGGAGATCCAGCCCCGCCTGATCCTTTTCCTCTTATGGAACAGCTGGAAAGACAGTAGCCTGAGAAACTGGCTGACCTTTTTGATGCATTCAGCTGTCTAGCCTTATACTTGTCCTTTAAATAATTTGTCAAAAAACAAACAAGCACAAAACAACCAATCAGCAGGAAAACAAGAGCCCAAACAAAACAAGAGAGACCTCCTTTTCCAGCCCTGCCCTTCTGCAGTTGCTGGTCTGAAGCAGTTTAATCTAAAGCAGGCTTTGGCAATTGCTGGAGAAAGCAATGTCCGTGATGGGTATTTAGAGATGGGGGCTCGCCTGCCATACACTGTCCAGGGGTTTATTACCTGCTGAAAAAGCTTAATGTGCTTCAGGTGCTACGTGATGTCCAGATGGCGTGACAGAAGCCGCTTGGAGAGGGCTGGTGATAGAAATGCTGCTGGGTGAATGCAGAAACATTAGTGCCAAATGTGATACTTAGTCCCAGTTCACCAATGTGTAGAGAAACACAGGAGAGGCTCATCCATCTCAGTACCCCGTCCATGGCAGTCAGCTGTAGTAGGTTCTCAATGCACAATATCAGGGCACACAGATTGTGGCTCAGGGCCAGTGATTTGTGGTGCTGGGATTTCCGGAGCCAGACATAGTGTCTTTGTATTTAATAGGCCCTGGTGAATTTTGCTTCCGGGAATTTACCTAGCTAATTCTGAATCCCTTTGTACCCACAGTTTCCTGTGGCAAGCAGTTTCACAGCTTAACAACACGTATTGTTTAGTGTTGCCCATTTTTTCATACCCTGAAGCTGGGTGAGTGTCTCTCTTGGATGCCACTCGAGATCTGCCCCGGATCCAGCTCACACAGGAGAAATGGATGGATGGGTGGATGGAATCTGAAATAACGTGGCTGTTGTGATCAGATGTGCAATTATCAGCAGGCCACAAGCAGGGTGTGTTTTAGGAGCCAAGACACAGCTCCTCACCTGCCTGGTTGTTAACAGGTTGCATGGTGCTGCCTGCATTACGGACAAAGGGAGTTTTTGAGAGTGAACAGGAACAGGAGAAGATGGGCACAATCTGGGTAGGAAATGAAGGGCAGCATGGAACCAGATGTGTTTGTCAGAAGATTGTGAGACTGAAGGCAGCACCCCCTGTCAGGAGGTAAGGAAAAGAGAGTTGCAGGCTATGATTTGTATGCAAAGACTTGGAAGCAAGACTTTAAAGTGGGAAATCCTACTGGGACACAGGACACAGCACCTCATGTTGCAACATGAGGGGGCTGATTTCTCTACAGAGGTCAGTGAGACCAACCTGGCAGACACAGTTGTCCCTTTCATCTGAGCAGTGACAGCTTTCAGGCTAAAGCCCACCAAGTGGCTGGGCCCTGGCAAGGTAGAATAGCTGTGTTTAAATCAGATCACTCAAGAAGTTCAACTTATCGAAGCCACCTGCATCATTTCTACCCTTATCAGGAATAGCAGTTGACCGGAATGTTCAGCAAACTATGGCTCAGGCATGGGGGATTTGGAAATTGTTCTCAAATCCACATATGGTAAAAGCATCACGGTGCTTTATTTCCCTATGAACACGAGTGATGAAGCAGAAGTGGGAATGTTTTCTACTTAGAGTCCAATTTCCAGAATTGCTCAGCTCCCATTTAGGCAGTAAAGTCATTGGCCAGATGTGGGAAAGAGACAGTCAAAGGGATGGTGCTGAGCAATCCTGTGTGGCTCCTTCCTTGAATGACAAATTCAAAGCCTCCTCAGCTGACTGGCAGCCTTATCCAAGGGCTATTTATGGATCCAGAGACTATTTAAAAGCTTCATGGTTGACCTCAGGCACACGCTGGATGGCCAGCATATTTTTCTCGGAAAGCAGAGCGCAATTCAAGATTTCTTGTAACTTTTTTTGTTCACCTGACACATGTGCTCCAAAGACAGTGAAAGATGAGAAAATAATATGGGCTTGATAAATGACTGAAAGAAAGTTTCCGATCTGCAGCGGTTCCCATTATTCTTCTTATTCTTGGCATCAGCAGAGTTATGGCAATCTCCCCCTGCCCCCCTTCCCAAGCTCTACTCCGTTAACCTTTTTTTTTTTCCTGTCAAATTCACAGGAGTGTCACCTGGGAGCATTTTGACCAAGGGGAAATTGACTGAGCAAAGTTGCCTCTTTTCAAATACATTTTCTTGAGAGACTGGAATGAATGAGAATCATAGTCATAACATGGCTAAACAGTCTTTGTTTAACTTAATGCAATATAATAACCCAAGTGTTGCAACGCAGCTCCTTGCTGTGACATCCTTTTTCCATTTGCTTAATTTTCACCCCAAACACACGCTGTTAATAAGCTGCTGAGAAAAATACAGCTCTTGTGACAAAATCCAGAAACTGAGCCCCTGTATGGTGTGTTAGATACACAACTCTTATTTGGACTGGCAAGTGGCACTGAAATTGGTATTGCAAAATAGATCCATTTTTCTTGCTGCCAAATGTGATGGACAGATGAAAAGGGAGGGTTGGAGAAGTGGATGGCAATAAGCAAAGGACAAGTAAAATAAAATCCCCGACAGAACGTAGTATGTGAGTTAGAATAGACATGTGATTGCCAGAAGGGAAATGCAGGATGCGGGGTGCTTTGTCAACAGCCAGAGTTAAAATAAATGTCACACTGGCACTGGAAACTGCAAGATTAAACTCCTCCTGGTGATTTATAATTTAAGAGAGAAAAAGGCAGACGGACACCCAGTGACTGAGCTCAAAAGAAAAACTCCTACTGACTTTAGTGGGTTTTGGAGAGGATCCAGTGCAGTTAAGGTTCAGAACTGATCTCTGGAGTCAGAGTATGTTTGACCAGTGATTTTAATCAGCAGAATCAGGCTCTTAATCACAGTTTGGTTTACATTTACTGCCTTTTTACTTGCTTTGTAGCAAATCTGGAAGTCATACTTGTTCTTTAAGAGCTAAGTGAAAGTAAATAAAGACTGCCATAAAATTTGGACATCTTTAAATTAAAACACAATTACATTAAGGAATATGAATAATCCTTTCCCTTTTTATTTTACCAAACCAGCCCAATGCTTTAGAAAAGCCTGAAATAAACTCTGGTTTTGTACAAACAACAATATCTTGAAAGTATCACTAATTGTCCTGAAGATTGCTGGGGAAAGGAGATTTTCTTCAAGAGAAAATGCAAAAGATTGTCTTACTTAGTGAAAGCTGCAAAATACATTTTATATAATTTACAAAAAGTAATTTATACAAAAATGACATGGTGCCATGTGGAAAATAGGAAATAAGATACAAAGGCACTGGTTCCCAGATCTTTTAACCTTCCCATAGCTACAGCATTCTGTGACTTTTTCATCAGGGATTTCCAGACTTCAATTTAGGAGTGCATTTGCCAGGCACTGAATACTGAGATCCAAGATGCAAAATCAAGGACAGAATGCAAAACAAGAAAAAACTCCAACTTTGGCCACTCAAACCTTTTCTAAGAGTCTCAAGCAAGTTTTGGGCAACAAGACCAGCATTTGTGGAAGGAGCATTCAGCACGACATTTCCTTTGTAGGAAATGGAATGTCACACAGAGGTGTCCACTTCTGTAGCAGTGGATGGTTCATAAGCATCTAGAAAACAGATAAATGCTGCTGAGGCTCTCCACACATTGCAAGTGGCTGTGCAGGGGCTCTATCAGCCCTGGACAATTTGGCACTGGCATTCAAACCAAAGAAAAGGCTGCCTGTTTGACACACTTCCTTTGGGAACACTGAGCTGGTGAGAGGAGTGGGGGGAGCCAAATGGACTGCAAGTGATCTACCAGGGATGGTGAATTCAAACATATCGTACTTGGTTACTGATGACTTTGCTCAGTTATTTATGGGATGAGTAAGTTTTCCTTTCAGTTAGACACTCTGAAAGATGGAGACACCCGAGTTATTTTTACATAACAGGCAGAGTTCAAACCTCAGAAGCCTATGACTTCCCAAAAGAAGAAACATTTCAGATGATAGCTAACAAAATTACTTTTCTGTAGTCTGACTGTAGTTTTGTGCAGAATCTCTTACTTCTATCTGCTAAAACCAAATAAAATGGGTGATTAACAGTTTCCAGTGTTCCAGAAGTTACGTCAGGCTCTGTCAAAGAGCTCCTGGGCTATTCAAAGGGCTGTCTGAAGGGATTACAGCTCCCTCTTGTTGATGAGAACCTCTGCATAGAGACCTGGCTCAACAAAGCTGAGTCAGAGTCATGGATTTGTGAGCAGAGTCCTTTTGAAGAGTCAGGAGAAAATCCTTCCCTGTGCCACTCCCCTTCGTGGTTCTGCTTCTTGCACAGAGCTAGAGACAATTCTGAGCAGAAGTTTCTGGCAGACAAGAACCAACGTACGGCACAGGCATTGCTGTGGTGCAGAGCCTGTGGCTGTGATCATCCAGGAGAGCAATGACTAACTCTGTGGGATAGCTGGAAATCACGTAACTGAGATGGGAAGATGTCTTAGCACCAACACCAGGAAAAGAAAGAAAACCTAAAGACAGGAAAGAAGGCAAAAGGTATTGCCTGCATTTGGGGAGGAAAAAAAGTATTATAGCAGTTGCTCTAATGCATAAACATTGGAAAAAATCTGAAAATGTCTCTACTTTGAAGAATTGAGACATCTTCATTGTTTGAAGGGGTTTTTTGCTGCTGGGGATGAGAAGTCAGCACAGCTGCAAGGCTTTTGATTTGAAGAACAAAATTGCTCAGAGACTATGGGCAAGATTGCCCACATAAACTACAAGTGGAGACAAACATGAATCACATGGACAAATAAAAAGTCCAAGGAGCAACATCCAGAAACTTAGTGCTGTCTGTCTCTGTGAGACTGGGATTAGATCACACATTAATTGTGATTTTTGTTTGACATTAAAAATTCCTTTGGAGCGGGCTTTGTGTAACAGCAGCATTGCTGGAAAGAAAAGGTCCTGAAAAATGTCTTCATAGTTTTCTGTGTATGTGTATAAATATTAAACTGCCTTCCTTTCAGACATGCCACTGAACTCTGCTCTTGTTTGCATGTTGAACCTGGAAACTTCTCAAAAGTTTTGCCTACGGATAATTCATGAGCTAAAGCCCAAATTGAAATGCCATGTTACAACTTGTAGAAATGTTAGACAAATATAATGACCATATTTTCCAGTTACCTAATACCCACTCGAACTATAAACCCCAAAAGAACGGAATTGTTTTCATTGCTGTTAACCAGACAATATCACTCCATCTAAATATAGTATGTGATGAAACCAATTTAAATATTGTCCAAGTATTTAACACTGTAAATATTAGATTTAGCACTCCATAAAAACAGGCTTTGATGATGTAGGCTGACAAAAGGAGACTAGTTAATTGCAGATTACATCATGGCTAGGACAGCATCACTGCTAGGACAGCCACGATAAATGTGAGGTGCAAAGTAAATCTAATAAAATAAAAACAGTCTCTGTTCAGTGTTCACCTTTATCAGTTTTGCTAACCTTTCTTAGCAAAGATGGGAGGAAATGTAGTCCTAGGTAAAGGAGTATGTGGAGCTTGATGTGTTGATGAAGTTTGCATTTAGGGCCTGATTCAGAAAAAACATCCAAATCTGTGACTTCTAGGATGGGTTTTTGTCCTTTTCACTACAATGGGGCTCATATGTACTTCTGACATTCCCCTGCAGTGGGAAGATTTCCTGAGTGAGGATCTGAATCTACTTCATGTTCTTGTAAAATATGGCACAGCTCCGTCAGAGTTGGGGAAACAAAATTTTAAAGCTTCTGGTTACTGATAACTTCAAAGGATTCCTTAAACTTCTGAGTTCAGATAACTATCCTGAAAACAGGGACAATTTCCTGGCAATACCGGCCTGATTTTCTTGTAGCAACCTGCACCCTTGTGTATCTATCAGTTTGAGTTAACCTTCCTTGACATCTGCCCAGATATTAACATAAAGATGGATTCTGCTGTGTGCTTTAAAAAGGGCAGTTTAGTGGTACCAGGATGTCCTAAAAGCAAGGAAAACAAGTGGTTGCCTCCGTATTTTGGGCATAAAAGCTATGTAACTCCCAAAATGCTGTTTCCCTCTCTTAGTTCGTGGATCTCTTTTTCTCTCCTTCTGCTCTATATAAGCTGAGTTCCTGCACTTTCTACAACATCCTGCAGCACTCAAAACACCTAAAACCAGTGATGCTGGAAAGAGCCTCCTGCTAACAAAAAGTGTGGTCCCAAAGTGGCTTGTGAGGCCTGTTAACACATCAGAGTAAAATCAAAATAATGATGTTATATAGAATAAGTGAGTCCAGCTGTCGATGTTGACACTCTTGAGCCATGAAAGGAGAAAAGTGATATAACCTCGGGTAACTGCGGTTTGTGCAGGCCCAGCTTCGTTGCCTGGCTTTGTGTTTGCCTGCACACAGGGATGGTTACCTGCAGAGATGCAGTGGTTCAGGTGAGTTCATCTGGAGCTGGTGGTCAGCATTACCTCAGCAGCAAAGCCAGAACTGAAATCTGCACTGGTTACAAAAACTGGTGTGTGTGTGTGTGTGTGTGTGTGTGTGTGTGTGTGTGTGTGTGTCTTTGCTTCTCCTCCCTGTTGGGTGATTACTTTCCTCTGTCACAAGGGATCCAGGATCACCCTCAGCCATGGTCCACTTGGGTATCTGCGTTGAAGAAGGGTGTGTAGCTCAGATTGCAGCAGCTGGGCACAACTTCCACAGGCCAGGAGCACACTGGTCACAAGAGCAGGCAGGAATGGGATGCAGGCACCCCTCCAGCTTCCCTTGTTTCTACCGTATTTGTCTTTCTTAATTAACCCTGCCCCATGTTACTGACCCAAAGACATGGCAACAGCAGCGTTGAGAACTGCAGGGATTAAGACATTTGCGTTATAATACCTCAGCCATGAGATCATAAGTGCCCTTATGCTGTATTTTGTTATCCTGGGTTGATAATGGAGGCTGATAAAACTCCCACTTTCTCTCTGTATTCAAGTGAGTTAATGTGTCTGGGCTCATGAGATCCCGGCAGGCGGAGAAAGCAACAGCACAAAGTCCCCAATCTCGGATGTAATCAAATAATGAGGCTGTTTGAGGACATTACTTGTTAACATATTAGCAGGTACTAGGGGTAAGTGAGTGTTTATTTAGTCCTGGTGTAAAAGCATGCCTAAAATGATTTATGCTGGAAGCTGTTTCACAGCAAACAGGCTGCTTTCATGAAAGCGGGTCAATCACCATCTCCCGTCTGCCCTCATAAATCATATTCAGGTGCTAATGTAACCAAAAGGTTTATATAATCTGCACAATCAGCGTGGAGGTCTGGGTGGATACAGTAATAGCCTGCCTGCATAAATGCCTTCTGCGTCTAAAGGTTGATATTTGAGGGGAGTCAAATGATTGATTTAAAGAAGAAAGAAAAGAAATAAACTGCCATGACAAGTAACAAAGTGTATGTACAGTTTTCCAGCCACATTTTACACACACAGGAGTAACTTGCCACTGTTGCGATCTGCTGCTGGGACTGGTTTTGCATCAGGATAACTTCCATACACATTCTCTAACAGAAAGTGGACTGTGATTTTAAGGTAACGATGACATATACCAGAAGCACAACACTGTAAACTGGGACTGGCTTGCTATGTTCCCCAAATTTCTCTGGTTAAAGGTTAGTTTCGCATTATTGAACTCTTTTCCATACTCGTGGAGGACTCCTTTGAGAGATGACATAGGTCTTGAAGGACCTTCTGGACCTACATCCCAAACATCATTAAGTTCCATCTTGAAAGTTGCCACAGATCATTTTTGTCTGCTCGTTACTTCTTTGTCCTCCCTCCTCTTGTTGTAGAGCGTTACAAAACTGCACTTCCCTTCTTCCCAGTTTTCAGCTCGAGCTTATTCATGGCCATTTTATGTCAGCAGCCAGATTTTATCCTATTCTTTATGTTCTCTTTCCTGTGCCAACAGTGTCCTTTAGTTTAAATAGCTTTTGTCTCCCACGTGTATTTACCACTGGATAGGTTTCTACCTTGGGTCTTCATGAGGTCTTAGACCACAGAACATATATCCCCCATAAAATGTTCCACTTTCTTCAGACAAAAGTCTTATTTTAGTTAACATTAGTCAATAGTATCTTCTCTCAGCCTTCAGTGGTTCCCACCAAACAAGAGAAACCATTTGTCACGTAAACCAATTTGGATCAGTCTTACAATGGCACATATCCTTGAGTAGCACACATCTCCTACGCACAAGACTGCAGCCGCCTCTTTTGCTAACAAATCCTTCGCCCAGCAATTTCACTAGCACTGTTAGTGCTGAAAAGGTTTCAAAATCTTGTACCATAATACTTTGATTTGGGAACAATGTTTTATGAATACAAGAGGCGAACATATTTTTTCTGAGGAGTAGCATCATGTTACTTGTTTGCTCGAAGTGTCTGGAGACTTACTGATGGACCATGAAGTCCAGACTGTAGATAATGACTGTGCTTGGACTTCAATTGTTAATTGCTCTTCATTATTTGCTTCTTATGAGTCATATTATGCCATTATAAAGTCAGAGAGCATTAGGAAATGAATAAGGACACAAGAGGGATAGTGAGCAAAATAAATAACCAGTCATGGGCAAAGATCAGTGAATATTTGGTGTGAGCAGATTACAGTTAACAAATAATGTTAAAACTTAGTGTTTGGTGACTAAATGTAAGTAAGAAAAGAATTTGTAGGAGCATTCAATAATAAAGAAGGTTTTTTGTGAGTGGCAAAGCTAATTCAGTTGCCCTCTGTGGTATTGTTTGGGTTTTCTTTTTAATTTCTCTCCCCATCACAATAACCCACTTTTTGGTTTTGGTAATACTCTGAACTAGGCTAAGGACTGACAAGTTTTTTTGTATGAGCTGCACCTCTTACAAAAGCAAATAAAAAGGATTAAATCAATCCAGACTGTAGAACAGCTCACAGGGGCTCAAGAAGGTTGGGTTTGTTTGATGTGCATCTGTCTTGGGGTGACTTTATGATGTGTATCCCCTATCGCCGCTCTGTGCCCAGACATAGACAAACAAAGCTGCATCGGCAAGGTGTCAGGTAGTTTGAGTCACAAAACACTGCATGCTTGTGACAATTCCTGTATTATGTCCCTTTTAGTTAATTTGTGGCAGACCAAAGGAACCCTTTACAGCAAGCAGAGGTGCTGCTCAGCTGCTAAGAAAGCTGGTTTGTGAAGAGCAGGGGCATGATGAGTCTAGAAAAATCCAGGTCTATATGTTAGGTGCAGAAATGAGATGTCCTTTCTTTATCGGGAAAACTGATTTCAGGATATTCCAAGGAACAGGGACTTCCAAATGTTTCAGTAATTGACTAAAAAATGTTTAGACAGTGACTTCTTTCTTCTACAAGAAAGTAGCGGCATCAGTTCTCCTTGGTTTTGTTTATTTATTTTGGGCACTCTAGAGAAGATGGTGGCAATCACAGTCAGAACTTGTATCACCTTGTACTTCTCACGCTTTATTTCATTTCTGGTAAAGCAATTGAGGTAATGTGCCAAGGGTCATTTAAAATTGTCTTAAATATTCTTCTCAAGTCTTTTTGAGCTGTGTATTAATTCGGGCGTGAACTTGGCTGGGTGTTGGTTTGGTTGTTTGGCCATCATTGATGCCAAGTCCACTATTCTCCTCCAGAGATTTGCTGCGTGATGTTGGGCAAGTCTTCCTGCCCTTCCAGCCTGCTCTGTTGAGCTTGAAGTTCCTTGGCACTGAAGTTTATGTCTGGCTGTAGGCATGGCTTCCACTCAGCATGGGGATGGGGGGCCTCAAACAACACAATTCTAGTACAAAAAACCAAATTTACAGTAAGGCTGTTTATTGCACATAATGGATCAGCTTAACTGTGTCATTCTCATTCTGAGAATCTCATTTAGGCATCAAAGCCATCACCACAGGATGTAAACAGTCTTTCAAAAATTAAGTAACGATGACACACATGAGCTGATTTTTAATTCTTTTACTCCAAGTCATGCACATGTTGTGGCTTTTTTCTGTGACAATTTATTTCAGTTTTATTTCTTTCTCCAAGAATCATTTATTGACTTAAGCCATTTGTCATTTAGACAATCACTGTGATCTTTAATTCTGTCTTAGAAATCAATATAATATGAGACATAATTAATATACCTATTTGCCAACGATTAGACAGGTCTACCCTGATTGTCCAGTCAGCAACACACATACAGAGAAGAATTCTAAAAATTGCCTTTTCCTATTATCAATAAAAGATACAATTAGCCATCAGGCCAATGGGAATCACTTGTCATTTATCTGTCCTAGAAAGGAAACTAATACAGAGTGGAACAGAAAATGGAACTGCCTCAGAGTGATTGGTATCCTCCATTGTGATTCATCTATCACATCCAAGACAGCTGAGGTGAATGGAAGAGATGTTGTGCAGTGACCTTAAACAAGATACCTGTTGTTTAAAAGACCAAAGTTAAGGAAACAAATTTCACCCTTTCACTGCAGAATTAAAGGGCAAACTACCTGACTCCTAAAACAGACCCACTGAATAGCCCTGCTGCCCAAGCCCCTGTGACAGCCTTTCCTCAAGGTCGTAAGATGAATGTAGGGTAATGTTTAACATAGCTGGGCAGAGAAAACAGAAGGAAGCGAGATGCGGTGCTGGGAAAGGCATACACAGTATCTCTCTGGTACTGCTAAACTGGATTGCAGGGACCATGGGGACACATCCTCCATGCCCTGAGAGAAGTCCCACATAAAGGTTGGGAATAATAGGAGCCAATGCTCCTTCATTTCCTTACCACAGTTTCCTTACCGCCCATGTGTGAGAAAAACACCCCTGAGTGGCCAGCCAGGCAGCACTCACAAATTTTTTCAATGTATAATAGCACTCATGCATTAACCATAAATAATCTATATTTATCCGAGGGGTCCCTAACAAAGCCATGTGTACATTGCACAGAGCATTAGGCTATCAAGGTATAAACTATTTAAAGCAGCCAGTGTTTGAATTGTCATTTCTCAAGTTTAACATTATGTTGTTTCAATATCTAAAGCCTCCTTCCCAATGCAGCAAAAATGCAAAACACATTGAGAGAAAATGTAAAACATACTAACTTGATTATTATGAGTGTTCTGGATTGTGTCACAATTCACTATTAATTTAGACCACATTCCAGTGGCTTCTCCCTTCCCTCTGCATTCTGGACCAGTCTGTCAGAGAACTACACCAGCGATTAAATAAGAAAGGTATATTTGCATGTGTTTTAAAGTCGGCTCCTTGGAGGAAATGTTTGGGATATGCAGTTTAGGGAGCATTGTTTTCCATTAGCAACCAGAAGTGATGGACTGATTTTGAGGGTCATTTACATAATAAATTTCTTCTTCAGGGACATGGTCAATTCTGTGAATATCATCACGGGCCTGATAGTGAGGTTTGTGTCAGCTCCTCTCACCCATGATGGACCCCAAATGATGGTTAAATCCTCTCACTGAGAAACTGGTGCAGCCAGAACCAATTTCTGCTTTGGTAGAGGAGGAATGGCCTTGTAGTTACAGCTCCAGAATATGGTTCAGCAAAACTGGATCGTGTTTCTGCCTCTTTTATAGACTGCCGATGTGACCTTGGGTGAATCATTTATTCTTTTCCACCTGTAAAGTGACCAAAATGAATTTTCCTATTTTCTCAGCTTAAAAACATACTTTGGGGTAAGTTAATCTTAGCTAGTGCTATGACAGTGCTGGGCACAATGGGATCCTCCTCTTAAAGGAACTATTGTGAATGTAATATTTATTTAGGGCATTTTGACATCACTGGGTCCAAATCAGGTTTTGGAAGGAAATGCAAACAATGCATATAATCAGACTTTTCAGAGGGTTGCTTTTTAGGAGACTTTTGCTGATTTTCTGGCCACAGAGTGTACAATCAGTATGGCAGGCATGTATTAAAGAGGTAACAACTATTCCTGGTCATCTCTGTCGCTCTTTCACAAGTGGAAAAGCCAATCTTTAGAGCACTTTTTAAAAGTATCACAGAAAGATTTCAACTCCCTGTAGAAAAATGCTCGAAATTCACCCTATAGAGCAACAAAAAGACCATGGTTCATCTCCACCAGAACACTGGACAGATCCCTCTCAGTCCATGAGGTTTTGATGTATTTGTTTTTTGTACTTGGTGGTGGTAGTAAATTTTGGGCAAAGAGTTTGGGATCCAAACTCTTTGTAGCTGGACAGCCCAGCTGCAATGTCTCTCTCCATTTTTACCCAGAGGGGGCCATAAACGCCCAGCTGAGCACTCCCATCAGAGTTTCTTGCTTATGGGAGAAGAGCACGTCTCTCAGGGAGGACACCAGCTCCTCAAGTCACTGTCAGTGTGCGTGGGACAATAGTTTGAAGGATTAAGTGAGAGAATAAAAAGCTTTGCGATCTGTGCTAGGCAAATCCCATAGGTACATCTCCTGAATAGCAGAGGTTTTCAAAGGCCACCTAGGGTGGTCTAACTGTAGAGTCCTGACCCCAGGGAGAGCAAAATGTAGCAAATATTAATTTGTTTAAAATTAATAAATTTTATTATAAAAAATTATAAAAATTAATAAGGCAGAGGTTGGGGAAGATTCTTCCCTTGTGGAGTGGTTCTGCTTGAAAAACGACCTCTTCTTTCTCCAGAGACACAGGCCTTTTGTGTGCTGATGCTCAGCTACTCCTCTGAGGGATAAAACCAGATTATGCAGGGTTTGCTCTGGAAAGACTGGAGGTGGGTTCCAGTCTGACACCTCAAACAAAGTTACTAGCTACGGCTCCCATGTATCCTTGTTGCTTTCTGCCCTTTGTTGTAGTGCCCAAGCGAGGACACTCATCACCCTCCACTCCTGCCGTACGAGTACCTCCAGCAGTACTCTGTCAACCCTGCTGGTCTCTTCCACTGACTGGAGAGGGAGCCTAATGCAGGTGTTTCAGTGAAACTTATACGATCCAGATGTAAATCCAGTGGCAAGTCCCTCAGGATTAGACATGTCTGGAAATGAACATTATTGGGCTGATAAGATTTCTGAGCATTTTTTCCACAGGAAACCCACTGATTTTCATCTCCGGGCTTGGCACGCAAGCTCCCTAAGGCTTCTGCATACCTTGGATTGCCTGTGACAAGATATGAACAGGAGAGTTCCAGCTGACACAAAGGGCCAGGCTGGGATGGCAGTTAGGAAGGAAAAAAACACTCTATTCTTTACTGTCGACTTTGAAAATGTGTTCAGGAAAGGATTACAATGTCAGGATTGTAATACTGGTTGCGTAAGAATCGCTGTTTGGAGGAGCCGTTTTTGGAGAAAAAGCTGAGAGAAGAGGCCATTCACTTCATTTCTGCAGATATACCAAATAAAAAAGGGATCAGCTAAACCACAGACAAGCCCCTTTTTTCTTTTGCAACTGTTCATTTTTTCCATCAGAGCTCAGTCCATGGAGCTAAAATCTAGTAATGAAAGCCTTCCTTGCAGCCCATGGTTTTGCAGTGCCTTAGACCAGGCCAAGATTGAAGTCAAATGGAGTTGATCCCCAATTTTCCAAACTGCAGCGGGGCAGACGATGGTCTGAGCTTCAATCTCCACACAGATGAAACTGCTGCAGTGGGACTGGTCTCCGGGCTAATGTTTTTCATCTCTCTTTACTGAGAGCCTGAGAGGAAGCAGAGAAATGTTATCAATTCCCTCTGCTCCGGACCATCCGTCTTTCTCTGCTGGCATACCTGACAGCTTGAAAATGATCAGGTAGCAGCTGCTTTTTGATTTCTTCTCTTATCTCTAATCCACTGTCTCATGGAATGGCACGTTAATGCTTTAAGGACATTCTAGCCAGGGGAGTGTGCTTTCCCCTCTAGCCAGCAGGTAGAGCCAGCAAGCCTTGCATCGTGTCACAGGTTAACGGCAATTTTACAGAACCCTGGATAAACAGATCGCTTCCTCTCTCCCTTCCTCCCCCAGAGAAAGCCCTGACTCTAACAGCAAACCTAAAAACCTGTGCAGGGAAGGAAGCATCTCATAGTTGGAAAATACTCGCAGAGGTGACCTTCTGTAATGAAGATTTCAGCATTTGCTCAAGTGACTGCACAAAGAAGACCAGGAGATGGGAATCTCATTGGATGTAAACCAGCATCCAAACTGTGCTAGCTCTGTGTTTGAGTTACTTTTTAGTAGGAAAGAAGAAAAGAAAAAATAATACCTTGCTGCTTTCCACAGCCATGTCCCTCACACTGCAAGGTGTGGAGGGGCCAGGAAAGGCTGTTCTGGGCATGTTTGGTGCCATGGTGCACTTGTTTCTTCTTCTCCACTGCAATCATGACTTTGAGTCATTATCTTCTTTCTTTAGCATTCAAAAGTGGTGTGTCCCAGAATCTCAGTTGGTTCAGGAGCTTCCTGCTGGCCACTACCTGTGTTCTTCAGTCCCCATCAGAACTCACTTGCCTATCCCACAGTCAGGGAAATGGCCTCAAACCATGTGTTTTACAAAAAAATGATACTTCAGCTCGTATAAAGCGTAGTGTTATACCTAAGACAAAACCTAAATAATTCTGCAGACAATAGTTATACATAAAGAATATATAAAGAAATTTTCATGATAGGATATGTACACAAACATCTTTGAACATATTTGTGAATCCTTAGACTGTTTCATTTCAGCCTGTGATTAGTTTGCATCATTTCATTTTAATATCATTAATGACCATAGCTTTAATTGCTCGTTTCAAAAACATAACTGACATTATCATCAACATTCACTTTTTATATAAAACATGCAGTTACTCTTTTTCCCAAAGTGCTTTTAAAAAACCTTTTGAAACTGCTCTCTTGTCCAATTTCTAAGCTTTCCTAGCACAGCCATTTACCTCTGCTAGGCACAGTTTTTCAGAAAGAGGTCAAGGATGGTGAAAGTTGCTATCACATCACAAGAGTTGATAGTGCTACTTTCCCCTCAATGCTTTCTTTTGCTTGCCTTGCAAGGCCTCTTTTAGTTCCCTTGACCCCGCTGCCCTGCTCCTTTCTACTGATACAAGAGAATTAATAATAGAGCTCGAGTTTTCACCGGAGCCACACAACCACTGGGATATGGCAGTAAAACACACAAGCAAACGCTCACAACAGCAAAGCCCCCCCACCTCCTGAAATCCATTTTCCTTGATGCCTTTGATCTGGGGCAGGTGGGAAAGAAAGCAAAAGGCCTCTGGGAGAATTATGACCGCAGCGCCTTCCTAGGTGGCACGGCCGCTTCCTTGAGACTTGCGGTGCCATTAATGGCTCCTTTGTGCCAGCGTGTATCAGACCACCAAGGCATTTACCCAAAGGCTAGAATGTGTGTAGAATAAAAAGTAACATTTTGCTGCTTCTTTCTGAAGGTCAGATTCATTTCAGTCTCACAGCAGCTCATGCTCAGGCAGATGGGTAATGGGACAGCAGACTGGGGGAAGAAGAGATTTTCTCATCTCTGTTCTGTGGGAACAGCCATGACTTCTCACATAAATGTACTCTCCCTCCCCCACCCCAGTTTCTCTAAACCACTGGATAAATCCCCTTTTTATCCACCTTCCAAAATCCACTCACAAAGAGAAACAGCTCATCTCTTCACACAACGTCATTGTGGCCTAAAAGGCCAGCACTGAATAAACACCCAGCTCTGTTCGCAGGTGTTTTCTGCTGTTGCAGTTGTGTCTTGCTAGGACTGCCAAAGTTCTGGGTAAGTCTTCCCACAATTTGCAGAGATTGCATGCTGGACAGGTGATGTGGGTAGCCCTGTGTCAGTTGTGTACAGAAGAGGTCAAAGAACCACAGAAGTTCTCTCCAAGACTTGTGAAGAACCTTTAAGAAGCAGAAGTCTCTGAAAGTGGTATTTTGCATCTAATGGACTGAATGGAGAAATGAGCAGGTTGTACCAACTCCTTGTGAGTGCTCTGCCCTATCAGTGGTGTCAGGCACAAGGAAACTCTAATTGTAGCTGAGCAGGGGATAGTCAGATTCTTCTACAGAAATCTCTGTCCCCCTTGCCATCTCACTTTTCTCCTGCCACCTCCTCTCCACCCCCCGGGCCTGATACTGATCCACAGACCACCGCCATGCAGCTGTGCCTATTCCATGGAAGAGTGTAACCAGTTGTGGATGACACACTCAGGAATGCTTTCAAACTATATGGAGGGTGTCCCCAGGCAAAAAAGCTGCTGAGTTTGCCTCAAGTAGTGCAAAAGCTGTCTTAAACCAGAGGCAGAAATGTGACTAACAGTTTAATCTGCCCTGTATCCAGCAGTCTTGCTTTCAAGAGAAACACCAGTGCATTATTTTCTCATTTTTCCTGAGTCTCTAGAAAACCCTTTATAGTGAAAGCTCCAGACACGACCGCTGAAGTGCTGGGTGTCCAAGACAGTGTTTGAGTGGAATTTCGATTTACAGCCACAGTGGCTTTGGAAAAGTCATCGTATTTTTGAAACAAAAGAAACAGAAAAGAAAAATATCAAGGGGGTGGTAATGAACCTTTATAAGATCTTTTGTGATAAATACTCAATAAAGGTCAGAGAAGCCCATTCACACTGAATAGAAAAAAATATGCTTGAACCCGTGATCGTTAGGCTGGCTTGACTTCTCCAGTCTCCGGCATCTGTGAGTGAAGTACTGAAACCGGAAATTGAGAGCGATTCCTTTCCCCAGCTACCATTCCTAGACAGCACTGCTCAGTCGTGTAACTCCCTGAAGACATTAAAATGTCTTTCCCTTCCTGTAAGAAAAGATTTTCTTCTCCTTTTCTTAAGACATTAATTACAGGGTCACTGACTTTGGCAGATTACTTGCTAAATTGAGCTGCATCCTGATATCCTATATTTTATTGGGATGACCACCCAGCTTGGGCTTGACCTGAGATTATCCAACACTGAAATCATGACTCTTTAAAGGGAACGGATTAATGTCTGCTCTAAAGTGATCTAAGATCATTGAAGAAAGCCACAAGCACTTACCTTTCTCCAGCTCCTGGCCTTATGGACGGGCTTTTCCTTTTGTCTCAACACCAACAATCACAGAGCTACATGGGGAGTTTAATCTGCCTGGTGAACTGTCTAAAAAAAAATTAAAGTATTGCAAATGTCTTCTTGTTAGGGTGGTTTTAAGCTGGATCAAAGATAAGGACCAAATCTTCCCTAATTGTGATTGTCACCACAAAAAGGTCACAGGAGTAAATGCCTGCTCTGGCATCAGCAAGGTCCTGGTGAACAGTGGGAGCACCAGTATTTCCTCCTGGAAATGGAAATTCCCCCAGGAATGGACCACAGGAAAGCACTGGAGAGCTGTGGGCCTCAAACCAGGTCAGAACTCCCAAACCAAGGACTGGCACTCACCACCCCCTGACCCACGTAGGTGCTCAGAAGGAGCAGCAGAAGGAGCTCAGGTTTCTCTCCTCAGACCAGAAGCAGATTCACGTGGAAGAGGACACACAAGCTGGTCCCTGGCCTGAAAAGTCTTTCTCATCCCTTGCTTTCACATCTTGGTGTTGGGTTTTATGTAACACAGATGCCGAGCCATTCACTGGATTGCCATAAACTCTCACTATTCCACTGAGTCTTTTACGTACAGCTCATTATCAAACTGAAACAAGCTCTCTGGCACTTGAAAATTGAGAGATTTTTGTAAAAAAAAACCAAAAAACAACTTTTCAGCTTGTGTTTTGAAATTGATGATGGACAATCTCATTATTTAGTAGCTATGACAACAATGGGATTTAATACAGCAATTCAGCCTTCCTGATGCTCGGTGGAAAAAGAAGTGGCAGAGATTTTTACTACCCCACCTGCAGGGAGGGGCTAAAGCCCCGGAGCTGGTGGAGACAACCCCTGGCTGCAGTTTGGGATCAGCACAATGTCCTTGCAGAGTCGTGGGTCTGGCTGGGGCATTCCTTCATCAATAGGCACCATTTATCACCAAGATGCGGCTGGGTTCCAACAGCGACAGAAGGAAAACACTGGCAATGTTTTCATTAAAAGGTACAAAAGATTTGCAGTGTAGCTGACAGAGGCCATATGTGACCTGCTCAGTGTTCAGCAGGGCTGATAAAGAGCAAAAGGAGTGTCCTGTGAAGGTAAAGCTATACCTCACCTTAATGAACAGCCACTCAGGGTAGGAGGTGGGAGAGGACGATCAGATTTCCTCTGACCTGGAGTTCAACTGCTTTGGATGCAACCAAGAGTGGCTGAGATAGCAAGGTAGCTCAGAAAAAAAAGAGTGAGAAAAGGGGGAGACCCCTTTTTTCTTCCTTCATGGAAAAGCTTGGCCTGGGGCTGTTCACAAGCTGCCAGCAGCAGCAGTGACCTGCATGCAGACCACTGTGTTCTGCATCTCACAGCAAAACCTTACCAGGATAAGCACCAGGATGAGTGCAAAAATGTCTCCTGTTTTCACAGGTGGAAGCATTTTGGAGGTGTGGAGGAGTAAAATCCACCCACTCCCCCCAGCTAGCCTTGCATGCCCATTTTACACATATGTGGTCAGCCGTGGCAGTGGCCATCAGCAACATCACCAAGGCCTTGGCAGACAAATTAAGTGCCCCATCCCCTTGGGCTCTGTCAGGAGTTCAGAGAGCTGCATCTCCTCTTCTTATCTCAAAGACACAGAAGTGCTACAGGACTGTGGGCAGAAATTAAGACAGTTTCTTACAACAGGGAGTCTGCTCTTCTCTAACCTCAGTCTGCACAAGATGCCCATCTGTCCTCCTCACATTCCTGCTACTCTTCCCGTCTGCCTGCTGCACACGCCTGCTGCTGCTGACATTCCTAAGTTACATGTTTACAGAGTGTTTCATATTTGGTACCTTTTATTTCATTCTAGCATTTTCAGCTGCTACTGTGAAATCAATAAAACAGACTCTTACTGACGCAGCACAGGAGAGATGGTCTGTACAATCACACCAGGCGTAAGAGAAGAAGGAAACAAACCTCGACCTTATTTCATGCTGTTGAAAAACACTTGAATAAATCCAAATATTTCCTCAAAGTTAAACCGGAGGTCAGGGGTAGAGGAAGAGACTTGAAGTTGCTTCATTCCCTGTAGGCTTGAGATCAGAGTAAACCACAGCTTGCTTGTAACACCAGGCACTGGCACGGAGCCAGCTGTGGGGTGGCACTTGGCAATGTTCAGTCCAGCCAGACCAGAGACTGCAATTCCTCTGGCTGAAGGCATTTGAGTGCCAATTCACCTGCCAGTGGCTGGGGCCCTGGTTACAGCAGTGCTGCACAAAAAACACTGCAAATGCTTTATCAATTAGGCATGTGAACCACAGAGAGCTGAATGTCCCCACAGCTAAAAGGTTAATACAAATAACTATATTTAAAAATGTTATGTATTGTTTCCTCAAGTAGCAGGCCTTCACAGCCCCACAGCTCTGTGGCTGGGATATGAATTTACGTGGGCACTTGCTGAAGTGTGTGGGGGGAAGGTTTGTGTTACAGCATCCTGACACCCTCTCCTTGTACATCACTTGTTACTCACCTCGCTCCTGCCCTCTGCTCGCCTCCTTCACTGCCCCAGCTGGGCAAAGGAGGCTTTGTAGAGCTGGCAGGGTCAGTGATTAATTACACAAAGACAAACAGAGTTAATATTCTTCCTGGATAGAACTAATTACTCAAGTGTTTGCTTTTATAAACCTCAGATTGATTGTTTCAGAGACAAATCAGTCTAATTGAAAAGACCGTTTGTTTCCAAGAGGGGAAAAATAACATGTTTGTGCATCATGGGTTTGGGGGGGGGTGCTTTTTTCCTCTCCTTTTCAAAAGGGAGGCAGTGAAAGAGTTGGTGCATATTGTTGCACCCTCACCGGACATCAGAGCTACCCCTGTAGCTGTGCCTCAGCCATTCCCAGACCATTTCCCCTTTCACACAAGCTGTTTTTTCTCTCACCAGCATTTTGTGGAGGATCATGGGGTGTGAGGTGGAGGGTATGCACATACTGAAAAGCAGCCCCAGCCCAACATGCAGCGGATTTAGCTGAACAAAGGCAGAAAGAAAGAAGGGGCACAAGATACACTCACGTCTTTTGCCTATATATTCTCTGAATGAATTCATGAAGCCTCTCACATCTGGGGAACTGAAAACAACTGGCATATCATTTCTGCTCCAGTGCACTCAAAACACTTTACTGCCTTTCTGCTGCCTGAGTCTGGCGTGTCACCTCCTACTCTCTCCTCTCCTTGGCACCTCACCATCTCAGAGCACTTTGAACTCCTTTGTCTTTCCTTGCAGCCCTCCCTCTCTGATGTCTTCTTTCACTGATGTCTCCTCTGACCTTTTTCATTTGTGTTTGTTCCTTTCCAGGAGATTTAAGCAGACTGGATTGGATTCAGGGAAAGCTGCCTGGGTGCCGTAACAGAAAGTACTGACACATGAGACAAGGTACCACAGAGAGCTGGTATGAAATGCATGCCTGAGCCCTTCACCCCTGAGAAATCTGGCCCAATGGACCGAAGAAAGGAACTGGAAAAGGGGTCACATCTCAGGAGGAACCTTGAGTATTGCTGTACCAAGATGTTCAGGAATGCAGACTGAGGCTGGGCATCGATCTCCAGCTCCTGATCTGACTTACAGTACTGTCCTGCTCAGCTTATGTCTGCATTACTGTCCACATGGCCTCTTGGGAGTGAAGGGAAGTTCTTGCTGTGGAACTGGGCTTGTGAGTGAGCAGGATACTTGCAGGCCAGTCAGTTCAGGTTACTGTTAGCTAGGGAATTACACTGACCATGATAATGCAGGAGGCAGATGAAATTCTGTGCCCTTTACCATGTGGAGCAGCAGACCACTTCCCACTTTTGGCTCTGAAAATCTCTCAACAGAGATGCACCTCATCACTTCGCTGCAGGCTGCCTATCACCTGAGTGAGGCTGCAGGACATGAAAGCCACCTTCCTTTCTGGCTAGAAGTAATCATTAAATTATCCGTGCTTAGTGATCACTGAGACAGTAAAAATCCACCTCCAAACAAGTCAACTGCACAGAGGCTGGGGCACCAAGGGACAGGAGGCATTTCCAAAGGAAGGTGAGGTAGTACAGGTGCAGGAGGCTGATCTGAGAGTGAAGTGGCAAAACAGCCCCAGGAGCTCTCAGAGGAGGGATGAGAGAAGCACCAGAGACTGACAGGCAAGAGTTAGTGGCATCATGCTGGGGGAGAAAAAGTGCAGGCTTTGCAGGCAGAAAAAGAACCATGTGCAAAGAAACCATCTCCTGCTGCTGGTTTTCAGCTGCTTGTTTTCAGCCGTGCTTGGGAAGATACAGCAACAGGGTCATTCTTCATAAATAAACACTCATAGCATCCAGTGCTTCGCCAGGGAAAATAACACTGCAGGCATTTTGCTAACTAGCCATGTCTGAGAGGAACAGAAATATCACTGCTGAATTAAGCTGAGAAAGAAGTGGAGGGAAACCCCAATAAAACAAGTCTGGCCCAATTGCTGTCCAGCATTTTTTTTCTGAAATAAAAAAGATTTCATGCAAATTTCCCCATTCTCCACCACCACCAAAGTCAGGTGAGCATTTTGCACCTTGAAAGAATACAAACCATAAAGCAGACAAACACCTTTGCAGGACTGCCCTCATCAGGCAATTAGCCAGCCCTCTTCTCAGGCCATGACAAGGATGATAGCACGCTGCTGCCTCCCACGCTTTGACTTAGGACGAGAAAGCCCAGCAGCACCCTGTAAGTCCCAACACTGCTGACAGCCAAAATCAGGAGCAGCTCATTCCCCTGGGAAAAAGATTTGAGAGAAAGGTGCTGAGCTTTCCTTACCCATGTGCTTTCTGTTCTCACTACATCTATTCCTTCACCTGCTTTTTGTTTATCTCTGTCATAAAATTCATGTGTGAGTGCCTAGAACCGAGAAGGATTTTCCTTTTCCCTTCCCCACTTCCCCTTCCTCAAGAGAAGACACTTGTAAGTATTTGAGCATTTTCTTACAAAGGGCTTTTCTCCAGCTCCTGGCCTTCCCTTGCTGTCCCTCCCTTTTGTTCTGGATGAATTATATGGTGTCAAGTGCTCACAGCAGCCATCCCTGCTCTAGTCCAGCATTGCAATGTGCAGGAGATGCACAGTGGAGAGGGAAGAGTGCAGAGAGAAGGGGAACTACCGGATATTAAAAATTGCTGACCCTTTACAATCGTTAATGCTGAGAGAGGATATATTTTTCATGTGGGAGGGTTGGGCAATTTTCACAAAATTGCTGGGCTGTTTGGTGATCAGGCAGAAATGCAACTGCAATAACATGTTCTCCAGTTTCCTAGCTGAATACCAGGAGGTTTGGAGGTGAAGCCACAAAGGTTGACACCTTTGATCAAACCTTTCCTGCTCTTGGCAGGAGTTGTTACTCTGAGTGTGATACACGTCGTTATGGAGGTAACAACAATAACTTTCCTCCTTCAATTTCAGGGCTGGTTCCACAGAAAGCACTTGCTGGTACTGCTGTAATGGAGAAATGCTGCAGAGCAACAGCCCTTCCCCAGGCTTAGTGGGAGCAGTCAGTGGAAATTATTTGGGACATTTGCACTTTCCCTGTTTCACTTGCAGCTATCATTTCTTATTTCTAGTTGCTAATAACAACCACCAGCCTGCTCAGCAGCAATTCCTCTCTGCATGTTGCAAAGAAAATCAGAGACTTTTTTACAGAGTGGGAAAAGCAAAGGACAGGGAAAGGCAAGGCTTGCCCAGCAGCACCCAGTAAACCAGTGGCATTCAGCCTGATCTCTTGAGGGCTGATTTAGCAACAGAGCCCAGAAGAAATGCTACCTGACAGTAAGTGTTTCTTAAGCATGCATGCACATATACATGGAGGACAAGGTAAAAAATGTGCATAATATTTGGTAACAGTGCTGCAAATTGGTATGTGCCAAAAGGTTTTCCAGAAGCCCCAACTTTCACTGTCAAATAGACAACATGATCGAGCAAGTCATCCTTGTAACCACCTCCCTCTTGCTGTCCTTCCTGCCACCTCTGTGATCTTATCTCATCAGTGAATGCCAAAAGTCAAACCCCAAATCTGAAGAGTTTTCCTAAGAGTTTCATGACCAAAAGTTTGTGGAGATTAACATGCTGGAAACCAAACTGACTTTACAAAAATCAGGCTGCAATGCTCTGGAATTTACTACACAAATACACAGCCTTTCTACAGGTACTTCTGCTTTTTTATTTTAAATCCGTGTAGTCTGGCCAGAATGAGGAGAGGAGAGGAGAGGAGAGGAGA